>SJYV01028015.1:10699-31845 GCA_006410875.1 Neotragus pygmaeus
TTTGAACTGTGGTGTTGGAGAAGACTCTTGAGATCCCTTGGACTGCAAGGAGATCCAACCAGTCCATTCTGAAGGAGATCAACCCTGGGATTTCTTTGGAAGGAATGATGCTAAAGCTGAAACTCCAGTACTTTGGCCACCTCATGGGAAGAGCTGACTCATTGGAAAAGACTCTGATGCTGGGAGGGATTGGGGGCAGGAGGAGAAGAGGACGACTGAGGATGAGATGGCTGGATGTCATCACTGACTCGATGAACGTGAGTCTGGGTGAACTCCGAGAGATGGTGATGAACAGGGAGGACTGGTGTGCTGCGATTCATGGGGTCGCAAAGAGTCGGACACGATTGAGCGACTGGACTGGACTGAACTGAACTGAACTGAACTTTATCTTAGTATAGATAAAATTTAGATGATATTCAGGGTTCATATTCAATAGAAAGTGGAGGTCCAAATCAGATGTCCTTTATGAATTGTTACTAAAAGGATAAAAATCTGTTTAGTTACAAAATAAGATATTCTAATTCTACCAGGATTTTCCTTAGCAAGTCCCCCTTCATAATACGGTTGCCTGAAGACGCAACCAATTCTTGTGTTAAAAACAGCAGGCTGGGCAGGCTGAAATGTATGTTGTACAAAGTTTCATTATGGGACATGATTTGACGGTGATATTCCACAATATCCGACAGTATAATGAGGTAAGTTTCAACTGCATTTCAGAAATCACCTTCAAGCAATTAACAAAAATGAACTATAAGTGACAGAGTTTTTAAAAAGTCCAAATTGGTTAATGGAAGAAATCAAACATGCTTTTAAGACACTGAATGGTAGATTCTAAACACAATTGAAACACAATTTGTTGGACAATTTAATCCAACAAATTAATTTTCATCTGTTTTTAGTGATGGAAAGAATTTATTCTTAATCCACCTAAAATGCAGTTTAGATGATAAGAAGCTACTCAAAATAAATTTTATTGTTTGCTTCTCCAATTTTCCCACTTTGAAAAAAAAAGGCAAACTATTCTTAAGTCATTTTTAGAAAATTTTCTCTCAACTAGTGCCTATTAGTTAGCGCATACTTAAACGCTCTGAGAGACAAAACAATGAGCTGAAGAAAAACAGTGTTTCTGGCTACAATGTCTTAACTAAAGGAATCTTTTCCAGTGACAGAAACAGTTCCTAGCATCTCTAGTTTATTACAGACTTCCACAATGGTTGCTTTTAAGCTTGGTAACATTGCCACCAAAGTGCCCAGCCTGCCTTTCTTTCCCCCTTCTTGAGCTCCATCCCAAAGTTGACCCCTCAGCCACATTATAAAACTTGCAGCCAAAAGCAAAAGAATATATTGAACAAAGAAACATTTTTAAAAATTCTCAAACTGTAGAAAGTTATAATCCTTTTCTATCTCCTTTGGAAGCTTCAGTATTGATAGAGCACGGTGTTGATCAAATAAATGTTCTTTCCTCCTTTTGGATATTCTTGATGCACATTCACAATATTAAATGCTCCAAGAAGTAAAAAGGGGGAAAAAAAAAAACACAAAAACACCTTTCTTTATGTAGCACAGAGCTGGCCCATAGAATCCAGCCCCACCGCTTTCAAAACAGTGCCTCACCTTCCTTTGAAACAGTGTTCAGTGAAACACACTTTGGGATGCACACTAACCTATGCCATCTTCATAGAGCCAGTAAAGTCTGAAAAAGTATAAATCAGGATGGGATAATCCCAATTTTCCGGACCATGATCTCTAGAAGACAGACTTCTTTTAATACAAATGCTCCTGAAGTTTCTCTGAAACAGCCTGAGGCCACACTTCCCAGGGTGCTTCAAAAAGGAGTGTTCTTTGCAGGTCTGATGTCCACAACACATGGCCAGACCAGAATCAGAGAGAGGGATGCTGTGATCTGGTCTCAGGCAGCCTCCTCCTGACAAATGGAGGCCACAGAAATGATGCCAGATATTTGCCACTCTGCTTCCTCTTATCAAAGAAAGAAAGAAAAGAGAGAGAGCAGCAGGAGGGAGGGAAGGAGGGCAGAAGGGGAGAAAGAAAGGAAAAAAAGAAAAAATTCTTAAATATAGGCAAATCAGAGGTACATGGAAAGTAATATCAGGAATAGATGCCTCCTATAGGATGCCTTTTCATTAGTGGAGAACATTCTCCAGAAACGTCTATATGTGCTGTACTTGGTAGAAGGGGACAGATAGGTTTGCAAAACAAACTGCTTCAGAAAGCCATCTGCTTGTCTCTCTCTCTCTCAAAAGCTCTCTCCTTTAAAAAAAATATTTTTAGAGTTATTCCAATTAAGAAGAGAAGTTCTGTCGGGTGTGAATACCCTTTTATATGGAAAGAATGTTTGGAGGGCTCAAAGATGGGCCTCGTAGAGCTCATACAAATCCAAATTCCAAACCAAATAACAGGAGAGTTGTGTATTATATTTCAGTATTGCAAATTTCACAAAAGAATGGAAGGCAGGTCAGAAAGCAAGCAGCTAAGGAAGAGAAATATGCAGGCTACACCACATTCAAAATTAACTTGCGAAAACAAAGCAAATTTTTAAAAATATCTTTGTATCTTGCACGTTATAGTCTAGAGATCTGTGCAACAAAATGGGAAGTTTAATGAAAAACAGAATGGGGAAAATCTCCTACTATCACAACACTGGTTAATGATTTTCTTCTCTACACTTGTATGATTATAAAATGTTATCTTTGGAAGAGAAAAGTTTATAAATCCATGTAGTTTGCAATGAGGAATCCAAGGCAGAAAGAAGCAAATTGGTTGGCCCAAGTTGTTCAGCCTCTAAATTGCACAACTGACACTAAGCCCCAGTGTCCCAGTCACGAGTCCGGGCATGCTCCCTTCCCCAACCCATGGATTTGGTCTATTAGGTAACTCTTGGCTACAGACTCATTCCTGATATGAAACACAATTTTTGCTTTCTTGTGCCTCTTTATATGAAAACAGGTAAGGTCCATCATCTAATAACCTCAGTGTGTTAAAAAAACACACATACTTTGGGATGTGAAAAGATTTGACACAGCTTGCCTTGGGCTTTCTGTATTTGGGTACAATGGATCAAAAAGTTAAGATGAATCATTTTGAAAAGAAAATGAATGACATGAGCAGGATACTGAAGCTATGTTATGTAATCGGCCCTTGGGAAGCAGATGCAGTAGGGACCAGATGCACTAGATGTACAAATTGTTCGATTACGCTTTTACCTCCACTGTTACATTGTGATGCACCATTCTGGGGGCTTCCCTGGTGGCTCAGACAGTAAAGGATCTGCCTGCGATGCGGGAGACCTGGGTTGATCCTCAGGTTGAGAAGGTCCCCTGGGGAAGGGAATGGCTACCCCCTCCAGTATTCTTGCCTGGAGAATTCATGGAGAGAGGAGTTTGGTGGGCTACAGCACATGGGTTCGCAGAGTCAGACATGACTGAGCAACTAATGCTTTAACACTACGCACAACTTTAAAGCAAGAGTCATCGTCATAGACCACACAGGTATATCAACTAAAGTTTACCATGTTGATTCTCCAAATGTTACAGGTACAGCTGCTCCAGAAAATATCATAAACCTCTAAGTACCACGATTGCTAGGGGACAAAGCATACCATAAGGGGGCTACCTTTCTTTAAAAGGAAAATCTTTAATCCCTCAAATATCGCACTTATGTAGAGAAGCTTTAAAAAAGGTTCAGATACACAGTAATGAAACCTACTCTCTAGGGAATTTCTCATGGAAGCAGGTGGACTCAACAAACACACAGGCCTCAGCTCCCTCCCTGAACCCTCTTAAAATGACTAGAAAGCACAACTCCTTCATGGGATATGAGTGACAAGACGGTAATAAAGTAGCTGGAAAGCCAGCTGACAAATGGTAAGTGGCTTGCCCCTCCCTCCATACACACACCAAAGACTCTGGAGTCTCGGCACCGGGTACCTCAGTGAGAGGAGACGATGACGGAGATTTGAAAGGATAGGTTCAAGTATTGTACAAAAGCAGCTAGACCCCTAGATTCCTGCTTCTCCTCTGTTGCTGGTAATGCCTTTCAGCAACCTGGCAGAAGTCTGCAAGTTTCTTGTCTGGAGAGGTAAAACCCAAGGTCTGTCAGCTGACTACAGGGCATTATGCACTGGAGAGAGCCAGCCTAACTCCACTGCAACTAGGAAGATAAATAAACATTCACATACTAAGTGAAACCTCTTCTTTTTGTCCCATCTTTCAATTTCCACAATACTATCACCCAGGCATATACTTTCATTGCAGGACAGTACCCTGTTGGCTCAGATGGTAAAGAATCCGCCTGCATTGCAGGAGACCTGTGTTTGATCCCTGAGTTTCAAAGAGCCTTTGGAAAAGGGCCCTTGGAAAAGGGCAACCCACTCTAGTATTCTTGCCTGGAGAATTCCATGGACAAAGGAGCCTGGCGGGCTACAGTCCATGGGGTTACAGAGAGTCCGACAGGATTGAGTGATTAACACTTTCACTTTCAGAACAGATATTTCATGAGTCAGTCGGATTATTCAGAGAAAAATAAAACTATGTGAAGATACTGAAATCGATGTTCTACGCTCCCACCCTAATCACCATGTAGTGAAGTCCACGGTTGACAAGTTCTAGATCTGTACAGAAAGCTTCTAATCAGGTCTTTAGTTCCTCAATCTTAAGTATCAGGGGACTGCTAAAGTTACCTAAATACTGAAGGAAAGCTTCTAAAAGAGACTGAAGCCAAAACAAAAACAAACAAAAACCCAGAAAAGTACATCTCTGGGGAAACAGAAAATGCACAAAGAGAAAAAATATTAAAGATCATCATTAACATCTCTAAAGAAATAAAACAGTACATTTATGAATAAAGAAGTGTGATGCTAGTTTAAAAAATGGGCATTTGAAGATTAAATATAAGATAATGGAAATTAATATATAGTAGAGAAGAAACAAAATTCCAAAAGAAAGACCTTGAAAGAAAAATTGAGATTATCTTTTATATATGAAGCAAAAACAGGTAGAAAACAACACAGAGGGAAATAAGAAAATTATAGAACTCATAGAGAAGGACCAATATCTACACAACAAAAAACAGGAACAAAAATCATTAAATAATTCAAGAAAATTTCCAAAAACGGAAGGAGATTAATTCCAAGATTGGATAGGCTCACTGCATTAAAATAGAATAATTACACCATGATATACTCTTGTGTTGGAGAAGGAAATGGCAGTCTACTCCAGTATTCTTGCCTGGAGAATCCCATGGACAGAGGAGCCTGGTGGGCTACCGTACATAGGGTCACAAAGAGTTGGACACGACTGAGTGACTGAGCATGCATACACTGCTGAAATTTTAGATCATTGATCCTAAAAGTTTCCATCAAAAAAAAAAAAGATTAAAAAATGAGAACAGCATCAGACTGCTGCACCCTGGATGTCAGAAGTAAATGAAGTTCTCAATGTTCCAGGAGAAATGCTTTTCAAACTAGAGCTTTCCATCCAGCAAGAGAGAAGAATGAAGTTGCCATACCTACAAGGTCTCAAATAAATATCTCTCACTCACCACCGTTCCTCAGAAGCTACTAGAAGATGAATTTTGTTAAAATGAGGGAATAAGTGAAGAAAGAAGGAAAAATGAGGTTCAAGAAAAAAATATGCAACATACAAACAAAGCAAAGGAAACCTCCACTTCGACTGACAAGCAGTTTAGAAAGTCCCCAGACATTCAAGTTTGAAGCAAAGTTGATAGATTTTCCCTAATGTATATATAAATCTAGTAAAATTATATTTACATAATGTAGAAGGATTTACATATGACTTAGTGGTAAATATATAGAAAATTAGCAAAAACTAAGAAAACTAATTAAATAAAAAACTAAGAAAGCTAAGCAAATAAAAAGAGGTGATTATTAATTTCAAAGAAAATAAAAGGATGTGCAGAAAAGGCAAAATGATTATAATATACCACATAGTTCAACTACAAGTGCAGTTCACACAGTAATAATAATAATAATGTAACTATGGAATATAGATGATTGGTGTTTATGTAACTTGCTGGAAAGAAAAATTACTTTTTGTGTGGGTAGAGTCCGGAAAGCAATGTGTACATGAAAGTGAAAGAAAACCCCAACTTCCCGAAAAATCTAGATGAAAAATCTAGAGGCAGCAGGACAAGCAATATCATTTGGAACTTTGGAAAGCAGTTACCAAGGAAATGGCTAAATGAACTTAAAGTGATTGCTTCTGGAAAGAAGAGATGGGGGAGGTGTGTTCTGGGCTTGTTATTTTTGCAACAATTTTCATACAGATATTTTTCTTTGTTAAACTATTCATATGTATGTGTGTGTACATTTTAGTTTCTTTCAAAAGCTAAATTTTAAAATACCTAGTTACTACAAACACCAACATCCCAATATTTAATAGTTCTGTAAACTTCTAAGTCCTTACTAAATGTCTATTGCTAATTTCAACTGGAATTTTCTTCACCAAGGTCACAATAGATTCCTTCCCCAGTTCCTCCCATTTACGTAACAAGTCTATTTTTGCTTGTTTGTTAAATGGCAAGGTTAATATTGCAGATGCTCTAACTGATGAACCCAGACTCGCTGAGCAGTTCTGAGCATCTAGCACTGCACTACCAGATCTCTTCAGACAATATATCAAATACACGTGGACCCTTCTCACTAAATGTTGAGAGTTCAATAAAACCAAATATACACCTATAAGCCCCTTATCTGTAGTCACGTGAACACTATTAAAAGCAGGCACTACAATCAGCAAAGCACTCTGAGGCGTCCCCGCTGTCTCAACAATAACCAACACTATAACCAAAGAGGCGCCAAAAGACTCAGCATTACCATTAGACAAGCATCTCTGATAGAATTTTCCTACACGATGTGAAGGTCTCCAAGTTTTGATTATAAAGGCAGCAAAAGGCAGCCCTCTACTGAAAACTGGTCAGATTAGAAAGAAAAATACATAATCATCAAGGCATTGCTGTATGCAAAGTATCTTAAGAAAAGTTCTTTCTCATTCATTTAAAAGAAGGTCATAACAGAACCCCACATTTTCAAGTGTAAGTCTCTACATGTTTCTGGTCTAAAATGTGTTCTTTCTCCCACTTCTAAGGACACTATAAGGCAAATTATGTTCTCAGGAAAAGAAAGAAACTTACCTTTCACAAGCTCGGACAGTCCATGCGGCAATTATCCATAATGAGATACTAAAAACCAAGAGTACAGTTCCTGGGCATATAGTCATTAAAGTCTTCATAACAAAACGCGTATTGAAGTTTATCTTATTAAGTGCTCCAATGCTTCTAGAGGAGGCATCAGTGAAAAGTTTGCTATGTAAAAGCATGACTCTGGCAATCAGATAGAGTCTTAAGAACATTGGTATAGATAAAATAATATCCACATCAGCGGTGGTGGTGGATGGGGCATAGGAGAAGGCAAGCCGGGCCGTCCATGTGAACGTATAATTCCCAGGTATGGGATGAATAGCACACACCAGTATTTCCAAGCAGATGAAGAAAATACGCTCATAAGTCATGGCTATTCTCCAGTCATCTGCTCCATTGTCCACCATGAACAACTGAAAAAATAAAGTAGAAAATCAGCTTCAGTATGGCATGAATGGTCCACAAGGATTAGTGCAGATTTTTAAAATACATCACAGGTGACTTTAAGCAATCATGGCGAGCACTAGGTCTTAACTTCTAAATGCTAGCAGCCAGGTACACTATTTTAAGAAAATGGCATTGGCACAGAAGAACTTTATTTTGTAAAAATTAAGATTACAAACTCACTATACAGGAGCTGAGGCTATTTTGGAGTGTGTGCTCCTGTATAATCATGTCAGTGATATCATTTAAAAATAAGGGACTGGGGCCATCAGGAATGTACACCGCCCCTACCCCCACCCCACTTAGATGAAGTCAGAAAGACTTGTCTTGTAACAAGCTGTTCTTCTTGAGGATCTAGATCTAAACCTTGCCCAGTTCTAGCCATATTCTCAGTGTAATCTATTTACAGTGCCTGGGCAATTGGTTATACCCTCTAATGCAACAATGCAGGAACATTCTTACAGATGATCTTATTTTTGGCTTCTGAAAGAAAATCACAAGGGACCACAGACAAATGTGGCAAAAACGTTTCTCCCAGCTTCCTTGCTACTGCTCTATATTTTACCTCGTTCTTTCTGCTCTTCTGAAGCCTTCCCTTGGATTATTAATTTGTTTTCAATCTTTCTTTCTAAAATAAAGGTTCCTTTTCCCTATTTCTGTCATCCCTCACTCCACAATGAACGAAAACAAAGAAGGGAAAGAAAAAGAATACAGATAGATGATAAAAGGAACAGAAAAGAATGCTTCCTGTCTTCCCTGGCTGTTCAGTAAACAAGTCCCCCAGCCTCTAGATCATAAACAGCCAGGGGCATCTGGAAATGTGTGGCGACATTTCTGACGGCCATCGTGACTTGTGAAGGCTACTGGCATTGACAGTCAGGAAGCCAGCGGTGCCAAGCTCACTGCAGTTCTGAGTCCCACGCACAAAACAGACCTGTCTGCCCAGAATGCCNCCATTAGACAAGCATCTCTGATAGAATTTTCCTACACGATGTGAAGGTCTCCAAGTTTTGATTATAAAGGCAGCAAAAGGCAGCCCTCTACTGAAAACTGGTCAGATTAGAAAGAAAAATACATAATCATCAAGGCATTGCTGTATGCAAAGTATCTTAAGAAAAGTTCTTTCTCATTCATTTAAAAGAAGGTCATAACAGAACCCCACATTTTCAAGTGTAAGTCTCTACATGTTTCTGGTCTAAAATGTGTTCTTTCTCCCACTTCTAAGGACACTATAAGGCAAATTATGTTCTCAGGAAAAGAAAGAAACTTACCTTTCACAAGCTCGGACAGTCCATGCGGCAATTATCCATAATGAGATACTAAAAACCAAGAGTACAGTTCCTGGGCATATAGTCATTAAAGTCTTCATAACAAAACGCGTATTGAAGTTTATCTTATTAAGTGCTCCAATGCTTCTAGAGGAGGCATCAGTGAAAAGTTTGCTATGTAAAAGCATGACTCTGGCAATCAGATAGAGTCTTAAGAACATTGGTATAGATAAAATAATATCCACATCAGCGGTGGTGGTGGATGGGGCATAGGAGAAGGCAAGCCGGGCCGTCCATGTGAACGTATAATTCCCAGGTATGGGATGAATAGCACACACCAGTATTTCCAAGCAGATGAAGAAAATACGCTCATAAGTCATGGCTATTCTCCAGTCATCTGCTCCATTGTCCACCATGAACAACTGAAAAAATAAAGTAGAAAATCAGCTTCAGTATGGCATGAATGGTCCACAAGGATTAGTGCAGATTTTTAAAATACATCACAGGTGACTTTAAGCAATCATGGCGAGCACTAGGTCTTAACTTCTAAATGCTAGCAGCCAGGTACACTATTTTAAGAAAATGGCATTGGCACAGAAGAACTTTATTTTGTAAAAATTAAGATTACAAACTCACTATACAGGAGCTGAGGCTATTTTGGAGTGTGTGCTCCTGTATAATCATGTCAGTGATATCATTTAAAAATAAGGGACTGGGGCCATCAGGAATGTACACTGCCCCTACCCCCACCCCACTTAGATGAAGTCAGAAAGACTTGTCTTGTAACAAGCTGTTCTTCTTGAGGATCTAGATCTAAACCTTGCCCAGTTCTAGCCATATTCTCAGTGTAATCTATTTACAGTGCCTGGGCAATTGGTTATACCCTCTAATGCAACAATGCAGGAACATTCTTACAGATGATCTTATTTTTGGCTTCTGAAAGAAAATCACAAGGGACCACAGACAAATGTGGCAAAAACGTTTCTCCCAGCTTCCTTGCTACTGCTCTATATTTTACCTCGTTCTTTCTGCTCTTCCGAAGCCTTCCCTTGGATTATTAATTTGTTTTCAATCTTTCTTTCTAAAATAAAGGTTCCTTTTCCCTATTTCTGTCATCCCTCACTCCACAATGAACGAAAACAAAGAAGGGAAAGAAAAAGAATACAGATAGATGATAAAAGGAACAGAAAAGAATGCTTCCTGTCTTCCCTGGCTGTTCAGTAAACAAGTCCCCCAGCCTCTAGATCATAAACAGCCAGGGGCATCTGGAAATGTGTGGCGACATTTCTGACGGCCATCGTGACTTGTGAAGGCTACTGGCATTGACAGTCAGGAAGCCAGCGGTGCCAAGCTCACTGCAGTTCTGAGTCCCACGCACAAAACAGACCTGTCTGCCCAGAATGCCAACAGTGCTCTCCCACTGAGAGAGATGACATATTCTTCGCTTTTTGGTAGGTAGCCAATTTCTGTAGAAAGCATGAGATGAAAGCAACCCAAGTGAGAACAGGACATTCTCAGGTAAGTGAGTTGCAAAGGAAGTTGGCTGAGCAGATCTTCACGATGATTGGATTCTATGACCTCTGCTCCTCTGGAGTCAAAATAGACATCTCCCCACCACTTGCATGCTGATTCTTCAGTCATGTCCAACTCTTTGCAGAACTGTAGCCCGCCAGGCTCCCTGGTTTATGGAATTCTCCAGGCAAGAATACTGGAATGGGTTGCCAAGTTCTCCTCCTCCCCCCAGCACTTAGATGGTAACAAATTCCCATTCTAAGTTAATTTCCTGCAGGTCACAGCTACTGCCCATACTGTCATTCAAACACTGCCATTGGTGCTACTTGCAAGGACAGGACTTTGAGGACCAAATGATCACTTCTTTCTGGTACTTCAAAAAAGTTGGAGAACAAGCAGGCTCTCTTATCAAATTTCCAACAAATTATGGCAACATGTGGTTTTCTGTATGCCTTTATCATTAACTTTCTACCTAGGGAACTCAGAGGGTTTGATAAATAAATGCTAAGAGACAATAAAAATTAGACTTTCCAGTTACCAAGAAAGAAACAGATCATAAATAAAGCCATTAAGTTGGCCACAGAAATAATTCTTGTGCAGTTCACCACTTTCAATACCGCACTGGCAAAAAAGATTTCAATAATAAAGATATACAAAAGATTGTATAGATATAATGGTAGAAGCCTTCTAAACTGTTTATCAGTGAGTATTTACTGGATACTCTATAACTCTTCAGGAATGTGAATCCAAAATCTCTTAAGATGCTTATGTCCAAAAGGATGTCTTCCTCCAACTAGCTACTTCGAGAGGCTCTATACATTCTAGAGACCCTATCACTACTCTTGGTAAAGTGCTATCAAGGGCCAGTGTAAGTCACCTAAGAAAAACAATACTGTTACTTAAGCCTACGTTTCCATTTCTACTGAAAATGATATTACCCAGTTTGTCTCCTTTCTATACCAAACATGGCTCTGAATGACTTGGAAACAAATCAAATCCACCCCCAAAAGGAGTCATAAGCACCAAGACACCGGATAGACAGAAGCTGTGCTACAGATTCTCAGCACGATTCCAAGACAGGCTTTCCCCACGCCCTTCCGGGCAATAGCAGCATCAGTGCAGGATGGGTGCCTTCTGAGGTGCAGTAAAGCGATGTGCAATGCTGACATGCTACTTCCAGGCTCCTATTTCTCCTGGTCCTCCGCCATCACTCCCAGAGCACTTGGCCCCCTGACCTCACGCAGGCCACCCCCTCTTTCCAGGCCTTTCCATCGCCCTCCCTGCTCACTTCCCTAACGAGGCCGGTTCACTTCTTCCTCCCCAGAACTGCAACCACCAGCGAGGCCGGTTCACTCCTTCCTCCCCAGAACTGCAACCACTGTGTCGCCAGGATCCTCAGCAGCCTTCTCCCCCGTGTTTCGGTGGGCCTGCCCCGTAACTTTCCATCAGGTACGTGCAGGTGGGTGGGGCCCGCCACAGGCGCTGCTCTCAGTGCCAGCTGAAACCTCAGCGTCTCTGCCAGCATCCCCGGACACCTACAGCTTCTGCTCCAGACAGAAGTCCTTTTCTGCAGAGCCGACTTTGTTCCTGTCAGTACCCTTGCCCTATCAGAAATACCTCCATTTTATACTTCAGCCACAAGCTCACATACATCTCATCCTTTTCTCCTTATTTCCACTCTTTCCTGTTCCACCTATTTACAGCAGTGTTCCACCGAAATCCAATTCCCCTCCGCCGACAGCCCAGTTCCTGTGCTTTCTCCCTCTCAGCAGACGATACAAGCAAGTTCAAATCCCCGCTATTCGTTAAAATCAGAGCAACACAATCAAGGGCTTCCCTGGTGGCTCAGACGGTAAAGCAATGCAGGAGACCCGGGTTTGATCCCTGGGTTGGGAAGATTCCGCTGGAGAAGGAAATGGCAACCCACTCCAGTTACCTGGAAAATTCCACGGACAGAGGAGCCTTGTAGGCTACAGTCCGTGGGGTAAAGAGTCGGACATGACTGAATGACTTCACTTCACTTCAACACAGAGTCCCCTCCGGCTCTGTGTCTGCCCTAAGTAGTCTTCACTTTCTCACATTTCTTTCAGCCCCAGCACCTCCGTGGGGCTTTCATCCTCATCACCCATCACCCCACCAATACAACTCTGCCTAAGTGTCACTCCAAACAACTTAATCTTTATCTCACCTGATCTGATATTAATCATTTCTTCCTTTCTAAAAAAGATCTCTTCTCTTGGCTTGTGTGACATTGCTTTTTTAAAAAACATTGCTGTCATTCTGAAGAATCTATCTCATTTTTCCTGAAAAAAAGCCCTTTCCCCTTACAACCATTCACGGGCCCCTTCTCTACTGAGCTTCATCTCTGACTCTTCTTTCTATAGAGGTCCAGGAGGACCTCTTCCATGCCTTTTACCTCTAAAACCAGATTTCTCCTACTGGAAGCCATCCTCCATCCTCCAGTGACCTTCTGAAAATGGAAATTATATATAATCCTATTGCTATCAAGATTAAAACCATTCCAAGCCACCCCTCCCCTGTCAACTCAGCAATCTGGTTTTGCCTCTTTCTTCAAACTCATTGCCTATTTCTCCTCTTACATTTCCCTCTGGTTGCAGGTTTCAGAACACACTGCCCTAATCATGTTTCCCTGTCCTTGTCTGTCTTAAGGAAAGTCTTTCCACCAAGCAAATTCTTATTCCTTTAAGACCAAACTCCACAGCCTCAGCTTCCTTAGGACACCATCCAGGCCGAGACAAATCTGCAAGTCTCCCCGTTTTGTTCCACCATGATCTCTGTGCGTGCCCCTTATAGCTGCCACCACAGAGGACAATAAGGATTTCTTTGTCAGACTGTCACTCTACTCGTCTGTGAGGCTCCATATCTATCTGGTAAGGAATTATAAACACTTGGAGAATGAACTGCCTTGCTGTTTCTCAGTTAATATTGATTACCCTAATCACTAGGCAGGTCCTAATGCTAATTGAGCATGCTCAAGGGAGATGAGAATACTAACACTGAACACAAGTGAAATAAATCTATGATATTTTCCAAATATGTAGAGAACACATCCTATTAAATGCTAAGTCATTGCAGCAGCATAATTCTGCAATTTGACAGCATGTTCAATAATGTCCCCAGAGAAATTTTCTATCGTGTAGTTGCTTTTTACCATCAGGGGTTTAATCAACACCTGAAATTATTTTAATTCTTGGTTTTATCACCGTACATACTTCAGTGCTAAAGAAAGAAATATTTCCTTCTACTCTTCACTTACCTCCCATCCTTAATAGCTGCTTGTTCCTTTGTTTTTTCATTTATTCACTAAATATTCAGTGTACAGAATACTTACTATGTGCCAGGCATTCTGCCATGTATTAGCCACAAGGTAGGATTTGTAGCAGACAGAGTCTGCCCCATGGAACTAACTTTCATCAAGAAAGAAAAACGAAATCAAAGAAGCAGACGTAAAGCAATTTACTAAAGTAATTATGTCTGTGTATACCGCCGTGAAGGAAACAAACAAGATGAAATAGAGAACGATAAATTGGAGGTGACAACAGGTGTGGTCATCAGGGAAGTCATCTTGAGAAGTAGCACTTAAGGCAACATCTGGAAAAAGAGAAGAGCCAGTCATATAAACTGCCAGAAGAACATTCCAGCAGAGGAGATAGCGCATGTAAAGGCCATAGGCTACAAAAGCTTAGGGTGCTTAAGGAAATGTAAGAAAACCAGAGTGGCAGGTCAAGGGGCAGAGAGAAAGGAGATGAGTTTGAAGAGATAAGAGTGGAGGGACATGTGGGACCTTGACGACCATAGTGTCAAGACTGGATTTCAGTCCAAGGGCACTGAATCTGCTGGAGAGTGTTAGGCAAGGGACAGCATGATGTCATTTACAGATTAAACCAGCTTACAAGGGAGGACACTAGTTAGGAAGTTCTATTGCAACTGACTGGTAGGTAGTATCCCCCTGACCTGCACCAGGATCAGTGAGGGTTGCCATGGAAATGAATACAGTGGGTGCACTAGAGAAATATTTTGGAGATCTAGCTAGAACTTGCTGATGGGCTGAATGTGGCAGTCATTCAAAAAAAGAGAATCAGAGACAACTGAGCTTCTACTCTGACAGACACAGTTGATGTCGGTGCCATGCCCTGAGTACATGTGGGCTGGACACGGGGAGCAGGGGAGGTTTCGTTTTGGCCACTGCCATTTGAGCATGGATGCCAAGTAGGCAGCAGGATACGCAAGTCACTCAGAGGCGAACTCTGGACTATTGAAATAAATTTGGAAGGCATCAGTATTTAGGTAGTTTTATGAGAGCAAAAGAAAAATCAGAGGAAACGAAGAGGACAGGACACAGGGCCACGTCCTGAGGAACCCCAAATGTGGAGGGCAGCCGGAAAGCCAAGCCTGTCTGTGAAGCAGGAAGAAAAGAAAGTATTTTTAGAGTCAAGGGTGAGGGCTGTCAATTATAAACTGTCAAATAATATTTACCAGGTTCAGCGCTATGATAAGGCACCCAATATTCTACACAGAATAAGAAAACACTCTAAGGTTTCATCAAGTGACTCCAGGTCAAGAATGAAAATCCAACTGTAAAAATATTCCCATTACATTCAATATGACCCATATAATACATAGACGATCTCTTTTAAGCTAACTTATGGGGGTGTTAGAGTAGTCAAAATGACAGATATTAAACCATCTCTATATTCATTTTTCATTTTGATATTGATCAAAGAAGAAAGATTCTAGGGCTAAAGCATGACGGTTTCATCTACTTTAATTCTAGAGCTGTGGTTAATGGTCATTGCCAGAGTAAAGTAATTTGTAGGCATAACAGGACTTGCTCTCCAAATATATCCGATCACAAGCTTTCCATTGCAACTGCTTTCCATTTGCTCAGATATCCAACACACAATCTGCTTCAAGCTCATTGTCCAAGATGACCTGATAGCAAGAGTCAGCAGCAAAAAGAGGGTGGCACAGGCCCATGATGTGATCAGGGCACGTGCTGGCACGAGAACCTCAGCTTAGCCAGCTGAGGAGAGTGAGGGACTGAGCAGCAACGCCTCAGCCACCTTCTAGTTGGAGAATAAATGCATACAATGTCATGCTAGTTTCTACTGTGCAACGACTCAGTGAGCTATATATATATATCCCCTGCCCCTCCCACCCATCCCTCTAGGTCATCAGGGAGCACCGAGCTGAGCTCCCTGTGCCATACAACTTCCTGCAAGTTGTCTATTTACACATGGCACTGTATATATGTTAATCCTACTCTCTCCATTCTTCAGAAAGACAAATATTATATATCAACACGTGTGTATGAAATCTAGAAAGATGGTACAGATGAGCCTGTGTGCAGGGCAGGAACAGAGATGCAGATGCAGGGAACAGACTTGTGCTCACAGAGGGGGAAGGGGGGCCGCCTTCAACACGTGCTCTTTCTCTTCAGTGAGGTGAAAGCTCTCTGGTCCGATCTTGGAACAGTGTCTTATATATAAAGTTTCCTTTCCAGTAGATAATTCACAGCAGTGTTCAGCACAGAAGTGGTACATGAAAATCATTCTGAATAAAATAACTTTAGGCATGCATTTGTTAAAAAAAAGTAAGTATAGGCAGAATACCCAACCAACCAACCAACCAAACAAAAAACCTCTGAAAAGGAAGAGTAAGACGGAGAAGCAGTTCTGATAGATTATTAAACAAGTTAATGATTGAAACCATGTGGTACTGGGACATAAACTCACTGAGAGGCCAACGGCACAGTACAGAAGATTAGACCAAATAGGCCCAACATACCAGGAAATTCACAGTATTGTAAGGCAGACCATCAAGTCAGTGAGGAAAACACAGTTTATTAAAAAATGATTTGGGGACAACTAAATAGCCGACTAGAGAAACATAAAATTGAATGGATGCTTCACACCAAATATATCAAGAAAAATTCCAGGTGGATGAAAGACTTAGATATAAAAATGAAACTAAACTAATAACATAATAGAAGAAATCATGTAAGAATTATTTTGCAAGCTCACTAAAAGGAAGGCCTTTAAAATTATTTATTCACTTTTTATAGATGTATTGATTTACAATATTGTGTTAGTTTTAGATGTAAGAAAAGAGATCCAGTTATACATGTATATGTATTTTCTTTTTCATATTGTTCTTTATTATGTTAAGGAAAGCCTTTTAACTGTGACAAAAACACCAGTCTTAAAAGAAAATGTTGATACATTTTTTAATTGACTACACTAATCTTTTTGCTTTCTGCACCTGGTCAAAACTATAATAAAAGAATAAAAAAGACAAACACCAAAACATGGGGACACTCTTCATAACTGTTACCACAAAAAAACCTAATTTCCCTAATTGTATAAAATTTCCTATAATTCCTTATGAAAGAGATGAGCAGATTAACAGAAAAATAAATGATAAAAATAGCAGGTCATGGAAAAGGAAATAGAAATGGTTCTTAAACCTATAAAAAAAAGCTCAACTTCAATCATAAGGGAAAATATGATACCAGGTTTTTGACCTGTCATACTGAACAATATCTAAAAGTTTTATAACACACTATACTAATGAAGGTGTGGAGAAATAGGAACGCTCATACACTGTGGGTGGAAGTGTAAATCAGTACAACTCCAGGGAGGACAATTTATCAGGTTATAAATGTACATGTTCTTTGATCATGCAATTTCATTTTCTTAGATGAAATCTGTCCTACTGACATATTTACATATGTGAGAATAAACATGTATGGATATTTTTATAGCATAGATTGTATATTAGCAAAAGACTAGAAATAATCTCAATATCTACTAAAAGGGGAAAGGGTTAAACAAATTAGAGACATCCACAAAATGGATCAGTAGGCTGTTTAGAAAAGATGATAAAATTGTTATATATTATTCAAGGAAATATTAAGTCACTCAGTTGAACAACAACAATAAAAGCATTCTATATGCTATTTGTGTGTAGCTTTGTTAATAGGACATATATTCATATTTGTACGTGCAAAAAATATCTGAAAGAAGATTCTAGAACTTACTGATAAATGTTGCTTAGTGGAGGTAAATTGAGTGGCTAGGGATGAGAAATGGAAGGGAGACTTTCAATTATACATTTAAAAAAATACTCTTATTGTGGAATCATATGAATGAATAAATGCAAGTTAATAACAAAAATAAGGGAAATGACTAAAAAAGAGAGGAAGGGAAAATGAGAATGACTGAGTTCATTAGACGTTTGCAACCCTAACAAATAGTTTANGGAGACTTTCAATTATACATTAAAAAAAATACTCTTATTGTGGAATCATATGAATGAATAAATGCAAGTTAATAACAAAAATAAGGGAAATGACTAAAAAAGAGAGGAAGGGAAAATGAGAATGACTGAGTTCATTAGACGTTTGCAACCCTAACAAATAGTTTATATGTACAAACCTGATAAACTAGAAAGCAGTAACTGACGTTCAAAATGATAATCTACAGGCATGAAACACATTGAATACAATTTATATTGAAAACTGTTCGGCTTACTAAGGCAAAACCTTGAACCATTACATTACATAACTTTTTCAACATCATGAACAAAAAATAAATAAGACTTCTTGGTTAACCTTTAAACCAAATATTCAATAAGACCAACTTCTGCTGTTCATTCAGTTAGTGAATACTTCTGCTTGTAAGGTTCTATGGATACAAAGATTCAAAAGCCTCTTGGTGTTTGATAAGGAAGTGAAATATAAATGAGTAATTACTGTGCTGGTGGAAACTGCCAAAAGAGAGGCATGAAGAAGACACTGAGAAAAATACAGAGGAGGCTCCAACATAAACTAGTACCTGGTACCTCCCCCTTCTTCCCCATCCATTACCTGGACTCTTCATGTAACTCAGGACTGAGAACTTCCAAGCTGAGTTCTTAGATATCAAGGGGATAGTGGCCCAAAGGAAAATGCACAAAACATGTTCACGCAAAAAAAGAGAGAGAGGGTCCTTACTCAGAAACCAACTTTTGGATGAAATAAAGTGAAAAGTCACTAAAGAGGTAAGACAAATAATGAAGATCTCCTCATTAAGGCATCAGGCTTCCCTGGTAGCTCAGCTGGTAAAGAATCCACCTGCAATGCAGGAGACCCTGGTTTGCTTCCTGGGTCGGGAAGATCCCCTGGAGAAGGGATAGGCTACCCACTCCAGTATTCATGGGCTTCCCTGGTGGCTCAGACAATATAGAATCCGTCTCCAATGTGAGAGACCTGGGTTCAGTCCCTAGGCTGGGAAGATCCCCTGGAGGAGGGCATGGCAACCCACTCCAGTATTCTTGCCTGAAGAGTCCCCATGGACAGGCGAGCCTGGCAGGCTGCAGTCCATGGGGTTGCAAAGAGTCAGACACAACTCAGCAACTAAGCACATCACAGTACAAGAAAAAATCAACGAAGGATTCAGACCACAACTCCCTGCCACAGACTAGGTCAAAGAACAAACAGGTGAAGAGAGAAGATATCAATGGTACTGAGATTCCTGCCAAGACCCTCAGCCCAGGACTGGAGGAGGAAAACCAGAAAAGCTATGTTTAGAATTCATATTCTGGGTTCACTGCTGAGCAAAACTGGGAAGATTTCCTTATCACCCACCCTGGAGCCTTTCTTGTTTTTGGAGCCTCTTGCCCACCCCGGCAGTCCTGTGCACTCATGCTATCTTGAGAGCTTTCTGCATCCAAGAAAGAGGATTTCCAAACTGCTGCACTAAAATATTAATCAATGAATTGCTAACTCGTCCCTGGGGGAAGAGTGTAAAGAACTGGACTGGAATGTAAGAAAGCCAGGCTCAGCTTCCAGATGGTCTAACTTGTTACAGGACCTTAGGAAGTCACGTGAACTTCATGGACCTCTTTTTTCTGTCACCTGTAAAATGGAGATAATGCTATTTGCTGTCTCTGAAAGTAGTTGTAATGATGAAATAAACAGTCAGCATACATTAGGGCCAACCCTGTGCCACTTCCTTCCCTCTTTTCTCTCTTTTCCATCTCCATTAGAAAAATGTCCAGTTTCCCAGACTCTTTTGCAGGTACGTGTAGCCATGTGAGATAGTCATTATCAGACATCATAAGCAGGGGCACTCACTAGAATGTCTTTGCTTTTTTGGAAAAAAATGATATCTTACTGGCACAGGATGCTTCATTCCCTTCCTCTGACCCTAAAAAGAGGTGATGTCAAGGTCTGCAGATGTTATCTTGTGATCATAAGAAAAAGGTGAAAAGAATCACAGTCGTGCCATCCCTGACATCTGGAGCCACTGAGTCAGCAACCACGGATTCCATTTGCTTAAGCCACTGTTAGTTGAGGTTTTTGTTAAGCAGCTAAAAGTACGTCTACATTTAATTTAATATACCTTCAACTGCTATGTAGGCTTCCTAGGTTGCTCAATGGTAAAGAATCTGCCTGTCAATGCAGGTTTGGTTTATGGGTCGGATCCCCTGAAGTAGGAAATGGCAACCACTCCAGTATTTATTCTTGCCTGGAAAATCCCATGGACAGAGGAGCCTGGCTGGCTACAGTCCAAAGATTTTTTGGTGTCACAAAGAGTCAAACACAACTGAGCAACTGAACACATACACGGTATGTACAGGTCTATAAAAATAGGTCTTCCCTTGTAGCTCATTTGGTAAAGAATCTGCCTGCAATGCAGGAGACCTGGGTTTGATCCCTGGGTCAGGAAGATCCCCTGGAGAAGGAAATGACAACCCACTCCACTATTCTTGCCTGGAGAATCCCATGGACAGAGGAGCCTGGCAGGTTATAGCCCATGGGGTTGCAAGAGTTGGACATAACTTAGCCACTAAACCACCACCATTAAAATAAGGAATCATCATCAACTTAAACACTCAAGAGTCTCTTGGACTGCAAAGAGATAAAACCAGTCAATCTTAAAGGAAATCAACCTTAAATACTCATTGGAAGGACTGATGCTGATGCTGAAGCTCCAGCATCATACTTTGGCCATCTGATGTGAAGAGCTAACTCATTGGAAAAGACTCTGATGCTGGATAAGATTGAGGGCAGGAAGAGAAGGGGATGATAAAGGATGAGATGGTTAAACAGTATCACTGACTCGATGGAGATGAATTTGAGCAAACTTCAGGAGATAGTGAAGGACAGGGGAGCTGGGCATGCTGCAGTCCATGGGGTCACAGAGATTTGGACACAACTGAGTGACTGAACAACAAAACACTTAATGGAAAGAGCAGCCAGTATTTCAAAAGGGATGTATATCAAACATTAGAATTTAAAGTATATATGGTAACTGCTGAGTGGCAGAGTTACTTCTTGGGAGGCTTTTGTTCATGCCTTTTAAATATCAACCAGCTGCTCAGAATATCAAATTGTATCAGTTCAGTTCAGTCACCCAGTCATGTCCAACTCTTTGCGACCCCATGGACTTCAGCATGCCAGGCCTCCCTGTCCATCGCCAACTCTCAGAGTTTACTCAAATTAATGTCCATTGAGTCAGTGATGCCATCCAAACATCTCATCCTCTATTGTCCCCTTCTCCTCCTGCCTTTAATCTTTCCCAGAAATCTGTAAGCAGGTCAGGAAGCAGCAGTTAGAACTGGACATGGAACAACAGACTGGTTCCAAATCGCAAAAGGAGTATGTCGAGGCTGTATATTGTCATGCAGCTTATTTACCTTATATGCAGGGTGCATCATTAGAAATGCTGGGCTGGAGGAAGCACA
>SJYV01028017.1:0-12451 GCA_006410875.1 Neotragus pygmaeus
AGGGGATGACAGAGGATGAGATGGCTGGATGGCATCACCGACTCGATGGACATGAGTTTGAGTAAACTCAAGAAGTTGGTGATGGATAGGGAGGCCTGGAGTGCTGCAATTCATGGGGTCACAAAGAGTCGGACATGACTGAGTTACTGAACTGAACTGAACTGAAGGAGGAATGGTTTAGTTGCCAAGTCATGTCTGACTCTTGTGACCCCATGGACTGTAGCCCACCAGGCTCCTCTTTCCATGAGATTTCCCAGGCAAGAATACTCGAATGGGTTGGCATTTCCTTCTCCAGGGATCAAGTCTGCTTCTCCTGTATCTCCTGCATTGCAGGAGAGTTACAGGGACTCATTAAGGAGGATAAAACCCCTGTTAAATAATTAAAAGTTAACTTCTCATTATCCAGGCACACAGGGGATCCAGTCTAGTTTATTCTAATTTGGAAAAAATAAAGTAATGTGGCATTCTTGCTAATGACTAGGCTAGAGTAAAATTCATGTGAACTACTTTTTGAGATTAAAGATCCTGTGTTAAAATCAAGCACACTATATACAAAAAGAGAGGGGATAGCATATACTTAACATTTCCCTTGATTCAGAGTCTTCCTTATAAGTTTGCTTTATGACCACAAGTGAGTGCTTCTGGCATTTTAGAAGTCCCTTGGTGTGGACATTGGAAAAGATTCTCTTGGTTTGCAAAGATCATCTGGTAAATGTGGAATAAGATTCTTCCTTGCTGTCATGTTTATGAGAGCTTGTTCATTACCGGGTGAGAAGGTATCAAGGTAACCACATACTTTGAAGGTAACATTTTGTCAAATGTTTTATGCAATTCAAAAGAGCAATTAATATAAACTGTCTCTTTATCTCCTTAAAGATTTCATAAGAATATTTGTAATTCTATCTTATTTACAGAAATGATTTCCTATGACTAGAACAGATGTTTATTAGTCTGAGCCATAGAGAGGAAAATATAATTGTTTTTTCTTAGACAACTGTGGTTCTTGTTCATATTCTTTATTTTCTACCTGGCTATATAATAGTTTTATTCCACAATGCAGCAGTGCCCACAGATTTTATTTTCTCTTTATTTTGACTTCATAGTTTTCTAGTAAGAAATCATCACAATGTGGCAAGAGAAAAAGCAATGGGTATTGATATAGAATTTTCCTCCATTCTGTAGCCACCATATCAGCAACAGCCCATGTTTTTAATTAAGTGTGTTGGTAACTAATTCTTACAACACCACAATTGATATGATGTTTAGAAGCAGGATAAGTTTACAATATAATGGAAGTGAATTCCATTTGCTCACTTCCACACTCATTTTCTCCTCAGAAGATAAAAAACAAGGCATACAGAAGTCAAAGAATTTGTCCAGTCATGAAAAATGATAGTGGGAAAGTTGGAATGGATTTTTAAACTATTAGTCCAGTGTTTTCTGCATATGCCAGAAAGCCTGTAAAATTATGTCACACTATCAGAAATTTTCAAATATTTATTTCAATGTTGTTTTTATCTCTGTAATGACATTAAATAACTTTTATGACAATATGAAGTTTTATTTTTAATTTCTACATTACTTTTAATGCTTATAGTAAAGAGGGCTTCCCTGATAGCTCAGGTTCCCCAGAATCTGCCTGCAATGCAGGAGACCAGGGTTCAATCCCTGGGTTGGGAAGATGCCCTGCAGAAACGAATGACAACCCACTCCAGTATTCTTGCTGGAGACTCCCATGGAGAGAGGAGTCTGGTGGGCTATAGTCCATGGGGTCACAAAGAGTTGGACACAACTGAGAGACTAATACTTTCACTTACATTGATAAAGAAGCAGATAAATAAAAATTTAAAATAACAATAAATAATTTATACAACCATAGAGCTATGTCAATATACTACCTTTCATATGTTAGTGATAACTTTCCTTTCTTTGGAGCCATCATATTTGCTTCTCAACTTAATTATTTCCATGTAAATGACCAAATGAAGAGGTTCATACTAAAAAGGATACTGAAGTGATGAATCCTGGCATTTTCTAGACTTTCCATGGTAAGTCATGTCTGACTCTGTGACACGCCATGGACTGTAGTCTGCCACGCACCTTTGTCCATGGGGATTCTTCAGGCAAGAATACTGTAATGGGTTGCCATGCCCTACAAAGTCAAAGGCGAAAAGGAAAGATATACCCCTCTGAATGCAAAGTTCCAAAGAATAGAAAGGAGATATAAGAAAGCATTCCTCGGTCATCACTGCAAAGAAATAGACCAAAAAAAAAAAAAAAAGAATAGGATAGACTAGAGATCTCTGCAAGAAAATTAGATGTATCAAGGGAAGATTTCACGCAAAGATGGCCAAAATAAAAGACAGAAACAGTATGGACCTAAGAGAAGCAGAAGATATTAAGAAGAGGTGGCAAGAATACACAGAAGAACTATACAAAAAAGATCTTCATGAGCCAGATAACCACGATGGTGTGATCGCTCATTTAGAGTCAGGGATCCCAGAATGCAAAGTCAAGTGGACCTTAGGAAGCGTTACCACAGACAAAGCTAGTGGAGGTGATAGAATTCCAGTTGAGCTATTTCAAATCCTAATAGATGATGCTGTGAAAGTGCTGCACTCCATATGTCACCAAATTTGGAAAACTCAGCAGTGGTCACAGGACTGGAAAAATTCAGTTTTTATTCTAATCCCAAAGAAGGGCAATGCCAAAGAATGTTCAAACTACTGCACAATTGCACTCATCTCACATACTAGTAAAGTAATGCTCAAAATTCTCCAAGCGAGGCTTCAACAGTATGTGAAATGAGAACTTCCAGATGTTGAAGCTGGATTTAGAAAAGGCAGAGGAAGCAGGGATCAAACTGCCAACATCTGTTGGATCAGAGAAAAAGCAAGAGCATTTCAGAAGAACATCTATTTCTGCCTTATTGACTATACCAAAACCTTTGACTGTTTTGATCACAACAAACAGTGGAAAATTCTTCAAGAGATGGGAATAGCAGACCACCTGACCTGCTTCTGGAGAAATCTGTAGGCAGGTCAAGAAGCAACAATTAAAAGTGAACATAGAACAACAGACTGACTCCAAAGTGGGAAAGGAGTACATCGAGGCTGTATATTGTCACCCTGTTTATTTAACTTATATGCAGAGTACATCATGTGAAATGCCAGCCTGGATGAAGCACAAGTTAGAACTGGATGTGGAACAATAGACTGGTTCCAAATAGGAAAAGGAGTACGTCAAGGCTGTATATTGTCACCCTGCTTATTTAACTTCAATGCAGAGTACATCATGAGAAACGCTGGGCTGGAAGAAGCACAAGCTGGAATCAAGATTGCTGGGAGAAATACCAATATGCAGATGATAGATATGCAGATGATACCACCCTTAAGACAAAAAGAAAGGAAGAACTAAAGAACCTCTTGATAAAAGTTAAAGAAGAGAATGAAAATATTGGCTTAAAACTCAACATTCAGAAAACTAAGATCATGGCATCTGGTCCCATCACTTCATGGGAAATAGATGGGGAAACAGAGGAAACAGTGACAGACTTGATTATCTTGGGCTCCAAAATCACTGCAGATGGTGACTGCAGCCATGGAATTAAAAGACGCTTGCTCCTTAAAAGAAAAGCTGTGCCAACCTAGATAGTATATTAAAACGCAGAAACATTAGTTTGCCAACAAAGGTCCATTTAGTCAAAGCTATAGTTTTTGTAGTATTCAGGTATGGATGTGATGAAAGCTGAGCACCAAAGAATTGATGCTTTTAACTGTGGTGTTGGAGAAGACTCTTGAGAGTCCCTTTGTCAGGAAGGAGGTCAAACCAGTCCATCCTAAAGGAAATCAGTCCTGAATAGTCATTGGAAGAATTGATGCTGAAGCTGAAACTTCAATACTTTGGCCATCTGATACGAAGAACTGATTCATTGAAAAGGACCCTGATGCTGGGAAAGATTGAAGGCAGGAGGAGAGGGGGACCACAGAAGATGAGATGGTGGGATGTCATCACCAACTCGATGCACAGGGGTCTCAGCACACTCCAGGAGTTGATGATAGACAGGGAAGCCTGGTGTGCTTGTCAATGAGGTAGCAAAGAGTCAGACATAACTGAATGACTGATCTGAACTGAACTCTAGGGGATCTTCACAACCTGGGGACTGAACCCAGTTCTCCAAATTGCAGCAGATTCTTAACTCTTTGAGCCACCAGGGAAGACCTTTCGTGCTAAGCTTAGGTACATAAACGATAATGTGCTCCTTAGCCATGAAATTAAAAGAAGCTTACTCCTTGGAAGAAAAGTTATGACCAACCTAGATAGCATATTCAAAAACAGAGATATTACTTTGCCGACTAAGGTCAGTCTAGTCAAGGCTATGGTTTTTCCTGTAGTCATGTATGGATGTGAGAATTAGACTGTGAAGAAGGCTGAGCGCCGAAGAATTGATGCTTTTGAACTGTGGTGTTGGAGAAGACTTGAGAGTCCCTTGGACTGCAAGGAGATCCAACCAGTCCATTCTGAAGGAAATAAGCCCTGGGACTTCTTTGGAGGGAATGATGCTAAAACTGAAGGTCCAGTACTTTGGCCACCTCATGCGAAGAGTTGACTCATTGGAAAAGACTCTGATGCTGGGAGGGATTGGGGGCAGGAGGAGAAGGGGACGACCGAGGATGAGATGGCTGGATTGCATCACTGACTCGATGGACATGAATCTGAGTGAATTCCAGGAGTTGGTGATGGACAGGGAGGCCTGGCGTGCTGAGATTCATAGGGTCACAAAGAGTCGGACACGACTGAGCGACTGAACTGAACTGAACCCTCCCTATGTCTCCAAAATCTTTTATTTTGAAGCATTTAAGATATTCAACTCCTCATACAGAGTCCCGTGAACTTAGCATTTTACAGCTCATTATAGGCACTACAAATATAAGTGTTTTCCTCAGGAATTATAGCCAGTTCTCCTTTCCTCATGTTTATACAGAGATAAGTAATTATTAACTCATGCATATAATAATTATTAATATTCTTGCTGAGAGAAGTAGAACTTATCATAGATATCCCAAGCATAATTTCACTTAATTCTTTCAACAATTACATAAGAAAGGCATTGTTATTATTTCTGTTTTATAGCTGATACAAAATTAATTAAGTGATCAGCCCAAACAGCAAAGTCAGGATGTAAGCCTTACACTTGGTACTTAAAATTGTCTACAAAGAACCCTTTGCTCTGCCCTATCCTTCCACATGCTAATAAAACACATCTTGCTCATTTCTTACTCCATGTTTTTTCATATTGCTTCTAGTTCAAAAATATTTTTTCTTCAAAGAAGTAGAATCTTCAATTAAGCACAGCCTAATCTCACTTCTTGTCATGGTATACATGTTCAATATTAATGCTCAGTTTAATTTCATCAATTTTCACTGTTGATGTGCTTCTTATAGATTTTCTTATGTCAGTTATGTATATTTCTTTAGAGATACTCAGAACTTTTCCATTTTTATTATGGAAAAATAGACCCTAGATAATTGGTTACTATGATGATTGCAAGCAAACTTATGTGGAGATATTTAGGGTCTACTTTTATTATTGTTCATGACATTCATCATATAATTTCTATTAAAAATGAATTGATGAGATACAGCACTTGTAACATTCTAGTAAAAGACAACACTGAAAAGAGATATATATCTCTGTTTTGAAAAATTAATTATTTTTTAAGCTTTAGTAGCATATTGGCTAATATTTTAAATTAAAACATGCATTTAACTTAAATATCATCAATAAATTCAGATTACAAAAGAGATTCCCACAAAATTTTATGATTTGAGAATGTCTTAAGTTTATGTCACTCCTTCAATGATTTTTTTTACAAGAATGACCAGATGATTTTCTCTGAAATCTATAATGTGTTCCTTTGGTGCTTTTCATTAATAGAGTGTCTTATGGAAACACAACTTGGATAAGAATCTAAAATTTCAATAACATCCACTGAAAAAGCAACTATTTCAGAATTCCAGGCTTTTATCTGCATAAACGTAGGTTTTTTGAAATAATTTATCTGCTAAATAATTGAATTGAGGTTTCCTTGACATTGCAGATTGACTCTCCACATGCATCTGAATAGTATCCATTTTTCTTGAAATCTATTAGAAACTTCTTATCTCAAAGGTTGGCCAACTTTATTTAAATGTACAAATATATAGAGTTGTGTTTTTTTTTACAGTGCATTAGCACCCCAATATCTGTTGAGTATTTATCTTTTTCAAGTTTTAGTACAGAAAGATGAGATAAAATGATACAAGAAAGCAAAAAGAGTCAGAATTCAAATAGAATCAGATAAAAAATGATCAGGTTTACAGACTCAGACTAAAACTGATTTTATCACTTGCTGAGTAAATTAGACAATATTTTAATAAGAGCACTTACATATGAGAAACAAATTATAATATGTGACATAATATTTAGTGTAATCACTATGTTGCTTTCTAACAGCTAATTGTCCCAAACATACTACCACTACCACTTGTGTCAGGTAGATACCACTGAAAATTACCTGAGCTTCTTTTTGTATAGAACTGGAAAGGAGGTAAGGGATGAAAAAGCAGTAAGAAAGAACAGAGGATGAGAAAGGGGTGGAATGGAAGTACAGGATGGCAAAGAGGGATGAAAATAGAAGCATAAAAAGAAGCAGAAGTGGAGACTAGTAAAACGATAGGCATATGGAGGCACAGTATGATATGATTTTCTGATACTCGTAATGATTAAGGTAAGAAATTAGAATTACTGGAAGTACATGTCTAATATGACTTGTTGAAAACATGCTTGTTGGCTCAGCTATTTTAGTGCATTTAACTTTAGTTGAATTGTGTTTTCTTTACACTGTTGGTAATGCTAAATATAATAAACATATTTTACAGATACTCATTTTTCTTAAAATGACCAAATAGTTAAGGACTGAATGTTATATAATACATTTTATAGTCAACGAAAATCCTCAAACCTATTATCTGTTCACTGGCAAAGAAAATAGACTAGACAAAAATACTCCAGAGACTCTATTCTGCTCTTAGCAGTGTTTTAACTAGTTTACACCATAATTACCAAAGTTGTCATTAACTCTGAACAGAGGGACACTTTTCTTTTATTGCTGCTATATTTTTATATGCCAGAATAAACTGCTGGGTTCTCAAAAGTTTAACCAGTGACTTTAAGTTGTGATTCTGTTGGCTTCAGTCACTCTATTTAGGTTTTTCTAAACTTTAAGTGTTTATAACATTTTAAGTATACATTAATTTCATGCTTGATTCACTAATGCTTACCACATAGGAACTGTCTAATATAAATTAGGTAGCTTTCAACATATAATATTCTGATAGTACTGATGGTCCTACACATCTGAGCTTTGTATTTCACTTAACTAAATCTTTTAAGTATTTAATTGCTTTTTTAAATAAGTGCTTTCAAATACATACCTTTATGCTATAAGTTAAGCATGATCAAGCTACACAGAGCTTCTCAAACTTCAGCAAATCAGAGTCACCAGGTGGGATTGTTAAAACATGAATTTCTAGACCCCACCCTCAGAAACTCTGAATCAGCAAGTCTGGGTGGGCCTGGGAATGTGCATTTCTAAGAAGCTCACAGGTGATACCAAATCTACCAGCCTGCTAATCACACTAGAACAGATTTCAGAGTATGATTCAATCTATTTAGAGAAATGTTTCCAGTTGTTGATATCTAGTTTGCTCTTCGGCTTGGGAGCAAAGAATAAGATACTATCTTAAAATAAGCCAAGACAGTTTCTCCTCTTGTCATCAGTGTTCTCTAATATGTAAGTGTATATTACCAGCATTAAAAGCAGAGGTTTGAGGAATGGTTAACTTGTCAGCTTCACTAGGTGGGAAAAGAACATGAAATTTAGAAACAGACAAGATTTCAAATCTCAGCTTTAACATTTATTAGCTGATTGCCCTTGGGCAAATTACTAAAACATTCTGAATCTCATTTTTAACATTTGTACAGAAAGAATAATAAGACCTATATTAAACCATTATTGTAAGCAGTTAACAAATTAACCTACATAAAGACATTATGAAATCTGTAAAGCACTTAACCCATGTCCTTTGAGACCTTGCTCTGTTCATGATGCTCTCCATTCCGACCCCCACCCCCACCCCCACTTCCAAATCTCTTTCTTCATCACTTCTCTTTCCAGGCCAAAAAAATACTTTCTCTGCCTCTGTCTCTAAGCCAAAAGGCAAAATTTCTCCTCCATTATAAAAATACTCTTTTCTGACACCATTTGGCTGCTAACTTCTCCCCTCAGTTTCTCTCACAACCAACCTCTGAATAAATTACCTTCACTCCTTGCTTCCAGTTCCATATTGCTTAGTCCTTCATCTAACCATTATAGCTGAAATTGTATCTCCACCACTAAAATAAAGCTGTTTTCTTAACAGTCACATGACTTTATAAGTATCAAATCAATCGCTCTCATGAGTGATGTCTCCCAAGCATGTAGTCTCTAACCCTTAGTTGCTGGCATGGCTCGCTCATGCCTTACTTGCCCTGGAAACTCGCTGATACATAAGCTTTAGCAAAATTGCTCTCTCTTGGTTCTCCTTTGCCTCAGTGGTTGCTGGTACTTCTTCCACTGTTTGTCCTTATTTCTCTCAGTCTTCACCTGTCTTGGGGGGATTTCTTCCTTATGCATGCCTTCAATTCCCATCTCTGTACCCTGGCAACTCACTAAACCCACATCCCGCAATGAAGACTTCTTTCCTCAGTGGCAGACTGACCCAGATTTTAACTGAGTATCACTACCATGATGGCTAAAGTTCAATTCAGTTCAGTTCAGTCATTCAGTCGTGTCTGACTCTTTCCAACCCTACGAATCGCAGCACGCCAGGCCTCCCTGTTAATCACCATCTCCCAGAGTTCACCGAGACTCACGTCCATTGAGTCCGTGATGCCATTCAGCCATCTCATCCTCGGTTGTCCCCTTCTCTTCCTGCCCTTAATCCCTCCTAGCATCAGAGTTTTTTCCAATGAGTCAACTCTTCACATGAGGTGGCCAAAGTACTAGAGTTTCAGCTTTAGCATCATTCCTTCCAAAGAAATCCCAGGGTTGATCTCCTTCAGAATGGACTGGTTGGATCTCCAGTCCAAGGGACTCTCAAGAGTCTTCTCCAACACCACAGTTAAAAGCATTAATTCAAAGAAGGCGCTCAGCCTTCTTCACAGTCCAGCTCTCACATCCACACATGACCACAGGAAAAACCATAGCCTTGACTAGACCGACCTTAGTCGGCAAAGTAATGTCTCTGCTTTTGAATATGCTATCTAGGTTGGTCATAACTTTTCTTCCAAGGGGTAAGCGTCTTCTAATTTCATGACTGCCATCACCATCTGCAGTGATTTTTGAGCCCCCCCAAAACAGAGTCTGACACTGTTTCCACTGTTTCCCCATCTATTTCCCATGAAGTGATGGGACCGGATGCCATGATCTTCGTTTTCTGAATGTTGAGCTTTAAGCCAACGTTTTCACTCTCCACTTTCACTTTCATCAAGAGGCTTTTTAGCTCCTCTTCACTTTCTGCCATAAGGGTGGTGTCATCTGCATATCTGAGGTGATTGATATTTCTCCTGGCAATCTTGATTCCAGCTTGTGTTTCATCCAGTCCAGCGTTTCTCATGATGTACTCTGCATATAAGTTAAATAAGCAGGGTGACAATATACAACCTTGATGTACTCCTTTTCCTATTTGGAACCAGTCTGTTGTTCCATGTCCAGTTCTAACTGTTGCTTCCTGACCTGCATATAGGTGTCTCAAGAGGCAGGTCAGGTGATCTGATATTCCCATCTCCTTCAGAATTTTCCACAGGTTATTGTGATCCACACAGNCTTTTCAAAGCTATTTGCAAGGCATCCCCAGACAGCCATTTTGCTTTTTTTGCATTTCTTTTCCATGGGGATGGTCTTGATCCCTGTCTCCTGTGCAATGTTACAAACCTCATTCCATAGTTCATCAGGCACTCTATCTATCAGATCTAGGCCCTTAAATCTATTTCTCACTTCCACTGTATAGTCCTATGGGATTTGATTTAGGTCATACCTGAATGGTCTAGCAGTTTTCCCTACTTTCTTCAATTTAAGTCTGAATTTGGTAATAAGGAGTTCATGATCTGAGCCACAGTCAGTCCTGGTCTTGTTTTTGTTGACAGTATAGAGATTCTTCATCTATGGCTGCATAGAATATAATCAATCTGATTTCGGTGTTGACCATCTGGTGATGTCCATGTGTAGAGTCTTCTCTTGTGTTGTTGGAAGAGGGTGTTTGCTATGCCCAGTGCATTATCTCGGCAAAACTCTATTATTCTTTGCCCTGCCTCATTCCGCATTCCAAGGCCAAATTTGCCTGTTACTCAAAAGTTAAATTACACAACACTAAACATTTAAGACATTCCCAGAATGTGAGTCTATATTTCTTGTGTACGCTGTGGGATTGGATGGCAATTCTGTGCACCATGGCTCAAAGGGCATCTGGGAGAGTCCCCTCTGCCTGAAACATTTCTTTCTTCATTTGGAAAACTTCTATTTATCCTTCAGATTAAAGCAAGGAATTAGTTTTACCAGAGTCATCTGACCACCCAAGGAGCTGTAGCTATATATTTCTTTAGAACCCTGTATATCAGGGTCCCTCCCATCTCTTCCATTATACTCTAAGTCTCATAGAGGAAGAGACTGACTTGTCTAACTATTGAACCATTGGCACAGAGCTGAGCACATGGCACATAATAGGTGCTTAAAAGTAGCTCTAATTCCTTTTTGTAATACCACTTAGACATTCAATCAATAATCCCTGTGCCACAACTCCTCTGTGTGATGTGTGAATTTAGTGAAAATAGACACAGTTCTCTTTCTCAGTGTCAGTGTGTCAGAGAAACACAATTTTCCAGACAAACAGGTAATAAATAGTCACAAAAGTTAAAACATTATGAAGGAGAAAGAATGTGGAGAAGGAGAATAACAGATGGGAGTCTGCATAAAAAGAGAGGTAGACAGAGTTGGAAGTTCTTTATTAAACAGGAATGAGTAGGCTTTGACCATGCAAGGAGGAAACATCATGAGCAAAGAACTTGTTGTGGGAAAGATCTTGTTTGGTTTTATTTTGGGGAGACTGTCTCTTCCCCAACCTGAGAGGAGAGGTGTGTGGGACTGTAGGAAGTGAAGGAATTACTGTCTGAGATGAGGCTGAAGAATTAAGACAAATCCATTCTTTGCAAAAATGTTGTCAAACAAGAATGATTTCTTTCTTTAGATTGTGTTCAATGAGTTTAAATGTTCTAGTTATTTGTCACAACAGATTTTCATGGTGTGTATTCAGCATTGTAATTCCCTATAGTAAATAAATTTTAGCTGTTCTTAGTAATGCCTACATGGTTTCTAAAAATGATTTTTATATGCTTTGTTAGTAGTCAGTTCTCCAAAGAAGACATACAGGTGGCCAATAAATACATGAAAAGATGCCAAACCCGATTCATTATTAGAGAAATGCAAGCCAAAACTACAATTAGGTATTACCTCACACTGGTTAGAATGGCCATTATAAAAAAAAAAAATCTACAAACAATAAATGTGGAGGATGAAGAGAAAAGGGAAGCCTCTTGCACTGTTTGTGAGAATGTAAATTGATACAGCCACTATGGAGAACAGTATGGATATTCCTTAAAAAACTTGAAATGAAACTATCATATGAGCCAGCAACCCCACTACTGGGCATATACCCTGAGAAAGCCATAATNAAGAGAAAAGGGAAGCCTCTTGCACTGTTTGTGAGAATGTAAATTGATACAGCCACTATGGAGAACAGTATGGATATTCCTTAAAAAACTTGAAATGAAACTATCATATGAGCCAGCAACCCCACTACTGGGCATATACCCTGAGAAAGCCATAATTCAAAAAGATATATGTACTCTGATGTTCACTGCAGCACTATGTACAATAGCTAGGACATGGAAGCAACCTAGATGTCCACTGACAGATGAATAGATAAAGAAGCTGTGGCACATATATACAATGGAATGTTACTCAGCCATAACAAGGAATGAATCTGAGTCAGTGGATGAACCTATAGCCTGTTATAAGAGTGAAATAAGTCAGAAAGAGAAAATCAAATATAGTACATTAATGCACACATATGGAATCTAGAAAAATGGTACTGATGATACAATCTGCAGGTAGCAATAGAGACACAGCGATAGATAATGGACTTATGGACACAGTGTGGGAAGAGTAGAGTGGGAAAAATTGAGACCGTAGCACTGACATATACACACTGACATATATACACCATGTATAAAACAGAAAGTGGGAAGCTGCTGTATAACACAGGGAGCTCAGCTCAGCGCTCTGTGGCAACCTAGAAGGGAGGGATTTGGAGG
>SJYV01028018.1:0-10078 GCA_006410875.1 Neotragus pygmaeus
AAATGAATGGATAAAGAAGTTGTGGTACATATGCACGATAGAATATTACTCAGCTATAAAAGGAACACATCTGAGTCAGTTCTAGTGAGGTTGATGAACCTAGAGCCTATTATACAGAGTGAAATTAAGTCAAAAAGAGAAAGACAAACATCACCTATATATGGAATCTAGAAAGATGGTACCGATGATCCTGCATGCAAGGCAGCAAAGGAGACATAAAGAACATTTTGGACACATAGGAGGAGCGGGTGGGATGATTTGAGAGAATAGCATTGAAACATATACATTACCACATGTAAAATAGATAGCCGGTGGGACTTTGATCTATGACACAGGGAACCCAAAGCTGGTGCTCTGTGACAACCTGGAGGGAGGGGGTTGGAGGGAAGGAGCACATGTATGCCTGTGGCCTATTCATGCTGATGTATGGCAAAAACCACAACAATATTGTAAAGTAATTATCTTCCAATTGAAGCATGTATACTATTATGTAAGAAATGAGGCGCCAGTCTATGTTCAATGCAGGATGCAGGATGCTTGGGGCTGGTGTACGGGGATGATCCAGAGAGATGATGTGGGGTGGGAGGTGGGAGGGGGATTCAGGATTGGGAGTTGTGTACACCTGTGGTGGATTCATGTCGATATATGGCAAAGCCAATGGAGTATTATAAAGTAAAATTAAAAAATAAATTAATTAAAAAGAAATAAAGAAATGGAAATTTTAAAAAATAAATAAATAAAATAAATATTTTGTAAGAGGTGGATTAAAAAGTCCAAGTTGAAAAATAAACAAGAAGTGAATGATAAAATGTGAATGATTTTTTTCAATTGGCTGTACTTTTGAATAATAGCATAAANTGGAAATTTAAAAAAATAAATAAATAAAATAAATATTTTGTAAGAGGTGGATTAAAAAGTCCAAGTTGAAAAATAAACAAGAAGTGAATGATAAAATGTGAATGATTTTTTTCAATTGGCTGTACTTTTGAATAATAGCATAAACTGGAAGATCAGATGGTCATTTTTCACTTCTTCAGATCCTACCCTAATTAGTAAAACTCTATTTACCCTGATGATGACCTTCTAATTTTATATTCATGAGCCTTCCTAAGGATACCATTTTACATTCTCATGAATTATTCTATGAGAAAAAAGTTCTCAAAACCAACATCTGGGTGGGGTTTTCATGGTGTTCACATTTCATCTTCTATTATTTTCCTCTGTCATCTCTTCTAGGAATAATGATTTTTTGCTAACCTAGTTGAATCTTCTTAGGTTTGAACCAACTGTCTATTCTTTTGAATGAGTTTAATTTGCACTGCTACTTTTTCTTTTTGCCGACTCTTTGAAGATTGCAATCAACTCCTTTTTGGCCTTCACTGTACATTTTCAAGTTATTGATTCACTTGCTATGTGGTATATAAATGAAGCTTACAAATGCAATTTCTTTGGTTCTTTAAGTTTTTTTTTCCCCTTCAGCTCTCTGATGTTCCAGCAATTCTGACTCAACATTCACAATATCTCAGCCCATTAGCAGCTAGAATTTGTTGAAGCACAGTGAACTATATTTCCTTGCTCTAATGAAGCACACAAAATATAACTGCTGTCTCCTCAGCAGGCTACCCTTTCTAAAGAGGGCAGAGCAAATGTTCTCTGAGAGCAGAGAGCATTCTTAATGAACTCAGAGGGACTTTCTACACTGGCCAGCTTGCATCAGTATGAAATTCAACAGATTACGTGTACTGGGTCAGCTGCTTCTTTATGTCTGCATACTGCCCTTTTGGTCTCTTGAATGGACACGGATAATACGTCAGCCGTGTTTTCAAACCCCATTTGGCATTTTCTGAAATGGAAAATGTAGAGATTTTGAAGAATTCGTAGCCTGAATGAAGGACACAGCATATCATGATTATGTATATATAATGGAATATTACTCAGCTATTAAAAAGAACGCAATAATGCTGTTTACAGCAACATGCATGAACCTAGAGATTGTCATACTGAGTTAAGTCAGACAAAGACAAATATTGTATGACATTGCTTATATGCAAAATGTTTTTTTAAAAATGAAACAAATGAACTTATTTACAAAACAGAAACAGACTCCCAGACTTAGAAAATCAAACATATGCTTACAAGTAGGGAAGGGTAGTGGGGAGGGATATTTTGAGAGTTTGGGATTGACATGTACACACTGCTATACTTAAAATGGGTAACCAACAAGAACCTACTGTATATCAAAGAGAACTCTGCTCAATATTCTGTAACAACCTAACTGGGAAAAGACTTTGAAGAATTGTCATCTTAGTTGCTCAGTCGTGTCTGACTCTTTGCTACCCCATGGACTATAGCCTGCCAGGCTCCTCTGTCCATGGGATTTTCCAGGCAAGAATACTGGAGTGGGTTGCCATTTCCTTCTCCAGGGGCTCTTCCTGATCCAGGGATCGAACCCAGGTCTCCTGCCTTGCAGGCAGACTCTTTACCGTCTGAGCCACCAGGGCCTTTTGAAGAAGAATAGATACATGTATATGTATAACTGAACATATATATGAATCACTTTGTTGAACACCTGAAACTAACATAACACTGTTAATCAACTACACTCCAATATAAAATAACAACCTTTTTAAAGAGATAGAAAGTAGATGTAAAAACCATCTCTAAGTGAAGTTTTTTACAGATGTGCTGTTACATGGAATGTTGGGAAATGGAGCCTGGGTAGCTATTGCTGGAGCATGGGGTAGGAGAATGGATTAGGGATATGATTGCAGGTGAAATCGGGGAGCTAGGATCTTGTCTGGATGTGTAGTTTTATAAATAGCCAGATAAAGAGATTGACATGATCCTTAGGTGCCCATTCAATATGCAATCATATTTATATTTGGAGGTATCAGATGAAGATGTGTAAGTTTATGTGAAAGAGCTTCATTGCCTTTCAGTTCAATACCCAGGAATGTCAGAAAATTAGAAAAATGTAAAAACCATAGTCAAGGCTATGGTTTTTCCAGTGGTCATGTATGGATGTGAGAGTTGGACTGTGAAGAAAACTGAGCACCGAAGTATTGATGCTTTTGAACTGTGGTGTTGGAGAAGACTCTTGAGAGTCCCTTGGACTGCAAGGAGATCCAACCAGTCCATTCTAATGGAGATCAGCCCTGGGATTTCCAGTGACTCTGATTGCTGGGAAGGATTGGGGGCAGGAGGGGAAGGGGACAACAGAGGATGAGATGGCTGGATGGTATCACTGACTCGATGGACGTGAGTCTGAGTGAACTCTGGGAGTTGGTGATGGACAGGGAGGCCTGGCATGCTGCGTTTCATGGGGTCGCAAAGAGTCGGACACGACTGAGCGACTGAACTGACTGAACTGAACTGAACTGAAATAGCTAGGCCAGGTTCAAAATCCAGAAATGGAACCCCTCAGCTGTCAGAAATGAAGAAGAACTCAAAGTGAGCGGGAACTGAAACTTAAATGGACCATGAGAGAAGGCAATAAAGATGCAGGGTTTAACTACTGGCAACTGAAGTTTTAAGTTCCGTGGAGATTTCAGGCTTCCCTAGTGGCTCAGGCAGTAAAGAATCCACTTGCAATGCAGGAGTCGCAGAAAACACAGGCATGATCTCTGGGTCAGGAAGACCCCCTGGAGAAGGAAATGGCAACCCAATCCAGTATTCTCACCTAGAGAATTCCATGGACAGAGGAGCCTGGCAAGCTACAATCTATGGTATCACAAAGAGTCAGACACGACTGAGTGAATAACACATATGATGACTGTTACTAATGGCATATATTAGTGTTAGTTCGTTGAACTCCTTGAAAACAAGGGGTTCTCTTTGTTTGTGTGTCTTCCACTGTGCTTAACACAAGCCATGGTAGGAGCTTGGTGTAAGGTTGGTGAATGAAATAATAAGAATAATTATTCTTTTTTCTGTTTTTTTTTTTAAACAGCCTTATTGGCATATAGTTCACTTACCATGCTATTCACTCATTTAAAGTGCACAATTCAGTGGCTTTTAGTATATTCACAGAATTGTGCAGCCATCATCACAATCTTAGAACTTTTTCATTATCTCCAGAAGAAACCCCCTGCCTAGCAGCTGTCCCCCTCAACACCCTTCTCCCCATCTACCTCCCACCTTAACCTTAGTTTACCACTGGTCTATATCCTATCTGTCTAGATTTGCCTGTTCTGGATATCTCACACAGCTGGAATCAGTATGTGGGTCTTTATGACTGACTGCTTTTACTTTCAAGGTTCACCCATGTTGCGACACAGATCAGTACTTAGTTTATTTTTATTGCTGAGTAATATTCCATTGTATATAGTCCGTTTTATTTATCCATTTATTGTTTGATGGATAATTGGGTTGTTTTCACTTTGGCTATTATGAATAATGTTTTATGAACATTCATACACAGATTTTTGCATGGATATATGTTTTCATTTCTCTTTAGTATGTCCCTAGGAGTGGAATAGCTGGGCCATAGAGAGAAGGGAATGGCAACCCACTCCAGTATTCTTGCCTGAAAAACCCCGTGGATAGAGGAGCCTGGTGGGCTACAGTCCATGGGGTCGCAAAAGTTGGACACGACTGAGCAACTTATTAGTAAAATGGTAACTTACTAGATCTTCTCTGGTGACTCAGTGGTAAAGAATCCTCCTGCAGTGCAACTTGGATTCGATCCCTGAGTTGGAAAGATCTTCTGGAGAAGCAGTGCCAACTCACTCCAGTATTCTTGCCTAGAAAACCCCATGGACAGAGGAAGCTGCTGGGCTACAGTCCACGGAGTCACAAAAGAGACACAACTGAGAGACTAAACACCACCACCAAAAATGGTAACCTACTACTTAATCATTTGAAGAACTACTAGATTGTTTTCCAAAGTAGCTGCGGCACTTTGCATTCCCCTCAGCAGTGTACGAGGATTCCAGTTTCACTGCATACTCCTCAATACTTGCTATCATCTGAGATTTTGGCTATAGCAATTCTAATAAGTGTGAAGTGGTATCTCACCGTGGTTTGGGTTTGCATTTCTTTGATGGCTAATTACGTGCGCATCTTTTCATGTGCCTAGTGGGCATTTGTTTGCCTTCTCTGGACAACAATATCAGTTCTTTTGACCATTTTTCAAAATGGGTTACTTATCTTTTATTAATGAGTTGTAGTAACTCTTTGTATGTTCTAGATGCAACTTCCCTAGAAGACATGTGGTTCGCAACAATGTCTTCCTATTCTGTGAGCTGTCCTTATATTTTCCTGATGGTGTCCCCTTGAAGCACAAAATTTTGATGATGTTCAGTTTATCTTTTCGTTTGCTGCTGGTGATTTGATATAATATCTAAGAAACCATTGCTTAATCCTAAGTGACTCTCCCTTAGTTTTTAAAAAATAGCTTTTATTACTGTTTGATTGCCTTGAGAATTTTTTTGTTTTGTTTCATTATAGCTCTTTTTAATGTTTATATATCTGGTCCAGTTTTTCCTTCTCTTTCTCTCTGTAATTATCTATTTTTTAAAAAGATCTTCATGTATGTAATCGTTTGATCTTGTTTTTCTCACTTAACATTTTATGGTGAATATTTTCCAGTATCATTCAAAATATTTGGAAAAGATCACATAAAATGAGTGTAAATCCCAGTGTATAATGTATGTATTCTAATTTATTTACTCATTTCCATATTCTTATGCACTTACAACTTGCTTTCAATGTTGTAGTATTACTATGAAGGGCTAGTAAACATGAGTATAAATATAATACTGTGGTATTACTATTAAGAGCTGGTGAACATGCATATAAATATACTGTGGTCCAAGTACCAAGTCCATTACCTAGGACAGATTCTAGCTAAGAGGTGGAGTTAGTCAAAAGGCATGAACATCTCTCTAGAATGAATGCAAATTGCTTTTCAGAAAGTTGTCCAATTCACACTTTCCTAGTTAGTGACTGTTTCATTGTATCCTTATCAATATGAGTATTATTTTGTTTTTTTACAAAAATCGAGTAGTAACTGTAGGACCCTCCTCTTTGACGCCTCAACCGCTCATTTACTTAAAGCTTGAGAATGTAGCTGCTAATTTCAGTATGAAGCAGTCCCCAAGGAAAAATCATAAATTCTACCAAAATTTTCACAGTATTTCAGTGACTTCACACTTCATTTTAAAAGGCACTAAACAATTACCAGGTAATTAACAAATGCGTATTTAAGGAACTGAAAAAAGTTCTCTCATAGAGATAACTTCTGAGCTTGTGTTGTTTTATTTTGGGGGGAGTTGGGGGAGAGGAATCGTTGACACAAATGAACAATTTAGAGGCAAGTACCAATTTATGGTAATAATTAGCAGATGACCCTCTTCACTAGATTTTGGGAATCCCCTTGACAGCTTGAACTCCGGCTTACTCTTAAAATGAAAGGCACTTAACAGCATCGAGTCCAGGCAAGCAGATCAGTGTTAGAACCCAGGTGCTACCATTTCCTGGCAGTTTGGCTTAAACTGCACATGAAGCACTTAGCATAGCTAAGCACACGCTGGATACTCAGTAAATGTTAGCTATTCCCCTTATTATTAATCTTTATATTCCCCCAAAGACGGCAAACACTGAGGAGAGCTGGTAACAAGTACTCAATACAATTATTAAGTGAGTATATAAATAAATTATGGAAAAACTAAAAGGAACGTATACGGAAGAAACCTCCCAGATTTTTGTGTTATCAGCCACTCATAATCCTCCATTCCAAAATTAAGCCATCTAACATTTGAAATCTGCTTATGCTTCCTTGGTGAGATCTTACTCTGAAATAAAACATTATTTGTAGCCTGTCATGTTTCTCTTCTTGCAGGGATGTGCATTGTGTTTTAGTTTAGTTTGCCATTTTAAATCATTTAGCAGATTAAAAAAAAAGGAAGAAAAACTAATCACTTAGGGTCTAGTTTAATCAAGAGGCACAGGATGAAGTGTGAAAAACTCAGTGTTGTTCTGATCCTTGGCTTCATTGAAGGCTGCAAAAAGGTATAAATTAAGTGACCTTTCCAGGTCAGGATTTTATAGCTTTGATAAATTCCCCAAGCTTAGCAGTTATCAGAGAAAAACATGTGAGCAAGAATATGAAGATATCTTCTCCCCAACTACATCTTTCCATGAGTAGATGAGATAATGGGTTTGAAAGCATATATACTATTATGTAAGAAACGAATCACCAGTCTATGTTTGATACAGGATGCAGGATGCCTGGGGCTGGTGTACGGGGAAGATCCAGAGAGACGTTGTGGGGTGGGAAGTGGGAGGGGGATTCGGGATTGGGAGCTTGTGTACACCTGTGGTGGATTCATGTCGATGTATGGCAAACCCAATAGAGTATTGTAAAGTTAAATTTAAAAATAAATAAATTAATTAATTAAAAAAAAAAAGAAAAAGAAAGTGTCTCAAGAAAAGTTAAGTTCTATAAGTCTTCAGCATTATTATTATAATGTAAGGGATATAAGCACAGCAAAAATATGGAAAGGTTCAAACTGAGCCAAAGTTTCTTTTTTATCACTTCATAAGCTCTTACACCAGAGGAATTATTAGCGATTTTATGATCTAAACATCTCACGTTTATATATGAAAGAAAAGTAAGGTGACTTTATCAAGATTATATTGTTTAAAACCAAACTCCCTTTGCTCTCTATAAAAATAATGAATAGTAAAATTAAAATTTAAATTGTTCATAAAAGACTGTATTCTTTAATCTTCATGGTGCAAGAAAAATATAAACTTATGTAGTTCATTTATAAAGAGTTTGAATGCTTTATTTTTGTACTGAAAACTTTTGTTTTAGAATTAGCCAGCTGGACTCAGTTTATTTATTTATTTAGAGTTTTTGTTTATTTATTTATTTGGCTGTGCTGTGTCTTAGTTGCGGCATGTAAGACCTTTTGTTGCACCATGTAATCTCTCAGTTGCAGCATGTGGGATCTAGTTCCCTGACCAGGGATCCAACCCAGGCCCCCTGCATTGGGAGTGCAGAGTCTTAGCCAGTGGACCAGCAGGGAAGTCCCTGGACTCAGTTTAGATAATCCCAGTTTTGTTGTCAACATCCTAAGCGTCATAGTCAGGAGTCAGTTGAACATATGCCTTCTCTCCATCAGGCCTGATTAGGGTGTTGACTTTAGCCAGGTCAAAGTCACAGAGCTTCTTCACAGCCTGTTTAACTTAGCTCTTGTTGGCTTTGACATCCACAGTGAATACCAGTGTTGCTGTCTTCTGTTTTCTTCATGGCTGACTTGGTGGTGAGGGGGAATTTGATGATGGCAATAGTGGTCAAGTTTGTTTCTCCTAGGGGTGTTCTTCCNCTCTTGTTGGCTTTGACATCCACAGTGAATACCAGTGTTGCTGTCTTCTGTTTTCTTCATGGCTGACTTGGTGGTGAGGGGGAATTTGATGATGGCAATAGTGGTCAAGTTTGTTTCTCCTAGGGGTGTTCTTCCCAGGATATTTGGACCACCTTGAATATTAGCCACAGTGTGGGCTGCCAGAAGGTGGGTGATATCCGGGTCTTCTGTTTTTGTGGCTATGGATCCCTTTCAACACTGCCTTCTTGGCCCTCAAAGCCTTTGCTTTGGCTTTAGCTTTGGGAGGGACAGGGGCTTCCTTCTTCGCCTTCGGCGCCATCTTCATGAAAAGCCGAATACATTTTAAATGTTATTGTCCTAAGGTGAATTTAAAAATCTAAATGAGAAATTTCAATTATGGAGGCTTCATTGGAATTGATTAGTGTTTTGAAAATGTTTTTGCTGCATAAGCAGTGCAGAGTTTAAGTTCCTAGTCTCCACCCTTAGTATAAGTTAACCAAACAGCCTTGTCCGTTGGAGAACTGTTTAGCCAGGAGGGACCAATCTTCTCTGGAGGATAATATATGCTGAAATGAGTAAAGGTTAATTAAGGCTTTTAGGAACTTCCCTTTTTTTCCTGTGGAATGCCATATTTAAAGTTAAGCCTTTCCCTCAAGCAAAGTTTAAGAAGGTTGTTTCATGGTAGCCAGCATTCATCTTAAGTTGGAGCTAAAAGTCTTGTATGCAAAGTATTGACTGACATTTTGAATTTACAAAACCAAATACTAGGTTGCAAAAAATATTTTTGCAAATATTACATTGATTCTTAGGAAGTACCCTTCCCTACACTCACTTTTGGATGACATTGCGTTTAAAATACAACTCTCCTTTAGCCAATCCTATTTAGAAGGACTGAAGAGTGGAAGGGTGAAAACTCTAAACCACTTGAAAATGAAAATGCTAGATCTTACATTGTAATTTGAAGGGCAGATGGATGAGTGGTTGGAAGTTAAAGCTTTTGTATCATTTATCACCAACTAGAGAGATGTCGTCAGAAAGTGAGCATCAGAAATCATCCATAGGGAACTATTCTTTATGCAGCAGAGTAGGGTACACAGAAATCCTGGAAAAGAAGCAAAGGTAAAGGAGGGAAATGGGGTAAAAGATGATGCTGCTCTTCTTGGGTCCCTGCTGCTTTGAACTTGAAATTACAATGAGTGCTGTAGGATATATACTGCACAAGTCCTTGTCAAATACTCCTGCAGAGTTGGAAAGTGAGATGATTCTGTTCCCCTTGCAGAAAAGACAAAGTCCTAGTTCTTCCAAAGAGCAGTGACTGTGACATAATGCTCATTTTAAATGATTTGAAATCATTTTAATTGGTACTTACCTGGCAGGCTCTATCACTTTTCATTTCACCAACCTTCTCAAAATGGCACAGTGTATTACCACTCATCGGCAGCTGTGAAAGTTTGATAAGACAGGATGATGTATACAAACAATTTCTTCTTCAGAAGAATTCATCCAGAAGAATTGTCAAATTATTTTTAAATGGCTGTAATTCTTAATGAAACATTGCAAGAGAAATTTAAAGCTTCACATTATGATGTGGCCTTGCTATTCGGTAGTTGCTGCTGCTGCTGCTAAGTCACTTCAGTCGTGTCCAACTCTGTGCGACCCCATAGACAGCAGCCCATCAGACTCCCCCATCCCTGGGGTTCTCCAGGCAAGAACACTGGAGTGGGTTGCCATTTCCTTCTCCAATG
>SJYV01028023.1:0-13130 GCA_006410875.1 Neotragus pygmaeus
CCAGTGCTGCCCGCGGCCCTACTTCCGGTCGGGCCCGCGCCGCCCGGCACCGCCCGGGCCCGGCCGCGCGCGGGTTCCGCTCTCCGGCCGGGCGGCGGCGGTGGGGCTTCCGGGGCGCGGCGTCCACACCCCCGTCCTCCCGCTTCTGCTCAGTAAGCGCCTGCTCCCCAGAGTGGGGCGGCGCGCGCCGGGCCCGCCGTGCACCCCTGCACCGCTGGGCCCGCCCCTCTCGCCCGTTCTCTATTGTGTCACCAGCCGTCCGGCGCGCCGCACTCCACCGTGTCTCCAGGCCCCCCGTGCTGCGTCTTCCTCTCGGTAAAGCGCACGTTCCATGACAGTTTTCAACGAATTCCACCGAACGGGGTGACGTGAGCGTGCGTGCGCGTGCGTTGCTACAGAACTTCCGCGGGCTTTACGATTCATCGGCCCGAAGTCGAGATGAGCCTGGCGCTGCGCAATCTGCAGCGGGCGGTGCCCCTGCGGCGCGCGCTGCTGCGCCGGAGGCTGCAGGCGGTGCGCGGGGCCCTGGGCGTGCGGGCCTTCGACGTGGGCGTTGTCTGCGTCGACAACCGGAAGATCCAGCAGATGAACAGGATCTACCGAGAACAAGACACCCCGACCGATGTGCTCTCCTTTCCCTTTCACGAGGTAAAGGCTGCCCTCCTGTTCTAGTCCGGCCTACCTTCCGCTGTGAATTCGTTAATTACACCACAGACAGGATTGTCAGTGTTGCTCGGAAAATTTCAAATACACACGGAAGTAGGGAGTAAAATGTGACTGTCGCTACTGATCTGAGCCTATCGCTGAAGGAGGGAGGGTGATCCCCGCTCTCCTAGTAACAGTGAATTAAAGAGAAAGCGCTTCTGCAGTTTTAAGTGATTCAATAATGGATATGTACGGGTTGAAAATTTTAAATAACTCTGAAAATAAAAGGACAGACTTGGGCAAATATTTTAAACAAATGTGCTGTCTATCAGGTTATGAGGATTTCCCTGTGGCTCAAACGGTAAAAAAAAAAAAAAAAAAAAATCTGCCTGCTATGCAGGAGACGAGGGTTCCGTCCCTGGGTCGGGAAGATCCTCTGGAGGAGGGTACGGCAACCCTCCAGTATTCTTGCCTGGAGAATCCCATGGACAGAGGAGCCTGGCAGGCTACAGTCCATGGGGTCAAAAAGAGTTGGACACGACTGAGCAACTGACACAAGCATCAGGTTATTACCTATGTTACGTGAATGACTCATTCGAGACTTCCTGCATTGTTAGTGGCCACATAAATTGGGGCAGCCCTTTTGGAAAGCAGTCTGGCAGTTTACCTGAAGTAAGTCTTGATAACTGTTTAATCCACTAGGATCACAGCTAAGAAAATAAATTGAAAAAGGAAAGAGATTTAAATGTTCAATGTGTTCAATATAAAAATATATTAAAGTGTCCATTTATTTTCCATAAAAAGAAATAAAAATATTTGACTGACTTAGTGTGAACAGTCCTCAGCTGAATGGACTGGTCTTTATGTGGGAACATGTGATCAGTATCAAAATTGGGAAGAAGAGAAATGTAAACTTGTATCAGTGAGGTGATTTAGCTCCACAGATGTTTTGGAGCTGGGTGGTTGTGCATTAGGAAGGATGAGAGAATTATTTTGGCAGTGTGGGAACATCTTAAGTCAGTCATGTGTAGTGTCCCTGCCACAGCTCCTGATTTGTCTGCCTTGGAAGTAGCAACACAGGGTCTTGCAGGGTGGAAACCTGTGGGCCTGTGGCCAGTTAGTGTTCTGAGGTCATGTTCTGCAAGTGTGTGTTTCCTCATTTTCAGAATCTGAAAGCAGGTGAAATCCCCCAGCCCAACTTTCCAGATGACTATAATTTAGGAGACATTTTCCTGGGCGTGGAGTTTATCTTCCAGCAGTGCAAGGAAGATGAAGATTACTATGACATCCTGACTGTAAGTGGGATGCTGAAATGACAAATCCTTATGGGCAAAGCAGAGGCCCATGTCCTTCATCCAGGCCACAAGAAGAGGTTGTGGAGGTGACTGTGGACATCCACACCATAATCCTTGTATAGGATAAGGGTTCCTGGGGGAAACTCGCAGGCAGGGTCTGTGCCCTCTCACCACACCTCAGAGAGGAGAGCCTGGGGCATGGGTCTGTGCCCTCGAGGCAGCATTGGGTGAGGGGAGGGGACAGGAAGCATCCTGGGAGGAGGGAGCCCCCTGGCTGCCATTTAGCCAGCTCAGACAGGCTGAAGGAGCTTCTTACTGAACTGCTAGAAGCGGGCGGGATTCCGACCTCCAGGACCTTCAGATCTGTCTCCTCCCCTGATGCCATGAAGGATGGCAGGATGGTGGGAGTCTTCTGGAAAGCGGGGTGCGACTGAGTCGTGTTTCAGTGTCCCCATGGATTCAATGGAGGTGTCTCCCTTTGTCTGCACCCTAAAGTATCATCTTTGGAGAATCCTAGTGCTTCCGAGACTTGAACTTCCCAGCAAGACGCCCTGTGCTCAGGCGTCAGGGTTGCTGAGGAGGGTGTGCTTTCTCCCTGCAAGTGGTGAGAACCGCAGTGTAGTCAGCACTGCTTAGCACCGGTCTCAACTCCAGGATCTCCGTGACTAGCGTCTGTGTGCCCCGGGGGGCTCTGGGCTAGGGTCACCTGTGGACACTGTCCACTCCCCAACACCTTCTGAGAAGTCTCTTAGCCACAGTGGAGAGCCAGCCCGCACTCCTAGGATCCTGTTCCCTGGCACTGGGCCAGGCCAACCGCTCTCCTCCCAGCTAGCACCCACCTGCATGGCAGCGCTGGGTACCTCCCCTTCCCCTGCCCTGGTTCTCCATGTCTCCGCAGCTCCCCCCACCCCAGAGGAGATCCTGATCTTCACACCCCACTACAGGGGCCCGACCCCACCCCTGTGACCTCACCACCTNCCTGCATGGCAGCGCTGGGTACCTCCCCTTCCCCTGCCCTGGTTCTCCATGTCTCCGCAGCTCCCCCCACCCCAGAGGAGATCCTGATCTTCACACCCCACTACAGGGGCCCGACCCCACCCCTGTGACCTCACCACCTGCCCGCAGCCCTGCCTGAGCCCAGAGGAAGCTTCCTCACCTCCCACTGGGCATCCACTAGCCCTCCCTGATTTTTCCCTCCTTCTCCTCCTCCACTACTGCCACCACCACCACCACCCCAGCTCAGGGCTTGATCCTAACCACCCTCTGAGGCGGCTTCTTAATTGTTCTGACAGGTGACTGCCACCCACGGGCTCTGTCATTTGCTGGGCTTCACACATAGCACGGAGGCCGAATGGCAGAAGGTAGGAGCCCTGCCCTGTCTGCAACACACACGGGCACGCGTTGCATTGCAGCCCAGGCTCCAGAAACCAGGCTGTGCAACCTGCCCCCTGCTGTCCAATGTGAAAACCAAATGGAGAAATGCAGCAAAATGAGGAGTTGGTAGGGCCCACTTAATAAAAGAGACGGTGTTTGTTTTAAATATTGGGCTCCCTAAATGCTCATAACTGCCTCATTCATTCACTACTGAAAAGTCCGAGGAGAAACGCTGCTGTGAATCTCATGAAATCCCAAAACGACTTAATGTTAAAATCTTTATATGAGAGTTATTGTGATGATATTTGTCAGTTGGAAACAGGATTTAGGACATTAGGGCGTCTGACCCAGACCTATTATGTGGTGGTTTGTTTCCTCGAAGACTACCAGTATTTACTCAGTTTATAAAGGTCTGTATTATAGAACCATAATTGCATTTTATTAACTCAAATTATGTTCATAATCAAACAGACTCTCTGAACTGCATAGAAAAACGTTTTTTGAAAATTAACAAAATGGTCCTGGTACAGTTGGCCTCCCCCTGGCCTCCCAAGGCTCCTGGGTCCACGCCGGCCACACCCTGGCTCTGTCCCCCACCCCTAACCCTGCTCTAGCCCGCTCATCCCCCTCTTCAGCTCCACTGCCCTCCGCACCAGCAGCATCACAGGGATGCTCCAGGGCAGTTTCCCACCAGCCCACCCTTCCCCCCAGGAGGGGCTGTCCTCACACACCCGCTCCCAGGCTTTGGAGCAAGTCACCCAGTCTGACCCCTTCTTCTAGCCCCGAGATAGGCCCTCCCCTCCTCTTCATACCCAAGACCATNAAGAGCTGACTCATTGGAAAAGACCCTGATGCTGGAAGGGATTGGGGGCAGGAGGAGAAGGGGATGACATAGGATGAGATGGCTCGATGGACATGAGCTTGGGTTAAACTCCAGGAGTTGGTGATGGACAGGGAGGCCTGGCATGCTGCGATTGAGTGACTGAACTGAACTGAAGTAGCAACAGAAAGCAGTGAAACTGTTATATCTAATCCTGTCACAATTACACAATGCTGTTGCTACAGTATGAAAAAGTATCGACTGTTCAACTGAATGAGTATGGCTGTGTTTCAATAAAACTTTATTTACAAATAATGGAACCCATGACCTGAGAGGGAAAAATGCACACCGAATGTGAAATTTATAAACAAGAAAGTATAATCTATAAAGATAAAATAGCTGTTTCCTCTAGGAGGTAGAGAGGAAAGAGGGCTGACTTGAAAGGGACAAGAAGGAGCGTTCTTGAGTTACAGAAATATTTTATATCTTGATTGGGGCATTGGTTACATTGGTTTATACACTTTCACAACATTAAACTGTACACTGAAATGTGTGCATTTTACTATGTGTAATTATACTGCAATAAAGCATGGAAATATAATGACAGACTCTATTATTAACACATGAAACAACTTGTATAGACTGTATACTAAATAACAGTGTTGTATCCACGCTAAATTTCTTGAGTTTGGTAGTTGTGTTGTGATTTGATTCCCTGGGTCAGGAAGATCCCCTGAAGAAGGAAACAGAAACCCACTCCAGTTTTCTTGCCTGGGAAATCCCATGGACAAGGAGGATAGTTCAGTCCATGGGATTGCAAAGAGTCGTATACGACTTAACAACTAAACAACAACAAAAAAATGTGGTTATATAGGAGACTATTCTTGTTGTAGATACATCTGACATATTTAGGAGTGTAATATCTTGATACCTATGAACTGCTTCTGAAATAGTTTAGCTGAAATGAGTGTGTATGTATGTTTGTGTGTGTGTTTATGTACAAAGAAAGGTTGAACAAATGCTTCAAAAAGTTAATAACTGGTGAATCTTAGTAGAGGCTCTACTCCACTCTCAGCAACTAAAGTCATAACTAGGTAAATAACAACAGGTGTCAGGGTAAAGAAATATAAAGCTCTGAGCATGGGAAAGGCTGTGAAGTCAGGGTTTGGAAGATAGGACAAGATGACTTGTCAGGTGTACAAGAATCTTCAAGGCTGGGCATTTCCTCTCTCGAGTTTGACAGTTGGCATGAGATTCAGTGCTAGATAAAGAATTAAATAAGTACAAAGTCCTAAATTATCCTAAACCATGCAACCTAAAGCAAAGTCCATCACACTCTAGCATCTGAAACTGTACCATGTAACTATGTCCACTGAGGTTTCCCTGGTAGCTCAGCTGGTAAAAAATCCACCCGCCTGGGCTCAGTCCCTGGGTTAGGAAGATCCCCTGGGTGAGGGCATGGAAATCCACTCAAGTATTCTTGCCTGAGGAATCCTCAGGGACAGAGGAGCCTGGCGGGCTACAACCCATGGGTTCACAAACAGTTGGACATGACTGAACGACTAAGCACAGCACAACAAGGCAACTATGTCCAGGGCATTCCTTCTCCTTTGCTTTGGGAGACTCTGCTTCCAATCTGACACCATGCCCCGAAACAGGAACGTAAGTCGGAAAATAAAGTAATTCAATCATGAAAAAATGAATATGCCTCTTAAAATTATTTTAATAAATAATTTATTTCACATAGTAAATGAATGACAGAGCCCTCCTAGTCTAAGGCACTGGTATTTCATTGTCATTTAAAAAAAATTTTTTTTGGTCTAAATAGCAATACTACATGTAAAAATTATTCAGTATCAGAATCTTACTATAAAGAACATCTATCCGCATAAGATTAGCTTTATTGGTTCCCAGCCCTTCCTTGCTTTTTGCCTAGCTGTGTTTCCCAATAGTATCGCTCTGTGGTATATCTTCTGTAAAACAAATGGAACCTATTTTATATCTGTGCATTTCAATTCTCAATTAGAAAATACCTCTGTATCAATTTTTCATATTCTCTGGAGTTTGAAACAGTTGTCTATATTGTTATAAACTTTTAACTACTGGTAACATCAATGGATTTCAGTCATCCCATAGTCCTGTTGTCTTAGAGGTATAATTATTTTTTAATGGGTTTGAAGTTTTAGTCCTGGTTATTCAATATCAAAAGAAAACATATTGATTATTTCAAACTGGGTACATAATAGTGTACTTAGGTTGAGTGCATAAGGTAATTTGGTAAACATATGTTAGAATTTCTTCTCCCCTGGCCCCAAATGTCAAGCTATCACTAAGGAATTTTTTTTCAATAAGCTCAAGAATATAACTAACATGTCAGTATGTTCAGGAGTTTTCCTTTTCAGCCTTTAAACGTTTACTAGTGCAATTTTTCTATAGCTTGTGATTTGGACATAGATTACATTTTCAGTGTTATGATATTTAATCAGTACTTCATAGTCCGGGCTTCCCAGGTGGCTCAGTGGTAAAGAATCCACCTGCCAATGCAGGAGACATGGGTTTGATCTCTGGGTTGGGAAGATCCCCTGGAGAAGGAAATGGCAACCCNTTGGACATAGATTACATTTTCAGTGTTATGATATTTAATCAGTACTTCATAGTCCGGGCTTCCCAGGTGGCTCAGTGGTAAAGAATCCACCTGCCAATGCAGGAGACATGGGTTTGATCTCTGGGTTGGGAAGATCCCCTGGAGAAGGAAATGGCAACCCGTTCCAGTATTCTTGTCTGGAAAAACCCATGGACAGAAGAGCCTGGTGGGCTACAGTCCATAGGGTTGCAAAGAATTGGACACGACTGAGCAACTAACTCATACTCACAGTTAAATAAGTAGAAACCGCTTACTCCAACAGCAATAAATAGCATATCTCTTGGTGATAATGGTAAGAAACACTGGTTAAGGAAACAGACCTGGCTTGAAAAGTATAGATGATACTTAGTCAAGAGAGCCCAAAACGGGGCATTTGGATGATTAGAATAGATTTGATGAAAAAAAGGCAGAGTAAAGATCTAAGTCCTGGCTCAAGGAAAAGGCTTGTGCAATTTTGATAATTAAAGGAGGTTTCCAGGTATTTGCAAAATTAATACCATGAGGCATAATGAATCATTTCCTTATTTCACTTAGTCGTGTCCAATCCATGGATTGTATAGTCCATGGAATTCTCTAGGCCAGAATACTGGAGTGGCTAACCTTTCCCTTCTCCAGGGATCTTCCCAACCAAGGGATTGAACCCAGGTCTCCTGCATTACAGACGGATTCTTTACCAACTGAGCCACAAGGGAAGGCCCATTTCTTTATGGTGTTTCATAAATAACACTAGCTTTCCATTAAATCCGTAAAGCTAATTATTATTATCCTAGCACACTCCAGTGTTCTTGCCTGGAGAATCCCAGGGACAGGGGAGCCTGGTGGGCTGCCATGTATGGGGTCGCACAGAGTTGGACACAACTGAAGTGACTTAGCAGTAGCAGTAGCAGCACACTGATGTGGATGGATTCCTTCCAGAATAATATTTTAAACTTAAAATATATACCACTTCGTAATTTACCAATTACACCAAGCATGTTTCATTAGTCTATTTTATGACTTTTAGGNATCTATTGCTATGACTTTATTCATAGATTTTAACGCACATCTCTGTCAATACATTCCATAAGTAAGAGGCTACTTACACTAGGCACTGTGTTCATCAATATCTTCGATGTCAGAATAATATATGATCTCATTAGCGCTTCCAAATATTTGCGGTTAAATTAAGTTCCACTCCAACATGTGCTGTCTTTTAGAAACCAGGCTACAAAGGAGAGTCACAGGGTCTCTCAGTCATTTCTCCCTGCTTCCCTAATAAACAGAAGTTCTACATGTACAGAAATTAGATATCTGATCCCATAGCCATTAATGAGCCCCCCAATGCATCAGTGTCTGGCCATGGCAGTGTTTTCCTCTAACAATCTCCCAGGAGACCAACCTCTGACTGATTACAAGCCTGGGATAGGGACATGGCCACACTCTCCTTGTTATTTACTAGTAAATGCCCTTGGCCTTGCACTCCGCCATAAATTCAGCTCATTACAGAGATACTTGAGATCATCCGTTTCAGCCCGTCTTTCCATTCCCGCTTCCAGGAGATGGACCATTCACTCATCGGCTGCTTGCAGATTTGCCTTCCGCCTCCACACACTCCTCAACTCACAAGAGTCAAAACCCCCTTCNAAGAAGAAGAAGAAGAATGGAGAAGAGTGATAGGCTATGGGAGGTAAGGAGAGGAAGGCGCCAACAGGACTCTGGTCCAAGAGACAGGGTCTATGTGGGACTAAGTGGAAGCTGGGGGCCTGGGAGAAGGAACCAGAGGCATAGGAGGAAGACACTGAGGTCAGGGTCAAATTCTGTGGGACAACCAGGGGGAGGCATCCAAGAAGCTTCTAGATACATGGGTCTGAAGTGCAGGAGAGGTGGCGAAGCAGAGGCTGGGAGGCAGGCAGAGCTCAGACAAGGCTGAAATCCCGACAGTGGGAGAAACTGGAGGGTGCAGTAGGGTAAACCCACCATCGGCCAGTGAAGACAGTGGAAAGTGGTCCTGCCCGGGACAGCAACCTCAGAGCCGGGTTCTCATTCTGATCTATACCTGGGGACAGGGAGATGAGCAGACCCAGAGCCACCACAGGAGTGCCTGCCCTACGAGCGGCGGGGGCTCGGGTGTATACAAGCAGTCCACGCCTCCATGGGTGTGTGTGTGTGTGTGTGTGTGTGTGTGTGTGTGTGTAATGAATGGGCACTTCAGGAGGTACAGTTATAGAGGTGGTGGAAAGTTCCTGGTTGTGGGGGTGGTTAGAAAGCGACAGTGAATTGATTGGGAGCCTCTCAGTTTCAAATGAAGACTGGTTCAGGGAAGCATTGGCTCATACTTTCAAAAGGTCAAGGGGTAAAACCAGCTTCAGTCACAGCTTGATCAAGGAGCTTAAACGATGATATGAAGTCACTGTCTCCTATCTGGGTTTTTTATTTCTCTGATTTTCTCCTCAGGAAGACACTCCTTGAAGTAGCAAAGACAGCCCTAACAGCTAGAGGCTCATATCTCATCCTTTTAGCCACTCCAGAGGGGAGAAAGGGCTCCTGCTCAAGGGATCATCATTCATTGTCTTAAATGGGCCACAGCTCACCTCTGACCCAATCACTGTCCTCAAAGGCCAGCCCAATTGGAATACTCTGATTGGCTGGACCTAGGTCAGGTATCCTTCTCTGGAACGGAGATGGGGTGAGCCCCAAGACAATCAGGTGAACTGAACTTGAAAAAGGGGTGTTTTCCCAAAAAACAAGTAGAAATTTGGCAAAACCATAGATACTCATGTGGCTGGAAGCAAAGGGAGATGGGAAAACAGATTTTCTCTTCTGTTAATGGGGTGTGGGATTATGACCTCACCTCTGCAAGTTAGGGTGAGGATTATGTGAATTAATGCAGGTGAGACATTTAGGAGACTGCTCAGTAACAAGTAGGTGCTGGATAAGAGGTAGCTATTATTTAAAAACCAGTAATCAGTATTACTATTATTGATGATGAATGGCATCTATGTTCCGGGAGGCAATGAGCACCCAGGCTCAGGAGGAAACCAAACTGAAGCTGAGCAACCATGCAGTGAAAACTCATGCAATCCACACTGTACAAGCTCAGTTCCCAAGTGATTCTTCTCCGGGTTTCTGTTTCCAAGTCTATGAAATGGGGTGGGGACTGAATGAAACCAGATCATTTTAGTATCACCTCCTTAGAAAAAGGCTTCCCCTGGATTACTCTCACAGCGTGTGGGTGCTCAGTCCCGTCCCACTCTGCGAACCGCACAGACTGTAGCCAGCCAGACTCCTCTGTCCATGGAATTCTCCAGGCACGAACACTGGAAGCGGGTTGCCATTGCCTACTCCAGGTGAACCAAGGATGGAACCCAAGTCTCCTGCGCCTCTTGCATCAGCAGGAGGATTCTTTTATCATTGAGCCATCTGGGAAGCCCACTTTTACCAAAGCATTCCTCTAATTATAATAGATCCTCCCATTTTATTTTCTTAACAGTGCTTACCACAATCTGAAGTCATCTTATGGTCTTTGCGGGGGGAGGGGCATACCATATGTCCTGTAAAATCTTAAGTTCCCCAACCAGCAATCGAACCCATGCGTCTGAAGTGGAAGGACAGTCTTAACCCCTGGACCACCACGGATGTCCCAAATCATGTTATTTATTCAGTCTCCCCCATTAGAATGTCAGCCCCACAACACCAAGGATATTTGAGGTCTGTCTTGTTCACTGCTGTGTCCTCATCAGCTAGCACGTTCCCTGGTACACATTAAGCCCTTGATAAATACTTGTCCAGTGACTAGCTAAATGCTGTTTATAAGAACATACGGAGCCTAGTTTTCTGATAGGTAGTGAGTTCTTCATGAAGGGAAGTGCTGGAGGTGAAACTGAACGAGCCTAACCCAGTTCCTGTCCCGGCCTCAAGTTTCCTCATTTATAAAATCGGTGTGTGACCGGCCGTGGGTGGTTTGTGGGGGTGTGTGAACTCCTGGCCCGGCCCCTGCCTGCGATCCCCTCGGGGGCCACCAGGGGGCGCGGCGCCTCTGCCCAAAAGTCGGCCCTCAACCGCTCGAGCCCGGGTGGATGCTTCCCGACGGTCCTGGAATATTCTGAGCCGCGCTGGCTTCCAAGCGCTCAGGAAGAGTTTGTGCGGATGGGCGGGTGTCCGCGCTCCTCGCAGGGGGCGGGCGGTGACTCAGGCGCGCGGCCCCCAGTTCTCGCGAGGGAGCGTGCGCGGCCTCGGGAACTCGCGCGGCACCGCGTCCATTTTTACCCGAGCGCCGCTAAAAATAGTCCCCGCGCTCCGAGCGGAGCCCGAAATAGCGGCCCCCAGATAAGGCAGGACGACTCAGCGCTTCCGGGGAGCGGAAGGGGGATACAGGAGTGATTTCCTTTAGGATGGACTGGTTGGATCTCCTTACAGTCTCGTTCTTAATTTCACAATTTTTCTGTAAATCTAAACATATTTTAAAATTAAGAGTTAGATTTTTAAAAAAAGGTCCTCCTTCACATCTTACTAGTGGTTATTGTCATCTTTCCTCTCCAAAATAATTCCACATATGTTATCGTGTATCTTATCAAACATGATATTTAGCATATGCACAATAAAATATTACCTGTGAAACAGAGTTACATCATACACTGATGATAGGGGAATTATAGGATTTGCTGCTACTGCTGCTAAGTTGCTTCAGTCGTGCCCGACTCTGTGCGACCCCATAGACGGGGCAGCCCACCAAGCTCCCCTGTCCCTGGGATTCTCCAGGCAAGAACACTGGGATGGGTTGCCATTTCCTTCTCCAGTACATGAAAGTGAGAAGTGAAAGGTAAGTCGCTCAGTTATGTCCAACTCCTAGCAATTTAATTATCTTCAATTTTGTAGTCTTCATCTTGTTTCTCAAATGACAAAACTAAGCTCTAAAACCTGAATTTGCAAATTGCCTTAACATCCAAAATCTTTTTATATAACTCAGTGGAATTGACAGATATCTATATCATTCTCAAGGCTTCAAAAAGAAACCTGAGGCTGTGAAAAGGCTGGGACTGGACCCAGGTGTTCTGGCTCCTAAGATGACGCTTCATTCCTATACCACTTAGTTTGCCTCTTACCCTTCATTTGTGGCATTTAAAACAAACCTACTCTAATAAGCAAATAAAACATTCAACTATGTGGCAATAAATGATATCTTGTTCAAGGAATTTCATCAATAGAAAAATAACTTCAAATACCAAATATTCAAATGCAAAAATGTATGACTAAGCCCAGCCTCTGGAAACTGACAAAGATATCTTTTCAGTCCTCCATGCCTATGGCAACTCTTCCCAATGGATGGGCCAGAAATTGAAACAAAATATATTTTAAGAAATCAAAGTTGAAATAAGCAATACTTAAAGGGGCCCAAAGATCTGGACAGACTTTGAAGCTCAACTGTGAGATTTCCATTGTCAGCTGCCATTTCTACTTTGACTAAGACCGGGAGAAGTAATAGCATTGTGTACCTTGTGTGTGTGCTTTTTTATTTTTCTTATTGTTTGTCAAAAGTTATAGAGACAGACACTGTTCTTCATTTCAGAATATCTTAAATTATGCCTAATGACTTCAGCTGTGAATGGATACAATAAAGACAAGCAATAATAAATAAACGGTTATATTTCTGGGTGGCAGAAGTAGTTCCAGCTGTTGGTCTAATTCTATCTTTGTAGAAACCTTCTTTCAGCAAACTCATCCCAAATTGCTTCACTAGCTTGGATGATTAAGATATCGTCTGAAAGCTTTAAAAAATGTGGTTCAGAACAATTAGGTCAGAAGTGTAACAAAGTAAATGGGGGGATAGATAATCTCTTCAAGGAATTTATATTGAACTGAAGGGAGAAGGATATTTATCAAAATTCAATTTTATATTAACTAAAGCTAGGAATTCACAAGTACTTAATTTGATTAGAAAGAAGCAGTTTACTCTCATCAACTATTTGTAGAATATGTGTATTACAAAATGGTGAATTTATTAGTTTCTCTAGTTATAGACAAAAACACTCTTGTGGATTAAATTGTATCATATCATTCATATGATTAATAATATCCTTAGATTTATGAAATCAACTTGATCCTTTCGCATCAATATAAAGTTGATTGAATGTCTATGTCCTACATCAAGTCCTGGAAAAAAATAGATGAGAATTTTGTCAAATCTGCTGCCGCTGCTGCTGCTGCTAAGTCACTTCAGTCATGTCCGACTCTGTGCGACCCCACAGATGGCAGCCCATTGGGCTCCGTCATCCCTGGGATTCTCCAGGCAAGAACACTGGAGTGCGTTGCCATTTCCTTCTCCAATGCATGAAAGTGAAAAGTGAAAGTGAAGTCGCTCAGTCGTGTCTGACTC
>SJYV01028026.1:0-10882 GCA_006410875.1 Neotragus pygmaeus
GGGGTTCTCAAGGCAAGAATACTGAAGTGGTTTGCCATTCCCTTCTCCAGTGAACCACATTTTGTCAGACCTCTCCACCATGACCCCTTTGTCTTGGGTGGCCCCACACGGCATGGCCTAGTTTCATTGAAAATCCTTAAATATGCTTATTCATCAGGGGACATTAAGTATGATAAATAAACATGATAAGTATGATATCAACTAGAATAGGATTTCACCCAAGGTCCTAAAGACCCTGTGGTGTGAGCTTTGAACAACAAAGAGAGGTGGCAAGAGAGGTGAAACATTCAGCCAGCAAGAAGGGTCTAGCCTGACCATCTTTTTAAGAAATGAGAGTCATGGAATATTTTAAAAGGAGATCATAGGGGCCCACCACGATGTTAATTTTTATCCTGCTGACAGAGGTCCTAAGTTGATAAAAGGTGTTCATGAGTTTCTCTCTTAGCAGTGTTTGGCTTCTTTGTTCTTATTTCACAGAAAATCTCAGTGTGCTAAAGAAATGCATGTATGTGGAAACAGTCACATACCTTTTCCTTTCTCACCAGTCCCTGAAGGCTTATTTCCTCCATGGCCTGCTTCTAAACTAGACAGTTCAAGACTACTTTCTGCCTGGGTAAATCCCTAAAATAGGGTGGTGGGAAGGCCTGGAGATGGCTCTTAGCTGGGTGAAACTGTTTGGGAATGCACCTTCACGTTATCTTAAATGTGATTCTATGCATGTGTGCATGCTAAGTCACTTCAGTCTGACTCTTTGCAACCCCATGGACTGTAGCCCTCCAGGCTCCTCTGTCCATGGGGATTTGCCAGGCAAGAATACTGGAGTGGGATGCCACATCCTCCTTCAGGGGATCTTCCCAACCCAGGGATTGAGTCCCCATCTCTTACCTCTCCTGCATTGGCAGCTGATTCTATAGTTTTCTCCCCAAAGTGTCAGCTGTTTCTCAATCCTAAACCACTTCTCAGCAAGAAATGCCTTTATAACCTAAGAATGTGAGGCAGGATCTCCTAGAATACTACATTTTCCAAAGAGCATGGCCAAAGCAAAAATTTTTTTTTAAATCTTGGGGAAAAGTAAAGTTAATTTTGTGTCTATACTCTGAAACCTTTCTACCCTTTCTAAGTGGCTTGTAATCTCTGTGCCTTTGACACAGCCAGAGTTGTTGATGTCAAGTAGAACGCAATGTTCCTGGAATTGTGCCCCAAATACTTAAGTCTCCTTGAGAAACCACATCTTCATTCTACCAATGTTCATAATAAAGGGAGACTGTTGCCAGGAGAGGATAGTTTGTTGTTGCTTTTTTTTTTTTTTTAAGTTTTTGGATGCTTGCCCAATTAAGGCAAGGGGAAGGCGTTCTTAACAAGTGAAAGTTACTGAGCAAGCTATTCAATGCTATTAAATTTTTACTATGAAATGTGCTATATATGATTTAAAATTGATAGTTTAAAGAGAAATAATAGAAATGAACAACCACATGCACCCCATTCAATTTGAGAAGTGTGATATCACCAGAAATTTAGAAGTACACCATGTTTCTCCCCAATCACATCCAGTCTCCTCTGCATAAGAGGGAACCAATGTAGTGAATTTTGTGTCTAACATTCCTTTTCTTCCATCTCCCTCGTATACATACCTGCATGATACATTGTTTGGTTTTGTCTATTTTTGAGCTTTAGATCGACAGACTAAGACACACATTCTGGAGCAGTGAAAATGAATAAACTATAAACAACACCAATCAACATGGATGTAACTTTAAAATATATCAGTGAGGGAATTCCCAGGTGATCCACTGGTTAGGACTTGGAGCTCTCAGTGCCAGGGCCTTGGTTCGATGCCTAGCTGGGGAACTAAGACCCCATGTCGTTGCAGCATGGCCATAAACAATTAAAAAAATATGCTGGTCAAAGAATACATAGAGTTTGAGTCCATTTACATAAAGCTCAAAAATAAGAGAGGCGGACAGTTGATGCCTCCCACATAATTCTTTATTGTTGAAAGAAAAGTGAAAATGAAAGTTGCTGAGTAGTGTCTGACTGTTCACAACCCCATGGACTACACAGTCCATGGAATTCTCTAGGCCAGAATACTGGAATGGGTAGCCTTTCCCTTTTCCAGGGCATCTTCCCAACTCAGGGATCGAACCCAGGTCTCCCACACTGCAGGCCAATTCTTTACCAGCTAAGCCACAAGGGAAGCCCAAGAATACTGGAGTGAGTAGCCTATCCCTTCTCCAGGGGATCTTCCCGACCCAGGAATCAAACCAGGGTCTCCTGCATTGCAGGCGGATTCTTTACCAACTGAGCTATCAGGGAAGCCCAACAGCTTAATTGTTGGTCCTATAAAATAAGCCAGAAAGTAGCATTTACCAATTGGCACGGTGACTTTCAGCTCTGTACTTTTAACATTTAGTTGAACAGAAGGGAATCAGTGTTATTAAAGAATATCATAGGCCACTGAGGGAAGCTGACAAATATTTTTCTTTAATCATCTTGAAAATAAGCAGATATGTTCTGGATTGATTTAGAAACATGTCTGTGCATCCCATATGAATTCCCTGGCACCTTTCCAGTCTCACTGTTTTGTGACCAGCCTTTATGAGAAATCTTTTGGTGGTTTAATTTTCTATAGTTCATAATAATGCTTTAAATACAGAAATTATCTAAAAAGAGACCCATTAAATAGGATAATGTTGTATTTAAGTTTAAAAAATCATTGTTTACCTCTTTCAATATGCAGGTAGCCAAACTCTTTTCAAACATTATACATAGTACTACTTTACCTAGAAAAAGCCATCATATTTTACAAGGAAACATCTATCCTATCTTCCCCCCTGCCTTTTTTTTTTTTGGCCATGCCACGAAGTTTATGGGATCTTAATTCTCCAGGGACCAGGGATTGAACCCAGGCCTTCCCCAGTGAAAGCGTGGAATCCTATCCACCGGACTGCCAGGGAATTCCCATATCTTATCTTAATGCATTGGTTCTCCCAAGTGGCCATCTGGTTCATAAGACCCTCTCTTCTCTGATCTGCTGACTATCCCAGGGTCCAATCCTCAGCCTTCCTTGGCCCACCCATTTTCCTGGGGAACTCATTCATCATCTGGATGTGTTGTTATTTTATTTGCACAGCATTATGGCTTGCCATGCCTCTGCTCCCTCTACCTCTTATACAATTTCAAGGGCTAGCAGCACATTCTTAAGTTCATGACCTCATTTTCATCTTATGCTCAACCCCCTCTCTCAGGACTTGTACAACTAACACAATGGGCACTTGAGTTGTGCAATCTCATCCCTGGAAAAAGAGAATCATTAAACACAGGTATAAATGATATCATAACATTAAGAATAAAAGGTTTCAAATGTATAGTTATGCTATCTTTCCCAAGGGACTCTAGGTATATATAAACATTACAAATAAAGCAATTAATATAGAAATAATATGAGTTCTTCTGGAGGTTCTTGGGTAAGTAAAGATAACTAACAGGGCATTGAAAAAAATATTTTTCCTCTTTCACAAATGCTATTAACTCAAGAGAACTAGGCAGTTAGAAAAAAGATGAAAATATTACAGTGTATAAGTGGCTGTTTTTCTTTCACAGTTTTACTAAGATATCAGTCACATAATCTACAATCCATCCATTTGAAGTGCAAAATTCAATGCCTTTTAGTATATTCAGAGTTGTGAAACCATCACCACAGCTAATTTTAGAACACTTTCATCAACCCAAGAAGAAACCCTTATTCATTAAAAGTCACTTAATTTTCTCCCACTCCATTTTGAAGAACTGTCAAAGTATTTCACAAAGCAGCTGCTGCCAACTTACATTCCTACCAGCAATATATGAAGATTCCAATATCTCCCATATCTTTGCCAACACCTGTTATTGTCTGTCTCTCTGATTATAGTCACCCTGGTGGATGCAAAGTGGTATCTCATTGTGGTTTGGACTTACATTTCCTTAATAACTCATCATAGCCAAAATCAAATCTGTCTTGGTGAGTGGAAGGTCATATTGTTGAGACAATACATTGTCTCCATCCTTGATGCCACGGATGCCATTTTGTATGTGGGCTCACTGAGCAAGCGATAGAGGGAAGAGGTGATATGATGGCTTTGTACTCTGTCAACTTGTTCAGGCTGAACTGGATTTCTGAGTTTTCTTTCCTATGTATTTCTGGTTAAGATAGGTCACAAGAAAGATTCTTATGGGAAATCTAAAGAGCAAAAGCGAAGCAGCCACTCCTTTTGAGGGTCACACACATTGCTGCTGATTTTCATGGCATGAGGGCCTGCAACTACTCCACCCTTCTGGGATCCTCCTTCACCTTCTCCAACTCTTAGGCCAGGTGTATGTATTTAGCTCTATGATGAAGAATCCTGACTTCTGCAAGACACCCACAATATCAAGATCAGAGGCAATAAAGACTAATCTGGACTCCAGCTCACACTTGTGGGTTCCAGCTTGTTCTTGCTTTCCCCCATCATACGTCTATCTTCTCTTCCTGACTGCCTGCCCTTCAAACTCCAGCATCAGATGCAAAGACTTATTTCCCCACAGTTAAGTAAGGCCAAGTCCCTATAATAAATCCTTTAGTCATTTTGCTTATCTCACTGAACCTTGACTGATGAGGCTGATATCCTATGGACTGATCATCTTATACCTGATTATTGAAGCTTACTCTGCAACAGATGTTCAATGGTCAACATCCACCATGAGACATAAGGGCAACCCCAGCCAATGAGGAACATGGATAAATTCTCTCAGCTTCTCTGTTCTTTCTTTCTTTCTTTTTTTTTTTTTCTCAGCTTCACTGCTCTTGGTGGGGCAATTCTTTGGCATAGTCCACACAGTTTCTCAGGTAAAACTAAGGAGAACTGAGCCTCAGTTGCCCACAGCTGTAACAACTCATTAACCCTTTATTGGCATTTATTTCCTTCCCTTCTATAACGCAGGCTGCATTTCAGGTTCTATCTATGGAGGTTGGTAAAGTGCTATATTGAGATCTTTTGTATATTTTGAGTGATACACACTCCAGTAGAAAGTGTAAAGGGGAAATGTGTCTTATACCAAAGTCTACATAAGTTGATTATTAGTGTTCGGTGTGTCTAGTACTTGAGCGGGATAGCTGAGACATTAGAGGACAGGTAGACAAACCCTTCTGAGAATGTTTTCTTTGGAGACCTCAAGTTTTTAGAGAAAGGTGCTCTTCACTGTTAACAGATTTGATCTAGAAAGATCAGTATCACTATCTCTAGTCTGACTCCTGAGGCTTTGGTACCTGTTGAGGAGTGCTTCTCAACCAGGATTGACTATGCTCCCCAGGTTATATGTGGCAATGTCTGGAGACAGTTTTAGTTGTCATAACTGGTTGGGGGTTGCTGCTTGATAGCCTACAATGCACAGGACAGCCCCATTACAACAAAGAGTTATCCAGTTCCAAAAGTCAGTAGTGCCCTGGCTGAGAAGCCCTATTGTAGAGTAATATACATGTGAATGAATATCATAAACTTTTCAGGAGTCCAACCCTTTCCATTTGCAGGATTCCTGGATTTATAGCAGAGGTTGCTCAGAATAACTCAGGGTACAGATTACAGGGATCCTGCCATCAGGCCTATTAATCAACGGTGTGTGGGCAGGCAATCTATATTTTGAACAAATCCCACAGGTCATTCTAATATTCACTAAAACTTAGATCTTATCACATTATAGTGTTTGTGTAACATTCTTCTTATTCATTTAGCCATGCATGCATGTGTGCTAAGTTGCTTCAACTGTGACCAACTCTTTGCAACCCTATGCACTGTAGCCCGCCAGACTCCTCTATCCATGGGATTCTCCAGGCAAGAATACTGGAGTGGGTTGCCATGCTGTCCTCCAGGGGATCTTCCCGACCCAAGGATCGAACCCAGGTCTCCTTCATTGCAGGCAGATTCTTTACCATCTGAGCCACCAGGGAAGTCCCATAATGCTCCTACACAGTTAATAGTATAGTGTAAATATAACTTTTATATATGTAATGAGAAACAAAGTTGTGTGGCTCACTTTATTGTGATATTTTTGCTTCATTGCAGTGGTTCTAGAACCGAACCTATAGTATCTCTGAAGTATGCCTGTGTGTATTTGTGTGTCTAATTTGTTTAAACCCAGCTGGTACCTGGTAGTGGCAGAACCAGAGTTCATGTCTCCATGCTTTCAGTTCAGACTCCCCTGGCCCCCAGCTCTGTGTCTTAGTCTCCATGTCGGAAAGATTGGACCTGCAAAGCCACTGAGCTGGATCCTCCACTGAGAGCCTATTAAGATGTGCTTCCACGCGTGGAGGTTGTAGGCATGAGTGAATACTGATCCGAGAGGGACATGGTCCCAAAGATCTCACCTAGCTGCCTGGATCAGAAACCACTTTAGCTTCCTCCGAATGCACTACTTTGTTCATTTGTTCAAAGCCCTTTGCCATTCTTTACAATGTTAAACTGAGTTAAGTACGTATCTTACCATCTGGACTAGTCTCAACACACCTGAGAAGAATTATGCCTCATTTTCTACATTGCCTTGTATTATAAATGCTAAGGTTCTAAGAAATGCTTGTTAAATGAAGGAATAAGAGGAAGACTGGAAATCTTGCTTTTTTAATATCCCATCTCCTATCACACTTAGTTCCCCTAGACCCCAGAAAGGATCCACTCTCTTTTTATGCAAATGACCCCCTCTTTTCCCAACTCAGACAAGAGCTTCAAATGAACGCCATTTTGGCACTGATTTTTCCTTATCAATTCACAGGCACAGCTTTTTAAAAATAACCATAATCAACATTACCATTGGTAGTAATTACCAAATCTAGTAAATTACCATCAAAGTTATTAGAATTCACTATGTGTAAGGTGCTAAAGAGAAAAGAAAGATGAAAGATTCACTTTCTTAGGGAACTTAAATCTCTAAACACATTTATGTTAGCATTTCTCACTCTGATCTTTCTGGATGCTATATGAAAATGAGTTCCATGACTATAAATCCGGAGAATGCTGACTTATAATTAAACNAAGAGAAAAGAAAGATGAAAGATTCACTTTCTTAGGGAACTTAAATCTCTAAACACATTTATGTTAGCATTTCTCACTCTGATCTTTCTGGATGCTATATGAAAATGAGTTCCATGACTATAAATCCGGAGAATGCTGACTTATAATTAAACAGCTTAAAAAAAAAACAAACCCTGCTAGATTAAAAAAAACTACTAGCCCTCATAATACTTCTAATTTGCTAATGGACACCTTGGCTCTCAAAGACAGGCTTAGAATATGGAGCACTTCCAAAGTTTATCCAACCAACAAACTCCCTCTTTTGCAAAGGATTTTTTGAAATAAAATTGCTTGGCAAATATTCCCTTAGGCATGCTTTCTTCATATGCTGGCTGTTACTGGTAGGGCCCTGAGAGAACACAGGAAAACACAAGCTAGAAAGAAAACCCAAAATAAACAGAATATTTATAATCCAAATGCTAGAAATGGGAATAAATTCTTATGCATGCCTCTGCTGGACAAAAGGCACATAGTTCCACAACACTGAGTCAAACAGGAGAAGTCAGATGAAGTTGCTAAGGGAACCACTGACTGAAACCTCCTGCCCTGGCCAGGCCTGACAGTAAGCACATTCAGGAAGCATCAGTCCTGGTAAGGAATGAGAAACTAAGAAGCTACCAACAACTGGAAGAATTGGGAAAGGTCAAAAGGAAGGAAGAGACTCCAGTCCATATGTCCTACCAACTTCCCAGAATCCTCCNAGGAAGCATCAGTCCTGGTAAGGAATGAGAAACTAAGAAGCTACCAACAACTGGAAGAATTGGGAAAGGTCAAAAGGAAGGAAGAGACTCCTGTCCATATGTCCTACCAACTTCCCAGAATCCTCCTCGCTGGAATCCATCTTGGCTGAGCAAAGTGTGTGCCACCAGGAAGGACCTTGAGCCAGAATGATTGGCCAGGGACAACCCAGAACTAATTCCATCACCATAAAACCCAAGATTTCGAGTCATGTGGCAGAGAGGTTCTCCCGGATTTCCTGTCATTCTCTGCCTGGGCACCCCTTCCCAACAGTCTCTCTTTGTCAGCATGTGTGTCCTAGGGCAATTCATTTGCAAGTGTGAGACAGGAGCCCACTCTCGGGCCCTGGAAGTGGTCCTCCTTCCTGCAACAAATTCACTTGTGCCTCTAGCTAAAACTGCAAGGGCTCTGTGTTGAGTCTCAGGTCTGGGTCTCTGCTCCCCTGTGAACAGGGCATTACAGATAGAAAGTACAGCAGAGCAGGTTGAGAGGGTCAAGGGCAAAGCAGAGCTTCTTGCCAGATAGGCTGTTAACGGAGAGCTTTCATTTTGTGTATCCCAGTGACCAGGCAGAGGCAGCCTGTCCCTGTACTGGGTGGAGTTTCGTCTGTGATGACTCCTGCACTCAGGCTGGTAGAGATGTGATGAGGGCTTGCAGTGGGAGGGAGGATGGACCAGAAACCATCAGATTCCTAGCATTATCTCTCCAACATTTGGACATCAGAAAAGTATTTTTAAAAAATCTACCAACTGGGGGAAAGTCACAGATATTCAGGACTTCTCGGGTGGGTGCCCAAACAAGTATGTGGATTAGTGAGTGACTGCACCCACAGCTTGGAGAAGGAAATGGCAACCCACTCCAGCACTCTTGCCTGGAGGATCCCAGGGATAGAGGAGCCTGGTGGGCTGCCGTCTATGGGGTCGCACAGAGTTGGACATGACTGAAGCGACTTAGCAGCAGCAGCACCCACGGCTATGCCCCAGGGTCTACTTTATCACTTGCTGCTGGTCAGGAAGTGTGAGCTGATGGTGATTTCCTACCATGTCTCTAAAGCTTGATNCCTGGTGGGCTGCCGTCTATGGGGTCGCACAGAGTTGGACATGACTGAAGCGACTTAGCAGCAGCAGCACCCACGGCTATGCCCCAGGGTCTACTTTATCACTTGCTGCTGGTCAGGAAGTGTGAGCTGATGGTGATTTCCTACCATGTCTCTAAAGCTTGATGTTTTTTTCAGAGCCGTTTATCTGCTGGATATGGCTGTGGAAACTAGGCCACTGGGTACTTTGGCAAACACACAAAATTAAATCTCAGCCTGAGGTTCACTGTGTATCATCTGAGTCTGACAAATTACATGAGAGCTATGGGAATGAAAGCAAATGTACTAATAGTTTGGTAATTGTTCTCTTAGTTTGAAAAACCCGACATAAGCAAAGTCTTTGAAATGAAAAGGATTCAGCTCAATAGCTTTTGCGAGCAAAGTATTCATTACATTTAATATATACTATCAGGNTATGGGAATGAAAGCAAATGTACTAATAGTTTGGTAATTGTTCTCTTAGTTTGAAAAACCCGACATAAGCAAAGTCTTTGAAATGAAAAGGATTCAGCTCAATAGCTTTTGCGAGCAAAGTATTCATTACATTTAATATATACTATCAGGTAAGAAACAAATCGCCAGTCTATGTTCGATACAGGATACAGGATGCTTGGGGCTGCTGCACGGGGATGATCCAGAGAGATGATATGGGGTGTGAGGGGGGTTCAGAATTGGGAACTCATGTACACCCGTGGCTGATTCATGTCAATGTATGGCAACCAATACAGTATTGTAAAGCAAAATAAAGTAAAACAAACAAACAAACAAAAAAAACAATAATCAACACTCAAATTTTCTGTGATCCTACCTAGAATTTTCTTCTTCCAGTTGCACCAAATCCAATCACAAGGCAAAAAATACAATAAAGTGTTATGAAAATAATACTGGACCATTCAAATATAAAGTATCAACATTATTTTCATTATTTGTTTTTTTTTTCAGTTCCAAGTTCTGTGTTTACTAAGAGTAATTATCAATTAGGCTTTCATATCTACCTATCTATCTGTCTGTCTCTCTCATTCACTTCTTGTAGGACCTGGAACCAAATACTTACATTCTTATAACTGAACAAGATGCTATGGGGCCTTCCTGAGACGGGCCTTCCCCCATATCCTCTGCTTTAGCTCCTCTCTGAAGTACCTACATAATAGTACCTGATGAATATTTCCTGAGTTGTTTTACAGATGCTAAAAACTTCCCCCTTTCTTAGAGTGGGAAATGGCAACCCGCTACAGTATTCTTGCCTGGAAAATTCCATAGACAGAGGAGTCTGGCGGGCTACAGTCCATGGGGATGCAAAGAATCAGACACAATTTAGTGACACACCCTCTCCAATAATGGAAGATGTTAACTACTTGAGCACCAGAAGCATATAGCCCCAGGCCTTCTGTAGTCTAAGGACTAATAATGCTAACTCCTGTGACACCACCCTGCTACTTCACCATCAGCCAAACAGAGAACTGTGCACAAACTGGTCACAGACCCTGTGACTCCCCCCCCTCACCTGGCTTTTAAAAGTGCTTTGCCAAAACCCTTCAGGGAGCTCAGGGCTTTTTAGGGCATGAGCCCACCCAGCTCATTGCATGGCCTTGCAATAAACCTTTCTCCGCTCCAAATTCCGACTTTTCAGTTTGTTTGGCCTCATTGTACATGGGGCACACGAACTGACATTAACGTTCTTACAACTTTCTCCTGTCCCTAAAGTGAAGATAACTGTCACTTACTGAGATCCACTAGGTTTTCAAAAGATATTTGTTCACTGAGTTTGATATAAAAATGAAAAGGCTTGGAGTCCACACCTGAGACAGAGGGCTATTGATCCTGTTAACAAGTGGCAAGACAGGGCAATGACAGAAAAGATTTTCTGGCTGGGCCAGTGGGACAAGAGAACTTTCCCTTCTTCAGGAGGCTCAGAATGGACAAGATTAAAAAAAAGTTTAAAAATTCAGGACCTTGGGGTTGCAAAGAGTCA
>SJYV01028028.1:1497-17368 GCA_006410875.1 Neotragus pygmaeus
CCTTGGAAGAAAAGTTATGACCAACCTAGATAGCATATTCAAAAGCAGAGACATTACTTTGCCGACTAAGGTCCGTCTAGTCAAGGCTATGGTTTTTCCAGTAGTCATGTATGGATGTGAGAGTTGGACTGTGAAGAAGCCTGAGCACCAAAGAATTGATGCTTTTGAACTGTGGTGTTGGAGAAGACCCTTGAGAGTCCCTTGGACCACAAGGAGATCCAACCAGGCCATTCTGAAGGAGATCAGCCCTGGGATTTCTTTGGAAGGAATGATGCTAAAGCTGAAACTCCAGTAGTTTGGCCACCTCATGCGAAGAGTTAACTCATTGGAAAAGACTCTGATGCTGGGAGGGATTGGGGGCAGGAGAAGAAGGGGACGACCGAGGATGTGATGGCTGGATGGCATTACAGACTCGATGGACGTGAGTCTGAGTGAACTCCAAGAGCTGGTAATGAACAGGGAGGCCTGGCGTGCTCGACTGAGCCACTGAAATGAACTGATAATGAGTGATGTTGAACATATTTTCATGTGTGTTAGCCTTCTCTTTGTCTTCTTTGGAGAAATGTCTATTTAGTTCTTTGGCCCACTTTTTGGTTGGGTCTTTTATTTTACTGGAATTGAGCTGCAGGAGTTGCTTGTGTATTTTTGAGATTAATTCTTTGTCCATTGTTTCATTTGCTGTTATTTTCTCCCATTCTGAAGACTGTCTTTTCACCTTGGTTATAGTTTCCTTTGTTGTGCATAAGCTTTTAATTTTAATTAGGTCCCATTTGTTTATTTTTGCTTTGATATCCAGTATTCTGGGAGGTGGGTCATAGAGGATCCTGCTGTGATTTATGTTGGAGAGTGATTTGCCTATGTTTTCCTCTAGGAGTTCTATAGTTTCTGGTCTTACGTTTAGATCTTTAATCCATTTTGAGTTTATATTTGTGTATAGTGTTAGAAAGTGATCTAGTTTCATGCTTTTACAAGTAGTTGACCAGTTTTCACATTACCGCTTGTTAAAGAGATTGTCTTTTCTCCATTGTATATTCTTGCCTCCTTTGTAAAAGATAAGGTGTCCATGCTGCTGCTGCTAAGTCGCTTTAGTCGAGTCCGACTCTGTGACCCCATATATGGCAGCCTACCAGGCTCCCCCGTCCCTGGGATTCTCTAGGCAAAAACACTGGAGTGGGTTGCCATTTCCTTCTCCAGTGCGTGAAAGTGAAGTCACTCAGTCGTGTCCGACTCTTAGCGACCCCGTGGACTGCAGCCTACCAGGCTCTTCCGTCCATGGGAGTTTCCAGGCAAGAGTACTCTAGTGGGATGCCATTGCCTTCTCTGTCCATAGGTGCGTGCAACTTTTAATGATTATTCTCCTTTTACTTCAGCCCTTGCCAACTTCTTGGGAGAGTGAAAGTCAATTTTTTTTTTTTGGTGGTAGTTGCTACAGAAGTTTTTGAGGCAACGAATTGCCACAAGTACTAGTTCACTAAAGCCACACCACCAGTTCACCACGAACCATTTCACCAGAGTCACTAGGAGAGAAAGCTCTAATGTTCTCCAGTAAGGATACCAAGTAGAGTTAATGAATTGCTATCTTATGCCCTCAGTACTATACCTTATATTTATAAGTCAACCCCTTCCTGATTTCACTGGAATGTATGCTTATGAGAAGGTTATGTCTGTTTTGTTCATAGAGTCACTCAGTAAATATTTCTTGAGTGAATGAATCTTTTCCTTGGTTAATTGCACAAATCTCTTCCAAGATCCTTCCCAGACTTTCCCCCTAAACTCGAGGTAGCTAAACCTCATATTGTTCTCTCCCAGTTACTATTTGCTTCGTTTGCATTTGGCCTTTCCTTTTAATGGGAACAACTCAAAGCAGTGCCTGCACAGTTCAATCTCCAGCACTTGGAACTTCGGCTGGCTCATGATTATCATTGATACTCTGCAGTCTTTGTTGTCTGTCTACTCTAATGTTTTTCTGAAAGGTACATGTTTATTGATTTCACACATTTTGTTTCTTCTCATTAAATTAAGTTATTCTACCCCAGAACAATCAGTTTGTCTTCTGATTAGTACTACATGTAACTGAAGCCAGACTTATGTGTATTTGCAGCTTGCCTTGATTCTTACAAATCTTTATTAATATTGCTGGTATGGGGCTGAGAAGATATTTTAGTTTTTAGATTATAGATAGATAATATGGAACCAGTTGGTCAGTGATAGAAACAAAAATTTTGTTTATATTTGTTTTATAGTTCAAATGCAACCAATTAAAAAATCCATTTTGCAGAAATAAATGTCTGTCAAATTTTTGTAAACATTCTGAGGACCTCAAATGGTTATAGGTGACGAAGTTCTCTATTTTCCTCTAGGAGTGAATTGGAACAGCTGCAGTATAAAGTGCTACAGGAGAGAGAGAAATATCAACAGTCTTCTCAGTCAAGCAAAGCAAAATCAGCAGTACCTTCATTTAGTGTAAATGACAAGTTTACATTAAATAAAGATGATGCCAGCTACAGCCTTATCTTAGAGGTACAGACAGCGATAGATAATGTCTTAATACAGGTAAGTATGCATAATTTCATTGTTTTATGACTGGATATATTTTAGTGTCCACTAATTATTTTGGACACTTTTAGACAGCGATTTTAAACATTTATCTTAATCTTCCATTAGATAATCAGTTTGCTTATAGATTATTTAAATTATATCTTTACTTTCACCCTATACATATTAAACAAAAGGCTGGTGAACTTAAAGTTTTAGAAAGATTGAGGAAGGACATTTAGGATTTTGTTCTTTGGGTAGCCGTTAGGAAAATTTTAATAGAGATGTGATTTGTAAAACTTCAGTATTTAATATCCTGAATAGGATCTTGAAGTTCCAAATACTAAAGTAAGAGTTTACAGTACAGACTGCTCAGTAACCATCAGTTTCCAGATAGGTGAGTAGGCAAAGCAGATGATTTCGAAAGGTGAAACCTAGAGATGATAATGTATAGCACCATTTTTCAATTTATTTAATTATTTTTTTCTTATACTAGAAGAAAGTGGAAAAGGATGATAGTAGGATGAATGGAAAATAAGAGTAAAGAGGAGGAAGAAGACAAAGTTTGAAAATATATGGGGAAGGGGGAGGATTATTAATTAAAACTTAAAGGCAGAAATTTCTCTTAAGTAATGTTAGCTCTGGGACTGCTACACTGAACAACTATAGATGCATCATTTGTGTAGAGCACAGTGCAAACTCATTGTCCTAGAAGCTACTTCTCCAGAGTAGATTAAAAATCACCCTCTTTCTGTGTTACGGGTGAAATAAAAAATTATAAAAATGAACTGACATAAATAAGCATGGGCTTCCCAGGTGGCACTAGTGGTAAAGAACCAGCCTCCCAATACAAGAGATATAAGAGACTCGGGTTCGATCCCTGGGTCGGGAAGATCCTCTGGAGAAGGGCATGGCAACCCATTCCAGTATTCTTGCCTGGAGAATCCCAGGGATAGAGGAGCCTGGCAGGATACAGTCCATGGGGTCATGAAGAGTCAGATATGACTGAAGCGGCTTATCATGCAAGCATGCATAATAAACATGACCATATTGTAGCCCATGGTAGCATTTTTAGCACTGACAGAAAGATCTAAGAAGACTATACTTTAAAAAGAGCAGTGAGAGATTAAAATCTGTAATCTCTGATTAGTCCAAATTAGAAAAATAAGTCATAATATGACATTTATTCATATTATATTTATTTTCTAGAAGTACGCATTATCAAATATAAGTTTAAAGAGTTCATACTCTCATATTTAGAGATTAACATAAACTAGAACCAAAGAAAACCCTAAGAGAAAATATGCATTGAAAAATTTCTAGTTTTCTACCTGAACCTTTCTTTTCCTTTTGATATTGATCGTAGAGTGATGTTCCAATAGATTTACTTGATGTGGATAAAAATTCTGCTGTTGTCAGCTTTAGCAGCTGTGATTCTGAGGTGAGTAAAAAATATAAAGAATTCTTTAGATGCTTTAATTTTCATTATGCCATTTTGTATGAAACCTATAAATGCTGTTAGGGTCATTGTTCCTTCAATATTTCCTTCCATAACCTTTCCCTCAAAATCTGTTTGTATTCTCTTTTTCTGTATTCATGTAATCCAGAAAGTGGAGTGTTGTCTTTTAAATTCTTTCCTATTTTCTGATCTGTTTAATCCAATTATAGTGGATCCCTCCCTCTTATCTGCTGGAGATACTGTGCATTCTAAAAGCCCCAGTGGATGCTTGAAATTATAAATACTACAGAACCCTTGAATAATACTGTGTTTTTTTCAGTATCATTACTTTTGCACTTTGGAGCTATTATTAAGTAAAACATGGGTTACCTGAATACAACATGTCATCTGATAACAGAGATGGTTACTAAGTGACTAACGGGCAGGTAGCATATATGACATGAATATGCAGGTTAAAGGACTGATTCATGTCCTGGATGAGATGGAGTGGGATGTTACAAGTTCTCATCACACTACGCAGAATGGTGTGTGATTCTGTAAGCAAAACTTATGAGTTGCTTATTTCTGGCATTTTCTATTTAATATCTTCAGACCACAGTTGACCATGGGTAACTGAAACCCCCAAAAGCAAAACCACAGATAAGGAGGAGACTACAGTAGTCACTGATTTCTGTCAGTTCTCACTCCTTGCTCTTAGCTGTGTCTACTTTGCTTCATTTCCACTTCTGTTAACCTTCCAGCTCTCACTGTGCTTGCTTGAACCACCAGCTTGCTTGTATCCCCCAGTTTCTCTGCCTTCAGTATTGCCTCCTAATCACAGGAGATGCTGTGCACGTCCATCCAAGAGGCCTTCCTAAAATACAAACATCACTGTGTCATTTCTCTTCTCACAACCTTTTAAAACCTTTCCTGAGCTGCATGTAAGTCTAGACCTCTCACTGTACCATAAAAGCTTTCCATAATTCAGCTCTGATTACAACTCCAACTTAATCTTTCACCAGCTGCTACCTTCCCTCCCAGGCACATGGTTTCTGCCAAAATGAAGTTCTTAAAATTTCTTCAAATGCTATATAGTTTCACACATTCCTACAGTTAAACACGATCTGTTCCATCTGCCTACCTTTCCACACTTTTTCTGGCTGACTCTTGCTTACCCTTCATTCAGTAGACATTTATTGAACACCTACGCTGTGCAGGGTACCCGGGATGAGCCCATATCCGAGCTTTCAGATGCATTTGCCGTTCACTTCTCTCTACGTTGGTACTAGCTGACTAGCAGTCTCAACACTAGGTTCAGCTCCTGAGGAAAAGTTAGGGTACAGAGCAAGTCTGGGGAAGGCAAGCCAAAGAAGAAAGTGTGACTGGAACTGGCATTAGAAAGAGAAGGATAGAAAGAATAGATAAAGAACAAAGTTTATAGTTATATTAGGGAATAATTTTCAAAATAATTTCAGAGTAAAACTTTTTTTTGATAAGAGATTTATCAAAAAGCAGTTGTATTGTTATCATATATGCTTTGCCATCCCTGTTTGAGAATAAGATACAAAAGATTAAGACGTTTTTATGATCATTAAAAAAAATCAAGTTAGTATGAACTTCAGATCTTTAATTCCTAAGTTACAGTGAAAAATTAGCCTGTTTATATCAATTCAGGATTTGAGTATTTTATACTAATTTAAAACCTGTTTTCTAGAATGATGACTTAAAAAACAAATCTTATAGAGATTTCAAACATATATGAAAGGAGAAAGAATAGCACCACCTCCATGAACTCATCACTAACTTTAACATATGGCCAGTCTTGTTTTCTGCTCTTTACCCTCTTCTCCCCATCCCTAACCTAACTCCAGACATTTTATCTCTTTTAATTAGTCATTTTATCTGTAAACACTGAGATACATAACTTTGTTTTTAATTACACAAAAGTATATTTATTTTTAAGTTGACTTATCTTCTGTGCTTGCTGAGTTTAAAACATTTGAATTTTCTTTTAATATTAGTGTTCCTTTTATTTCTTCAGGTATTTATTAAAAATAGGGAACTATCAGTACATGAAAATTGCATATCAAATAGTTCATGTTGTTTTGTCTGATTTTGCAATTCATGCACCCAGAAATACTTTTTTTTTGTTTTTAGTAGTTTATTATTCTATTTCAAGAAGTTACATTATATGAAGTAACCTCTCCAATTTTATTCAACAAACATGTATTGAATGTCTATGGTCTACTTGACACTGTGCTATTTGCTGGAAATACATAAATGAGATCTTTCTAAGTTGTCTGTAAGTATGTGTGAAAATCAAATACATTCAACACTGAACATGTATGTTTTTTGCCTTTATAATATAAACATTAGAAATTTGCACTATCAGTTAAATTTTTGGAAGGACAATTAATATTTTTAAATATGGAAGAAATTCAAGATGGAAAGAGAACTGAGCTATAGATATGAATTTGAATTCCAGTGTTATTACTTACTGGCTTTTAGGAAAGTTACCTAACCCTTCATGCCCCATTTTCTTCATCTGTTAAAACTTCCCACATAGAGTTGTTTATAGGAATAAGCATAATGCTCATAGCACAGTGCCACCCAAATGATAGGTGCTCAGTAAAATGATAACCGTTATTATTATTATTAATGCTGTTGTTATTCTTAAAGACATGGATTCATTCTTCTCCTCAACTTCTGAATTATTCCTAGTCAAATGACAGTTTTCTCCTCGCCACTTACCNCCAAATGATAGGTGCTCAGTAAAATGATAACCGTTATTATTATTATTAATGCTGTTGTTATTCTTAAAGACATGGATTCATTCTTCTCCTCAACTTCTGAATTATTCCTAGTCAAATGACAGTTTTCTCCTCGCCACTTACCGGTGCCAGGCAAATACCACAAGACTAGAGCTCAAGGTAAAAATGTTTGAAATTACCTTTACTTGAGAGTTCAAACTTTCTTTTTCCTTGGTAAGTCTTGCAACATGTGATATCATTTCTTTGCATTAAATTTCTCCCTGAAACAAGCATTCTGAATGATGTCTTTTGAATGACCTGTTTTTGAGAATCTGAGGTTTCTGTGCTGTGCTGTGCTTGGTTGCTCAGATGTATCTAATTCCTTGAAACCCTATGAACTATAGTCCACCAGGCTCCTCTGACCATGAAATTCTCCAGGCAAGAATCTTGGAGTGTGTTGCCATTCCCTTCTCCACCGGCATCTTTCCAAACCAGGGATTGAACCCAGGTCTCCTGCATTGCCAGTGGATTCTTCACCTATTTGATTTTAATTCAGCCCAAACCACTGTCTCTTCTATTAACACTCAACTAATTACATTCACTAAAATTTTTACCAATCCTGAATTTCCTCTAGCTGGAAATATTTTTTCTAATTTTCTATTATGGAAAGTTTCAAACATACATAAGAGTAATGATTCCTGCTTAAGCAATGATCAATTCATAACAATCTTATTTATGCTGTCACTCTCTCTTCCAAATTATTTTGAAGCAGATACAGGATGTAATTTTTTTTGTAAGTATTTCAGCATGTATGTTTAAAAGATAAGAACTCTTTTTAAAGCTAATCACAATACTGTTATCAAATCAAAAAATTAATAATTCTTTAGTATCATCAAATGTTTAGTGTAGTGGTTTTTGCTTTTAATTTAACATTTGATTCAGTCGTAGTCCAAATAAGGTAATTTGGTTACTGAAGTATCTGAACCTTTGCCCTGTATTTTCCTATTATCTGGATTTTTCTGATTGCATTCAATGATGGCATTACTATTTATCTATTCCAGGGAAAATCTTTGAAGTTTCCTTTTGCAATGTACTAGGATAATCATTTTTATAATTAAATACTGTTTTTAGCACACAAATATATTTTAGTTTCTAGTGTGAGATTAAAAAAAATTTCTAGTACATTTATGATACAAAAATTAAGGACTATATAAATTTTTCCTGGTGTTGCTGATGTTCTGAGACTCTAAGATTTTTTTCAACAGAGATGTTATTACACAATAACTCTTTCACATCTGCTTAAGGAACTTCCGGTTTCTGCTTGTCTAACAAATTGGCAAAAATTTAGAGAAAGCAGCATCATTAGTGACAGAATGAGGAAAAGGACACTGTCAGTCATAACTGAAGGAAATATTGTTAAAGCCACTTTCGTAAAATAGGCTATAGTCCCACTTGTTGGAATCTATTTCATAGCAATAAAGTCATAGTAGTGTACCCACAGATATATGTATAATTAACTGCAGCATTGTTTGTAGAAGCAGAGAGGTGGAATCAAAGTGAACACTCAGTATTTAATGTTTGAATAAGTAGCTGTTTATCCATTCCATAGAATATTGCACAGCTGCAAGAAAGAATGAGCTGATCTATTCCTTTTAACATAGAGCAATTTCCATGAAAAACGCAAAATGCAGATAAAAGTTCTATATATGTATATACATATTATCTATAATATGAAGAAATATATAAAAAGAATCATAGCTGTCTGATATGATAGGTATACAATAGGGGAAAGGTTTGGGTGGGATGTGAGGGGGAGGGAGATGTTAGTATTAGGAGAGGTAGAGATAAGGGAAGATATTAGAAATAAAAACAAAGCTGTCTATGATATAAATAGAATTTATTCATGAGAAATTATGCATTTATTTTTGTACATCTGCATAGAGAGATGTATGAAAGGTTGACTATCAAAATAGCAATAATGATCATCTCTAGGTGGTAGGATTTCAGATGACTCATATGTTAATCCTAATTTTTCTTCATTGTTTGGATTTTTTAAATAATGAATATGAAGTATATAATGAGAAAACATTATGGCTTTTTAAAAATATTATGAACAATTGTGTTCTTTTTTAAAAATTATACTCTNAAAAAATTATAAAAGAGTAAATGAAATCAAAACCTGAAGTTTCTGACAACAATAAATACTTTCACCCTTCGAAATTTGCAATGCTGCACATTTCTCCACCTTTTGCTTTATAAAGGGCCTGCTGCTGATGACTCACATTTCAAGTGATTTGTTACACGCTATTAGAACAAAAGCTCCATAAAACGGCTTTCTACCCTGACCTTACACACCTGGTTACAATTACATCTTCAGAAAGCAAACCAGTAGTTTAGCAAGGACACGCTAACAAAAGCCAACCAATCAACAAGCAGAAACCACTAGCAGAGCCCACCCACTCAAAAATCTGAAAAAGAACACACCATATTTCTTACAAACACTAGTGNTACAATTACATCTTCAGAAAGCAAACCAGTAGTTTAGCAAGGACACGCTAACAAAAGCCAACCAATCAACAAGCAGAAACCACTAGCAGAGCCCACCCACTCAAAAATCTGAAAAAGAACACACCATATTTCTTACAAACACTAGTGCATGCACGCACACAAACACACATAAATGCGCACATGTGCACACATGCGTGTGCACACACACACACACACAGGCATCAGCACAGCACAGTGTCAGAGCACGGATCACCCAGTTGTAAAATGCTCCCATCAACACGAAAGTTTACTAGGCCAACGCACAAGAGATTTGTCTAGTAAATGCCATCAGGAACAAGACTAACATTTTTTAAAACAGTAAGCCAAAAAAAGTTGGGACTTTCAATAGAAAAACAGTTCAGTCCTTGTAATATTTAGGGTTCACCATATTGTAGAGTTCTTACAATACATCAGTTCAGAAAACCATCTTGGCTAGAGTCCAAGTAGAATCATAATAACCCAATTCTCAGTTGCAGTAAGTTTTGACCAAAAAAAAAAAAGGCGGCTTTGATCATTTCCAGTTATCAGCTACTTTTATTCTGAGAATTCCTAAAGCACCTTACAAAACCATACTAGAATAGAAACATCAAACCAGCTAATTCCAGAGCTATGTGATCACACTAAAAAGGAAAAAGTGATCCATTTATACCATTTAGAAAAAGAATGATGCAGAGACACTATCTTTTTTTTTTTTTTTTCTTTATTTGCACCAGGTCTTTACTTGCGGCATGCACACTCTTTAGTTGTGGCACATGGGATCTAGTTCCCTGACCAGGGATCGAACCCAGGTCCCCTGCACTGGGAGCATGGAGTCTTAGCCACTGGACCACCAGGGAAGTCCCCAGAGACACTATCTTAAAGCTAATGTAACACCCTATGTCACAAGAACTCAATAACAAAAAGAAGAACCACCTTACACCCTATTCTAATGATCCACAGAAGACTCATCAGTCCCCTCATTTCTGATCAAACTTCTCAAACCAAAGAGCTGGATCAGCTGGCCCTTTGGCAGTAGTTACTTGCTTTGTGTAAAGCTAAGTGTAACATCTAAGCGTCTTTAATACACGTGACTCTATCTCCAACAGAGAAGGCAATGGCACCCCACTCCAGTACTCTTGCCTGGAAAATCCCATGGACAGAGGAGCCTGGTAGGCTGCACTCCATGGGGTCGCTAAGAGTTGGACACAACTGAGAGACTTCACTTTCACTTTTCACTTTCATGCATTGGAGAAGGAAATGGCAACCCACTCCAGTGTTCTTGCCTGGAGAATTCCAGGGACGGGGGAGCCTGGTGGGCTGCCATCTATGGGGTCACACAGAGTCAGACACAACTGAAGTGAGTTAGCAGCAGCAGCAGCAGCTATCTCCAAACAATCAAGGATATCCATCAATTAAAGTGTATTTTTCAGTTTATTCTCCCTTCCATCTTTTGCCATAAAACATTAGTGTTGCCACCCCTAACATAACAAACCTGGGAGAAATATTTTCAGAACTGAAATCACGGTGTGAATAATGAGGGATGCATTTCCTCTTGTGGTGGGAGTAGCAATATAAGAAGTTCAAATACTGTCGCCAATGAGACAATTATGTGTGGTTCTTTAAAGAAGGTCATTCTACATCCTTGGAATATATTTAATTTACCTCCTTTAGAATGTTTGTGTTTTTTAGTTAATGATATGGCTCTGAAGTGTTAGAACTGTCATTAGCTGATTACTATCTCATTTTTTTTAAGCCAACATTTTAAAATGGGAAATTTCAAAACATTTCAGATACATGGCAGTGATATTTCTCACCATGGAAAGTGGTAATTCCTGTTTGACCATGAAAAGATTCTATTCAGGATGGGAATCTTGAGAGACTATTAAGCCATCCCAATAATAATATTCCATTCACAGTTCCTCAGAATATATCTAATAATGAAAGTGTGTGTGTGTGCAATTGCTCAGTCATGTCAACTCTTTGCGACCCCCTGGACTGTAGCCCAATAGTCTCCTCTGTCCATGGAATTTTCCAGGTAAGAATACTGGAGTGGGTTGTCATTTCTATTCTAGGGGATCTTTCCGACCCAGGATTGAACCCTCTTCTCCTGCACTACAGGCACATTCTTTACCACTGAGCCATCTGGGAAGTCCCCAGTAATGAAAGATAACACAATCAATAGTAAGAGAAATGGCACCCATGTGGATCAGATCATATCTAAAATACCTGGCTAATCTGGGGAAAACACTGGCAAAGAATCAACAAACTCCTGTTGGGAGAATTAAAGCATAAAGGGAGCAAAGGAACACGTTAGGGGAAGAGCCACTGAGAGGGTGAGAAAACCCAGAAAAGAGACAAGGCCCAGGCTAGAATGAGTGATAACTGTCTTCCAATGTTTAAAGGGCTACCTCACAGAAGATGCATGATGCTTGCTCTGTGTCATCCTTAAGTGTCCATACCAAAAGACACCTGACAGGGAGATGCAAAGAAGCAAAGTTCTGTGAGAAAAATTTTGTGAAAAATAACAACATAATGGAATGGACTGCCTTAAGAGGTAGTGAGTGAATTCCAAATCTAGCAGAAAGCCGAATTTCAGAATATTGAAGGGAGACTGGGGAACACTTTCATTCCCTAAAACAAAATGAGTGAATGCCCCCAAGGTGGGAGGATGACACTTAAACAGCTGCAGATACAAAAATATACATGGTTCCTGCACAGACCATGCAGGAAGGGAGTGAGAATAACCAAGGAAACAGATACACAAAGTACTTCTGAGGTAAGTGATAATAGGAAGAAAACTAAGAAAACACAACTGAATCTATATCACAGCATCAACAAGGAGCCAGCCATGACAAGACCTAAGCAAAGCGCAGTGGAGGAGAAAAAAGGACTAAATACGAAGACAGCCCTGCCCCCAGGCTTGGCAAGTTCAAAGCCAACCTGGTTAGTGAATAGCTGGTGAAGAGGACAGTGGTGGAGAGAAGGTCCTTCAGGGGAGCAAAGAAAGGACTCTACTTGAACCACACCAGCTCTGAGATGCCTTCAGAACATCCAAGTGGGCATTTTAAATAAGCAATAAAATGTACAAGAACCGTGTGCAAAGGAAAACTTCAAGCTAGCCATATAAACTTCGGGGAACAGGCACAGAACTGGTTTAAAGACCAAAATCCTAAAGAATATCATCGAACAAGAGCATCTGGATCTGAGGATGGCAGGCCAACTGCAGCCTGAAACGGTCTTCCAGGACACAGAGCCCGCCTTCACACACAGCTGCCCTCGCACCACAGCTGCCCCAGTGTGGCGGGGCCATGGGGGCCACAAAGCCCATGATTACTAACTGGCCCCGACCACAGACAGGCTCGATTCCCAAGCTAAGCACGGAGCAGGCCAACGGTGCAAGTCAGGGACAGGGTATGTGAGGAGCAGAAAGTGAGACAATAAACAAAACAAACCAGGAGACCGCGGTGTCAAAGAAGCCGACAAAAGGTGTTTAGTGGACAATGGATGAATACTGATGTGAATAGCCAACTCATTGGAAAAGACCCTGATGCTGGGAAAGATCGAAGGCAGGAAGAGAAGGGGACGACAAAGGATGAGATGGCTGGATGGCATCACCGACTCAATGGACATGAGTTTGAGCAAGCTCCGGGAGATGGTGAAGGAAAGGGAAGCCTGGCGTGCTGCAGTCCAGGGGGTCACAAAGAGCTGGACACAACTGAGCAACTGAACAACAGTGAATACTGACTACCGAGTTTGACAGCACAGCGGTAATGCACTAAGCAGAGTTTCACCTCTCAGGGAAGACACCAAGCTGAGAAGCAAGACTCAAACACCGCTTTCTTGTTTGTTTTACGAAACTTTATAACCTTGCCCTGACTCAGCAGAATCGTAACAGGACTCAATAACTGGGGTTCCTCAGAAGCCTGAGAGCAAACTAGCTCCCAGTGGAAGCACAAGGGGGACCTGATTATTAGCATATGCCATGGTGTAAACACTCCCAATAGCAAGCTACCACCAGTATACCAAATAAGTCATAAAATGCCTGAATATCTAACATCCAGTTCTCACTGGCCAATGCAAACTCCGGCACACCACTGTCTCAGAGAAGTGGACCTAAACAAGAATATATCAAGAAGTGGTGAGACTGTGAAGACAGCTCTTACTAAAGGGTTAAAACAGATGTCTGAGATTCCCAGAAATATAATAGTTACTTGAATCCTCAATCAAGAGGGACAAAGCAGTAAAGCCTGAAATAATTGTAGTCTATATCCTATTTAGTTCTTCATTAATTCCATGTGTTGTAGAGATTTCAGCTTCCATGAGGACTGCTTACACCTTTAAAATTATAGGTACACGTTTCCTAGAATACATTAATAGCTTCTTTAAATGGTAGGTCAGAGGGCCGTGCCGGCGATGTAAATATTTGGAACCAAGTGTTCTAACTCACAGTTTACCTATGTACGCTATTATAAAACTTTAGGTAAATAACAATGAATCACGGACACAAAGGTGAACGTAAAATGCAAGGATATTTAAATTACAGTGAAACAGATCCTTTTTAGCTCTCAGAATTTTCACACAAAAGCTTTACCATCTGAGCCACCAGGCAAGCCGCACAGGAAAGCAAACCCTCTCTAGTAAATGCCTACTGACTCTGTATGATCTCAAGGAAATGCATGGGTGATCTGAATGTGAACAATTCACTGCCTTGGTAAGCTGTATGCTTACCTAGGAGTAAGCCTAGGAGCTCCTAGTCCCCACAGCTGTCAACATGCTACCTTAAGGGCAAGGGATTCTGCGGGTGTGCAACAATCCACCTTACAAAATGGGCATCCCTGGATCAAGGCTCCTGCTGCTGCTGTGGATCATCCGGGTAGACTCGAGGTCCTTAAAAGCAAAAGCGGGGAAAGGAAGGTCAGAGTCTGAAAGAGGTGGAGATGCTACTCTGCCGGCTTTGAAAACAGAGAAGGGGCCACCAGCCAAGGATGTGAGCAGCTTCCAGAAGCTGGAACAGGCAGAGAAATGGATTAATAGAAGGCTCAGAAAACGAAAGTGTTAGTCACTCAGTTTTGTCCAGCTGTTTGCGACACCCTGGACTGTAGCCCGCCAGGCTCCTCCGTCCCTGGGATTCTCCAGACGATACTGGAGTGAGTTGCCATACCCTCCTCCAGGAGATCTTCCCAACCCAGGGATCGAACCCATGCCTCCTACAGCTCCTGCACTGCAAGTGGATCCTTCACCACAGAGCCACCAGGGAAGCCTAACAGGGCTCTAGAAGGAACCAACTCTACTGACAGCTTGATCTCAGCCTCGGGAGCCTGATTGGAATGCTGCCTCCAGAAGGCTGAGACAGTAAATGCGCGCCATGAGGCCATGAGGTCTGGGACGACTTACTTCAGCAGCAACAAAAGCTCATCTCCCATCCCCGGCCAGCTCCTCGCAGCTCCAGGAAAGGACCAAGCCCGCCGAGGCCTCCACGTGGGAACACCCGAGGGATCTGCATGGCCCGGGGAGCATAACCTCCACCCTTTCTTTTCTTCTGCTTATACTCTGAGCTGAAGGACATAGAACCTAAGCACCTCCTGAATTAAAGGACCTTACAACCGTATGCTTGCACCTCAGAAAATTCAGACCTACATCATCTTTTTAGATTTCGAATTATTTTTTGTTAACATTTTATGTCATTCCTTTCTCCCCTTAAGGAGGGTTTTGTAAGTTCTACGCTATCCAGGCGAACCCGGGAGGAGACAACGCAGAGTTGGGACTCGCCCGGGTCTCAGCCGCCACCCTAGGAGACAGCACACCCCACAGGCAAGGCCCACAAGCTGCACGCAGAGCCAGAGAACCAGCGAAAGCAGGTGGCCGGAGATGGCCAGGCCCCATCCAGTCACTCGCTCGCTCAGGCAGGTCCTGGAAGTTTTTACTGTTTGGCTTGGACTCCCCCCAAAGCAGAGGCTGAGAAAATAGCTTCTGTGCAAACAATTTTGTTGGGAAGTAAGAGTGAAGGAGAAAAGAGGGAAAGCCCTCCACAGGCTGGCGCCTGAGAAGGCAGCTGTGGGAGCGAAGAGTCTTTATCTACCTGGTCCGCTCCCTGAGCATTAAGGCCCAGCTCTGCAGCGAAGCTTCAGCTGAGGCACTTGGGCAAAGCTCACCAAAGCCGGAGAAGCTGGGGGCCACAGCTCAAGTAAAATGTGAGACTGGGCCACATGAAGAAGGGTGCAAGAGGCTTCTGAGCGGTGGTGTCTGCCTTCCTGGTGGGGAAGGACGTCACCTGCCTGAACCGACAACGTAGGAGGGAGGTAAAGAGGGCATTCGGATGGTGAACACTCAGCTCCTTCTGCCAGGGCAGCTCCAATGTCGAGAGGGCTTCCACTGTGGCTGAAACAACCCTGAGAAGACAGGGCAGTGGAACTGGAGGCACAAGCCCACATCGCAGCAAAGGTTTTTTCATACCCCAAGCACATAGAACGTTTAGAACTAAAGTGAACAAGTAAATGAAATGTGCTAAACCAACACAGGTCCATCTCCATTCTATGAAACGGGAAATTTTTCAAGATCTGATTGTTCAGCAAAGTACTGAAGAAGAAATCATCTGAACATTGGAACAGAAAAGGCAACTTCA
>SJYV01028029.1:0-10242 GCA_006410875.1 Neotragus pygmaeus
TGATTCCTCTTTGTCTTCCCTTCCCAGACTATAAGTAGCAAAGAATGTGGCTGAACATTCCATCTGAATGTTCAGGGAGGGCCTCCTCATTCATACAGGGTGAGAAATCAGAAGGCAGATGCCATTCCACAGCGCTGCCTCACTAAGTGCAGACTTTCAGTGAGTATAATACCAGGCTAGGTTTATATGGGAGAACTTGGTCAATTATCCCTAAACAAATCATCCCCAGTCCCAACCAGCCTGCTGCTTTCTTACACCTAATCTTGCAGCCCAAACTAACTCTAGCATTCATCAAGGAACAAGATTTATCCTTATGGAAACACCAACTCTTAGCACCCATTTCCAGTGGAAGTGTTAAAGGCTGAAAAGTGTCATCCGGTGTCATACCTGCCCTAGGGTACCTCTGTTTGTAGCCATAGTCACCTTTTGTTATAGTCACCTTCCTGAAAGCAGAGTTATAGACAGCCAGCCCAAGTAATGCCCTTGAGTTCTGTGCATCTATGACTGTTTTAGAAAAGTTTTAGGGAACAGTGAGGGGAGCAGTCAGTAACAGAACAGAGACATGGCATCCAGCTTATTAGTTTTGGTTCCTATACAGTTAACATAACTTCTCTAAAAGGTGGCTTTGTATTTTTTGAGTTGATAAAGCCACATCTTGCCCTCCAAACCACAAGCTCAGCTACTAATTTACTAAGACCAGTAGAAACTATTTAACTTTATCCAACCAACAATACCAGGGTTTTTAGCACCCCTACCACCAGAAACTTACAAATTTTGTACCCCCTAATGCTAAGGTGAGCATGCATGAAACCACTTACTCCAAACACATACATACATCAGAGTTCTTCAGGTAGAGTAAGAAGCACCCCTATCCTAACTTTGGTTTACTTTCTTTAGATAGCAGCAGGGAAAAGGCCCACTACAATCTCTACAGAAATTACCCAGCAGCCTCCCAGGCAATAGATGATGTTCCATAATCCAAACTGAGCCCAAAACTTTACCTATAATTCTAATAAGGCCTATAAAAGTAAAAAGGGCCAACTCTTACTTACCTCGGGTGTTTCAGAAAGGACCTCCACTCCCGACAGTCACATATATATACATGCTTGTTCCACACACCACTAAGTTATAAGACACCCAGCATGGACCAGGGCATGATATGATGATTCTAAAGTTTGCACATGTACATATGTGAAAGTAAATGAGCAAGCATGTGAGAGTATTTCTTGTAGGGGAGGGGTTGCAAGTAAATGAGGAATTACCATGTTGGACAGGGTTTCTCAGGTGGCTCAGTGGTAAAGAATCCACCTGCCTATGCAGGAGACACAGGAGATGTGGGTTCGATGCCTGGGTTGGGAAGATGGGCTAGAGGAGGAAATGGCAACCCACGCCAGTATTCTTGCCTGGAAAGTCCCATGGACAGAGAAGCTTGGCGGACTACACTCCATGGTGTCACAAAGAGTCAGACATGACAGTGACTGAGTATGAGTATGTACCACATACTCTTGTACAGCAAGAGCAGTGAGAGAAATAATCAGAGGGAACTGTGGAAACATAAAGGAGACCCAGGCTATAATGGAGAAGGCAAAAGAGCAAGTTTCTAGAGAAAGAGCAGACCTGTCCTGAATGATAAAAATATTTTCACAGGGAAAATATTTTAAAGGGAAAGGGAATCTCAAGGTATTCCAGGTAGACAAATAGCCTGTACAAGGACACAGAGGAAAGAAACACGATGTAGGCCCTTCAAAAGCCACAGGAAAATTTCCAATTTGTGAAATCCCTCCCAAAAGTACAAAGTTAAAGGTCAAGGCCTCTTTGCCCAGCTCCCCGACCTTCTTGCCAGAAACTATCAGAAGAGAATACACTAGAGACCTTTTCACAGTATTGAACAGCAGTTCATCAGATGTGGGGAGGGGTGTGCCACAAGCAGAGACAGAAATCCCTGAATACAAACCCAGACAAGAGGGCCTAATATACAAGATATATGTTGGAAGCTGGCTTTTTTTCCCACACAGTCCCACTAAGGTACCAGCTTAGCTTAATGAGGACTCCCTACCCTAGCTTCCACAAACCTCAGGGGAACCACACTCCAGATCTTGAGAGATCCCATTACAACCCACTTTCAGTCCACATAGAAAGCCTGTCTACTCACAGGTATATCTGGAAGGGTGACCAGACTACGACCTCCCCCTGTACTTTAACACACACACACACACACACACACACGAAGTGAAAGCTACCAGCACAGCAAGGGCTGGGGTGGGCCTCAGCTATGGCTGCCTGGCTTCCACAAAGGGGCAGGGACCCACAAACTGTTTTGCCTTCTTGAGTAAGGGCTCCTCTAACCATTTTCCTCTCTGCACATTCTCTCTTTTACCCATGCCACAACCATCCTATCTAACCTGGGTCTCATAATACCTCTTCTCCTTTACCGTACTCCCTCATATTGGNGGCTTCCACAAAGGGGCAGGGACCCACAAACTGTTTTGCCTTCTTGAGTAAGGGCTCCTCTAACCATTTTCCTCTCTGCACATTCTCTCTTTTACCCATGCCACAACCATCCTATCTAACCTGGGTCTCATAATACCTCTTCTCCTTTACCGTACTCCCTCATATTGGGACTTTCAAGGCTGCCCAGAGCTGGGGTTCTTTGCAGAGCAAAAGATATACCCATATAAATTCTTATACTGTTTCCCCTCAACAGGCTGCAGTGAAAGATAGTACAATGCAGGGAGCACATTTAAAAATTAGAGGAAAAGCCTAAACGAGGGTCCTAAAATTATTTTATCTCAAATACTTAAAGAGAGTAAAATACAATGAAATGAATTAAGAGAAATAGGATTTTTATCAAGCACCTTCAATATGCCAGACATCCTGCATGAGCTCTTTTCTCTCTCCTAAATTCCAAGAAAATGGGTATCATTTTTATCTCCATTTTAAAGATGAAAGACTTCCCTGGTGGTACAGTGGCTAAAAATGCAAGGGGCATGGGTTTGATCCCAGGTCCAGGAAGATTTCACTTGCCACAGAGCAACTAAGTCCATGGGCCACAACTACTGAGCCTGGGCTCTAGAGCCCACATGCTCCAACTACTGAAGCCTATGCACCTAGAGCTTGTGCTCCATAACAACAGAAGCCACTGCAATGAGAAACCTGTGCATCCCATTTGTCGCAACAAGAGAAAACCCCTGAACAGCAATGAAGACCCATCACAACCAAAAATAAATAAATAAAATTATTTTATAAATAAAGATGGAAAACTAAAATTCAGAAAGCTAAATGCCTTGCTCAAGGTCATGCAGCTATAAATAATGGTTGAAAATATCTCTACACAATTAGCACACTTAATTTATCTTATGGTTACTATCCTCCTTTTTCAAGTCACCTTGAACAATAATGACCAGATACCCTCCCAAAGAAGTCATGAGGCAACTCTACTTGGAATGCTCACCGTTAACTGTCACCTTAAAACCATTTAAGCTAATCTCATTCACTGACTATTCACAAATATGCTCTAGTCCCTAAGAGTCAGAAAATCTTTACACATTCCACAAGTCTTCTATACTGTTGGGTAGAGGTATAGGGCTTTGGGGACAGAAGGGAAGGAGAGAGGAGGAACAGCCCTGGTTACCCTTCAGGAAGCTCAATGGTTGAGCTGTCCAGGTCTAAAGAAGCATAGACAGGAGAACTACAATCCTAGGTGTGTTTGGAGAACGGTAGGGGCAGCAAAAGAGAGAAGAGAAAACATTCTAAAGCAGATCTGGTGCAACACCTTATAATCCTGACTTTTGCAAGAGAATGACTCAGCCTTGGCACCATACTCTCTCCATTCCCAGGCACTTGGCAAGAATGGGCATGGGTGCCCAAACAGGCATGTACCCACATAAACACACAACAGTTAACAAAATGCAAACCTCCAGAATGCTAGATGTAAGGGGTCCAGATGGAGCTCAGAATGCCTTCCTGTCTGGATAAGAGCTACACTCTGATATCACCCCTACAACAGATAGTCTCAGTATCTTGCTCTAAAAGTACCCAGGATTCCTTCTGTTCAGGCATAGTCTGGAAAGAACACAAAGGAGGCACCTTCTCAAAAAGTTATGTTTGATTTTAGGAGGCTAAATAGCCAGGGATGAAGTGTGGCAGGGAGGAGCAGGAAGAGTTAGCCCCAGCTCCAGAATCCCCTGTCGTATTCAACTTTGGACTTTTGTGATTTTGTTTTCAAATCTCTGTAATTACCATCAACAGGAGCTGCTCACTAATAAGATTTGGGGCCATCTGAGATGAAAAACTAAGTCTCTCACAGGAAGAAAGAGGTTGAGGAGAGCATCATTTGTCAGGTTCTTTCTCTTCCAAGAAAATTACAATCCTAATTCTAACCCCTAGTGACTAAGACACCAAGTATACACCAGAAGGAGATACAGTAGTTTTATTCATTAGCATCCAACACAGAAGAGGCTAGCTACAAACATCTCAGTCATAAATCAAGAGAGCCAAAGGCCTACCATGTGCTTGGCTCAAGAAAGAGAAACTATGAATTTATAAGAAATTGGTGTATAATAAATTGGTAGTATAAAGTATCATGGGTTGGCAAACTGTTTCTATGGACCACATATGGTCTCTGTTGCATAGTCCTCTTTTTTTCTCTAACAAGGCTTTTAAAATGTGAAGCCTATTCTTAAAAAAATCAGGCCTTACAGACAAGTTTGCTAATTGCTAGACTAGATTAGTAACTCCATTCACTATCTGCAAGACCTCAAACCTGAACCAATAGCTCCTTCACATTCTACTTTCCATAGAAGATGGGCAGCAAGAGTCTTATCTGAAAGTTAAACAAAGAAAACTGGACCAGATCATCATACACAGTAGCCTATTCCCTTCCTAAGTAAGGGTATTGGTGGGGAGGGGAGATAATAAGCTTAGACTACTAACCATCTATTTCTGAAAGGCTCATTCACATACCAGAAGGGCCCTGTGCCAAGCTGAACCCCCTCAATAACAGGCCCCAGACCAGGGGCTGAGTAAGTGATAGCTTGATCCCTAGGCCTCTGGCTCAAACATCTGGTCTTGAAGAGCAAGAAGCATGTATGAAGAAAGAAGAAGGAGACCTTCCCAGCCAGCCTATTAAGGGCTCAAGAAACAAAGGGACATATGTGGCTTGCTACCCTCCCTATCCCCTTAGAAAACATTTGGCGAACAAAAGGAAATCAAGTTGGAGCTGCCAAACTCAGTGGGAGGGAAAGCTAAGAATGAAACTAATGCTAACCACAAAACTCCAAGGATAAAGACCTCCATTAGTGGCCAACATTGCAAACAAGCCTTTCTCCTCTGGACGTCTAGGTATTTCAGGGTCCAGTTAGCACTTCTCTCACAAGGAAGTGGTAAAAAGAAACCATTCAGGAATGTCCACCTTGTAACCTCCCACTCCATGCCTTGACTCCTCATATTTACCCTCCCATAGGAAAACAAACAAACAAACATATATTTGAAAGTATGTGTACCCTAAAAGTCAACTAACACTAAGAACTGTGGGCTTTTGGATACAAGGGATGCCACTGACAGCCAATGTTCAGATACAGCCCTTTCCTCTTCACTAGCTTTCAGATTCTTCCTCCAGGAAATAGAAGGTTTCCAGAGAAACTAGCCTGACTCAAGGGAGGGAACAGGAGAAGAAATGCCTTCAAATCAATTCAGCAGCTACTGAGCACCTGCAAAGTGTGGGCAAGGGCACTACAGAATATGGAGATTAAGAGAATACAGAGATTCCGACAATCTCTGAGAATACACAGAATACAGAGCTTATAACAAGCCCCTATTTCAAAGGGTTCCTCATCTAGTAGTGAAAAAATGTAATGAGTAGATCCCTCAGAATGCAGTGTGAGCTGTATTTACCTCAAAGCTCCCAGTCACCATTCTCTTCAAATCAAAAGTTTCTTTGGAGGCTGGGGCAGGGAGAAAAGAAACCAAGATATCCTCCATATCTGCCTTGTTCTCTACTAAGTACCTTCATGTGCTCCTGGAGAGACTAGGAACAAAGTCCTATTTCCTATCATAAAAGGAATGTATTCTTTAATTGAGGTACCACATACAAAACAATGGAAAATAATAAAAGACCAGACTGTGATATGGTACCAGGGCTTATGACAGAGCTTGGTATACTCTGAAAGTATAGGAGCAGCAAGGACTGGGACTCAGTTAGATGTAAAGGCTATCCAGCTTAAGCAGGAAGTGAAGAATCAGCAGTCTTCAGTTCCAAAGTACTTTACCTTGGACACAGGGCAGGGTCCTAGCCCAGCACTTCTATTTGTAACTGAAGAATGAGATCACTACGTCCTTGGGCTCTTACTCACCAACTCTCTGTAATGTTCCCACTAACTGAATGCCTTGGTGCCCACAGCATTACTCACTTTCCATCCTGTCCTATCCTTTCTCCCACACCACCAACAGTATGCACATGCCCAAACACCGAATTTGAGCCGTAAAGAGAGCTGCTTACCTCCCTGGGGTCCAGTTAGTTTTCTGAACCTCACCCCTTCCTCTAGTACTTGGAGCAGGCGGCATGGTGCATAACTCCCATCTCATCTAGGCCCCAAAACCAAGTTTAGAGGATGCCTGAATGAGCTGTCTGGGTCACCTTTACTTCCAGCTACAAATGGAGTGAAAAGAGCCCTAGACAGTCTCAGCTCAGCTCAGCTATATTCATGCTGTGTGGGTACCGGTATGGACCTCCATTTCTCAGGCTCAGTTTTCTCAGATGTAACATGGAGAGGCTTCAGAATTAGAATATCCTAGGGGAGTTCTTAAAAAAAAATACTGATGCCCAAAGCCCTAAGCCAAGACCTGAGTTTACAAATGCTTCCACAAGCTGGCCAAGACCAACTAACTGTATAGGCAAGCTGAACTTTCCCACTGGATCAGAAGGCTGGTTCCGTGAAGAACTCAACACTCTACTGTAAGGGAGGCAGCCCTAACAGTTAAACTCCACCTTCATTCTAGCCCTGAGGGCCACTAGGGTCATGAGTTCAAATTTCCCACTTTTCCTAACCTTGCTTCAAATCCACAAGGAAACAATAAAAAACTAAAATGTATCAACACTAGTAAATTCAACGTCACATGCTTTGACATTAAGCAAGCATTATGAATTTTCCTTCTTTTGAAGGATCAGCCCTATCTGCCATTACAAAATGGGTTTTTCCATTTGCCGCCAAGAACCTCACACTACACAATGGGGATGGTGACAAAGGAAAGCTGTTTCCACAGCCTTTGACTGCTCTAGTGACATATTTCCTAGTGACAGTGTCACATTCCTGAGGGCTTACCAACTACTTGGGACCAGGAACTACACTAAACTGTCTACCCCATGATATCATCCTACTGCCTGTTTCCAATGGGCTCCCCAAGAACTACCTTTCCAGAGCGCCTCTTCCCTCCTTACCCAGATCAGGCCATGTCTGATTTCTGCCACCCTTGCCTGCCTAACCCTCCACCCAATTATATACTCCATAACATTTCCAAAGCCTTTCTTAGAAGGTTTCTCCTCTAAAGCCAGGTGTAGCTGATTACTCTCAACCTCTCAGAGCTAGTAGAATTGCCATTTGGACCAGTATCACACAGAATGAGAGCATATCTGATATGTGTGCCACAAACCCCCTACCCAAGGTGGAACAGACCAGGATAAATTACTGAGGGAATATAACGTCTCTGAATATATTACAACCTTTCAGAGCAGGAATGGCCCTCAGACATTAGCCAAACCAATTCTCTGTAGAATACACCATGGTCCCAAAAGGGCAAAGGCCTGGCCAAGATTGCTCTGGGAAGCTAGCAGCAGAGCTCAGACTAAACGCCAGTTCTTCAACTCCAGAAGAGTGCTCTTTTCACAATTTCCCAATACATCTTCCATTCAACAAGTTGGACCAATGCTCATGTTCCCACCAAGGTCCAAACAAGACCCTATGTTAGCTAGACCTAAGCAATCCTCAAACAATTCTCACTTCCTAACAAGCAACATCTATGTGTCCAAGAGCAAAGCAAAGTTATGTAAATTATTGGCCCAATCAACTGGAAAGCTCGACCAGCCCTGAAGACAGTGGGCTGACATCAGCAAGAAGAGTGACAGAAAGCCAGCTGCAAAACAAGTGTCAGGCCAGGCCTCAAGCAGGCAGAACATGAACAAATATGACAAGTGGACATCCACTCAGAGACCCCAACTACTGTAATTCTCTCTAAATTTTATTCTTCACTCATGATATTTTGTTGTTGTTGTTGTTTAGTCACTAAGTCATGCCTGACTCTTTTGCAACCCCATGGACTGTAGCCCGCCAGGCTCCTCTGTCCATGGGATTCTCCAGACAAGAATACTGGAGTGGGTTGCCATATCCTCCTTCAGGGGATCTTCCTGACCCAGGAATCAAACCCACATCTCTTGTGTCTCCTGCATTAGTGGGCAGATTCTTTACCACTGAGCCACCAAGGAAGCCCCATGATATTTTAGGAGAGACCAAAGGGAATTTAGCAACTATTAGAACAGGGAAAGCACCTAATTTAAAGCTGCAACTTCTTTTCTAGCCTCAGAACTCTGGCTTAATCATGACTACGGCTTAAGTCCAGGCCTTTATCAAACAATACTCATTTCCCTGTTCTACACTCTCTACACCATGCAGTCTAAAGTCAAAGTCTTCTGTCTCCTACTCAATCCTGTTTCCCTTATTGATTATCTGAGTGCTTTCTGCAGTCACTTAACCTCTCTGAGCCTCAGTTTCCCCATACAAAAAAGCAGGGTTAATAATTCCTAACTTGCTAATTGGAGAAAGTTAATGAGTATCAAATGACATAATAATTATAGTGGTAAAAAAATTATAGTGGTAAAAATGGTTTTGACAACAACAATGCAGATCACAAATGTAAATAATTATCAGTATTTGGGTTAGGAGCATTCATTATTTTGGTCCATACATGGACTTAGTATAGCTAGGAACACTGAAAAGTAATTTCAGAACAATGCCAGCCAACCTATAAAGGAATTCCTTCAATTCATATCTGATAAGGCTGTTTTAAACAGGGAACTACTTGGAAAGCAGAGAGCTACTCCCTAAACTCAGCAGTAGCGATCTAACCACTTTAAGAATTTTTGGGGAAATATTTACATAACTATGTCTTGTTTGGACTATTACAAAAGCCAAGGGAGTTTGCATTCTCTGGGCTAATATGGCTTAGGTCAGGCAGTCCACACATAGCTAGGAGAAGAATGTTTTTGTTATGGATAGTTGAGATCTGATTATATGGCAATACGTCATTGGTCCCAAATGGTCTATAAATGATCTGTTCTACAGAAGTGAAGTTTTCCTGATAACTGAGGCTTACTCTTTTAAGGATCAGAATCATTCTTAATGGTGAAGTGAAAGTCTTTTGTCCATTAAACACATTTTACTGCCTTTGTCAACAGAGGGTATAAAAATACGATTTATGCTTCTCTGAGCACCTGAATCCTATATGCTTACTTTTCTACAGAACTAACATTCATGGGCTTTTTAATGTTATCCAAGTTTTCCATCAACACTGAGGATTATCATCTCTACTTTATCAATGAAGAATGGTAGGTTCAAAGAGGTTAAGGGACTTCCAAAAGGTCACATAACCAATAAATGTTGAAAATACATATCTTCCTACAAGCCAATAGTACAACAAATGCCTAAAGATACTTTGGATCCAAGCCTTCTTAAGTAGCCCAAGAAAGTCTTTAAAATGTCATTCCCTTTTCCTTTTTAGAATACGACCTCAGACACTTGCTCTCCCTGCCCCATGAGGATTAAGAAACCTCCATCACTCAATTTGCAGGCAGTTTCCTGTTTGTCTAAAGGGGAAGAAAACAATTCCTGCAGTGGCCTATAGTAGGCCTGGTCTAGTCAAGGTCAAACTGATGGCAGAGCCTCCACAATTGAAAGCTGGGCAAGCATAAGCTCTGCTCCACCCACTGTGAAAGTCTGGGAACAAAGAAGAAAAGAGAAGGGTGGGGCATGTCATGTTCAGTTCGTTCAGTCAGTCAGTCGTGTCCAACTCTTTGCGAACCCATGAATCGCAGCATGATAGGCCTCCCTGTCCATCACCAACTCCCGGAGTTCACTCAGACTCACGTCCATCGAGTCCATGAGGCAATCCAGCCATCTCATCCTCTGTCATCCCCTTCTCCTCCTGCCCCCAATCCCTCCCAGCATCAGAGTCTTTTCCAATGAGTCAACTCTT
>SJYV01028029.1:10320-20857 GCA_006410875.1 Neotragus pygmaeus
CATTCTTTCCAAAGAAATCCCAGGGCTGATCTCCTTCAGAATGGACTGGTTGGATCTCCTTGCAGTCCAAGGGACTCTCAAGAGTCTTCTCCAACACCACAGTTCAAAAGCATCAATTCTTCGGTGCTCAGCCTTCTTCACAGTCCAACTCTCACATCCATACATGACCACTGGAAAAACCATAGCCTTGACTAGACGGACCTTAGTCGGCAAAGTAATGTCTCTGCTTTTGAATATGCTAAGTTGGTCATAACTTTTCTTCCAAGGAGTAAGTGTCTTTTAATTTCATGGCTACCTGTTAGACTCCATTAAAAACTTTGATTTAAATATTCTCCCTTGGTGTGAAAACTACTGTATTGTGTGGAGACATGGCAAAAGGGAATGGAAATTAGTTATGAACAAGCTAGCCACTCACAGGTAAACAGGTTCTTCAAGGTACACAAAAGGGAAAAATTCCTTCCCATTTTTTGGCACTATTTAGCTCCATTCTGACAGGGCCCAGCTAGGTTCGCATTAGATAATTTCCAGTGGGCCCTTGAAACTGTTGTTTGGCTTTCTGATAGACCTAAACAAAGGAGTCTGTGCAAGATAATTCCAATTTTACAATAGTAGCTATTAATGTATTTATTGAACAAATTATTCGTGAGCTAAGCTGATAGAAGGTGGAGACAGAGGATGAGGTGGTTGAATGGCATCACCAACTCAACCGACATGAATTTAAGCAAACTGCAGGAAATAGTGAAGGACAGAGAAGGTGGGCATGCTGCAGTTCATGGGGTCACAAAGAGTCAGATTCAACTTAGCAACTTAACAACAACAAGCTGATAGAATGAAAAGAATATACTCCTGAGAGTCTTGGCTTAAAGACTGGCTTCTGCCCCTGACTCACTGCATGACCTTGAGCAAGTCTCTTCCCCTTGTTGCATTTTATAGCTGATCAGCAGATCTTCCATAGGTTCAGGTAATGTGCTTCCTTTATAAAACATACAATTCTGTGGTGAATTCAGGGTTTTCAGAAGGCCAGGACAGCAGGAAGGAGTCATGGGTAGTATGTGGTAAAAACAAAAACCACACTTGGNTGTTGCATTTTATAGCTGATCAGCAGATCTTCCATAGGTTCAGGTAATGTGCTTCCTTTATAAAACATACAATTCTGTGGTGAATTCAGGGTTTTCAGAAGGCCAGGACAGCAGGAAGGAGTCATGGGTAGTATGTGGTAAAAACAAAAACCACACTTGGTGGAGGAGAATCTCTATCCAAAGACCTTAAAGCTCTCCATGAGCTGTTTGCAAAGACAGGTGGGATGGGCAGGCCTCTGAAGAGCATATGAAGACATGAGTTCTGTCCTTCTAACAGTACGTGGCTGATTTGAGGCCAGAAGGCCTGAAAGGTGACCAGTTTTACTATAGCTTCTATAAATACTTACACCTCCAGCTGAAGAGATGTTAGAAGACCCTCTACTCTAGTACCACTCATTTGTTGCTGAAGAGAAGATGGTACCTCCCTCCCCAGCTACTTGTGGCCATTTATGAGTAGGGTTGTACTGTGGCCAACTGGAGCCATGTTGCCCAGGTAAGTGGGGAGATGGGACTTCCCTACATATATCCCACTAAAAGCATCAGGTTGTGGGGTACTTACAGGAATGCTTGCTCAGGGAAATTATAGCACCTGACATTATGGGCTCAGAAGCTTGTGAGTAACTACACAGAGAGAACATACACAGAGGCCAACTGGAACAAAAATTATGGGGTGCCCTAGCTTTACTCTTCCTCCTCTGTACCCCATACCTCACAGAGCACCTCCAGATGCATTAGTGCCTGAATATTCACCCATAACCATAAGGAGTAGGATGCTATTACTCTTTCCATTTTACAGATGGGAAACTGAGAATTGGAATGGTTTGAGAAGTTTGCACTGGTGAGTCAAGGTCAGACAGACTCTCTCTCAGGCCTCTCTTCCCTAAAGGTCTAATGTACCCTATCCTTCTCCAAGGTGTATTTTCTCTATTATTGGTGCCTAGAGTATGTCCTACCAGGTGCTCACCCAACACCAATATATGCTCATCCCTTGCATATATTACCCTTCTCCATGTCTGTCACTGACTATGTACTCTCCAAAGGCCTGCCCATCCCTAACCATCTCTACCTGAACAACAGCTCCTTCTTGAGGCAAGAAGAGTTAGAAACTTTCAAATCCACCATTTTGCTAGAGACAGAATGGGAGCCCAGATGGCTGCAATACCACATGGTAAGTATCATAACAGGAATTCTTACAAAGTACAGTGGGCACACAGAAGACACTGTAACTAATACTACAGGGAGTATTAAAGCATCCAGTGGAGGTATCAGAGTAGATGGAGGTGAGGAAGATACACTTGACATCTCAAGTTGAAAGAAAAAAAATATGCTAAAGTGAAAGATATAAGAGGTATGGCTTACTTGGGGAAATGATCCCACAAAGCTACAGCATAGTTAGTATACATATGGGGACAAGTGGGACCTGAGTCTAGAGACAGAGCTATGATGTAGCCAGGTATCAAATGGCTCTCCATATATACCACACTAAGGCTTTTATATTTTCTCTTATTCACGTTCACTGCAGTGATATAAACACTGGCAAATGCTGGGAGTAATTTAAATGCCCACCAAAAGGGGAATGGTTAGTACATTATGACATAGTCGTTGGATGAAATTTTGTAAAGGTATTAAAAATTCTCTTTTTTAAAAACTAAAGTGCATTTACCTAAGCTTTCAGTGATTTTTTATGTACAATATGATTATACCATGGAAAACTAAGGTACACATGTGAGATATGATGAGACACACACATAAATAATAATTGCTATGTTAAAATGGTCTATTTATGGAAGATGTCTCCTTCTATTTGCTAAACTCTGTCATATGCCATGTTGGGTTTTACAAAAACGGGAAGTATAAAAATAAACACTCTTTTTCTATCTGATTCCTCTTTCCTTCTCACCATCTCTCTCCTCTATCAGCTTTCTTTCTCTCCCTCACCAACAGCGTTTCTAATCTACCACCTGCAACTGGAATCCTTAACACATGGAAGGCTCCTAAGAAGGAAAGGCTGCCAGCAAGGTGGCTGCTCCATCCAGCAAGCTCCTGCATGGGCCAGAGGCCATTCCAGCTTAATGCTGGGGAAGAATCTTCCACCCAAAAGCATTGTCCAGTTTTACCCAACTAAGCCTTCTCTGCCCTACGAACTTGTTCCCAAAGGAAAGAAGATAGACACAAAGAAGACTTCTATCTTGCCCTCATTTCAGAAGGTTCAGAGCAGGTGAAGAGTATGTTCATGGCCAACCCCCAGGTGGCTGAGATACAGCCTGGGATCCCTGATTTACAAGCAAGTACTGTAGAAAATAGGGCTTCCCTGGTGGCTCAGTGGTAAAGAATCTGACTGCAATTCAGGAGATGAAGGGCACATGGGTTCGATCCCTGGGTCAGGAAGATTCCCTGAAGAAGACCACAGCAACCTACTCCAGTATTCTTGTCTAGAAAATCCCACAGACAAGGAGACTGACAGGCAACAATCCATGGGTCGCAAAGAGTTGGACATGACTGAAGTGACTGAGCATGCATGTACACACTGTACANAGATTCCCTGAAGAAGACCACAGCAACCTACTCCAGTATTCTTGTCTAGAAAATCCCACAGACAAGGAGACTGACAGGCAACAATCCATGGGTCGCAAAGAGTTGGACATGACTGAAGTGACTGAGCATGCATGTACACACTGTACAAAATGTCACTAAGGAGGAAGAAGGGTAAAAACAGATCCAGCCAAGGGTATACCATCTTCAGTGAACCTCTTATGCCTCATAAGCCCATCACTCCCTCGCAGGAAATTCAGAGATCCCTCCCCTTTCATCTACTGATCTAAGACCACTGGAAGCCATATTCACAAAATGCAGGATAAGTTGAAGCCTGAACACTAGGCCTGTGGCAGTCTCCCTCAATAGAAATTTCTCCCCTTCACACCAATCAAGACCACATCATCTAGCTCTCCTGATCCAAGAGAAACAAAGGCATCAATGACTCAGACAGAAGAAGGGGAAGGGGAGCTTAGCAATTTTAGATGTAGCCAAAAGCAATTTCATAATCCTAAGGAGAGGGATGTTGTAGGAGAAGGGAGTACAGGAAGTCAAATTTCATTTGCATTTCAGTTTTGGTTTGTTTCTTGGTCTTCCCCTTCCCTACTGGAACAATGACCAATTCAAGGGTCTTCTATTCTTCTTGGAGTCACCAAGGACCCAAAATAGCCAGCGACTGTACTTTGCAGGCTGAACTCCAAGGCCCCACACCCATGGCTCTCAGTTAACAGTAGTCTCTCCAAGTCAGGATATTCAAGGCAAGCTCTGTCATAGGTTGATTCAATACATTTAAGCAAAGCTCACTGAAATAGACAGGGCTACTTACACAGTGATAGCTGGGAATAGGGTCGGGGGGAATGACATTCCCAATACTACTCTAAAGAAGAAAAAGCAGTCTCACCAAATAGTCTTTGTTCTTTGTTCTGTTACACTCTTTCCATGAACTTCTTATCATCTTCTTAAAGACCAGGCACAAGTAACCAGAATGTCAGAAAAAGCCAATGTTCTCATTTTACAGATAGAAAAACTAAGGCCCGTAAAAGTGACTTGCCCAAGGTCACACAGCCTGAGACTAAAAACCATAAATTCTGATTCAGCCTGTTAGTCTTTTCAATGTACCATTTCTGCTCAAAAGCATTAAAAAAAAAACCAGACAAGTGCTTGAAGCTGTGTCAAAAGTTCAGCTCTTCTAAGCTGGGGTGAGATCTGGACCCAGCCCACTCAGAAAAGCCAAGTGAGAAGCCTAGGCATACAAAAGGCACATATAAAGAATTTAGCAACCGAATGGTGTGATCACTCACCTAGAGCCAGACATTCTGGAATGTGAAATCAAGTGGCCCTTAGGAAGCATCATTCCAACCAAACAAGTGGACGTGATGGACTTGCACTTGAGTTATTTCAAATCCTAAAAGATGATGCTATGAAAGTGCTGCATTCAATATGTCAGCAAATTTGGAAAACTCANCCCAGGTGTGCTGTGTGCCTTTCAGAACCTGTGAGTAATAAACCTTGTTTTGTTTTGTTTTCCCCAGAGTTTCCTGATGGTTGGTGCTGAGGTGTGTCTAACAGTCATGAGAATCACAAGGGCTAGTTCAGCTACAACATTGCTTCTGTTCTACAAAATGTCTGTGGGAGGCTCACTCACAAATATTTAGTATGAGCCCAGGTGAGTGCTCCCAGGCATTACTAGCTAATAGCATCACTGGCAGGGTTTAGTCCATGGGGTTCCATGACAGAGCAACTTTCACTTTCAGCATCACTATCCACAGGCTGAAACCAACCCAAAATACTTACCCATTCTAGATACAAGTCCCTTATCACATACATGGTTTAAAAATATNTTACTAGCTAATAGCATCACTGGCAGGGTTTAGTCCATGGGGTTCCATGACAGAGCAACTTTCACTTTCAGCATCACTATCCACAGGCTGAAACCAACCCAAAATACTTACCCATTCTAGATACAAGTCCCTTATCACATACATGGTTTAAAAATATTTTCTTCCATTCTTTGGGCTGTCTTTTCATTTTCTTGGTGGTGTGTTTTGAAATTTAAAAAACAATTTTTTTTATAAAATTCAACTGTCTGTGATAACCTATATGAGAAAAGTATCTGAAAAAGAATGAATATATGTACATGTATGACTGAATCCCTTTGCTGTACACCTGAACCTAACACAACACTGTAAATACACCAATAAAAATTCAATTAAAAAAAAACTCAAAATTCAAAAACACTAAGATCATGGCACCTGATCCTATCACTTCATTTCAAATAGATGGGGAAACAATGGAAACAGTGACAGACTATTTCTTGGAATCCAAAATCACTGCAGATGGGGACTGCAGTCATGAAATTAAAAAGACACCTGCTCCTTGGAAGAAAAGCTATGACAAACCTAGATAGCATATTAAAAAGCAGAGACATTATTTTACCGACAAAGGTCCATATAGTCAAAGCTATTGTTTTTCCAATAGTCATATATGGATGTGAGAGCTGGATCATAAGGAAGGCTGAGCGCCGAAGAATTGATACTTTTGAACTGTGATGTTTGAGAAGACTCTTGAGAGTCCCTTGGACAGCAAGGAGATCCAACCAGTCCATCTTAAAGGAAACCAGTCCTGAATATTCATTGGAAGAACTGATGCTGAAGCTCCAAAACTTTGACTACCTGATACAAAGAGCCGACTCATTGGAAAAGACCCTGATGCTGGGAAAGATTGAAGGCAGGAGGAGGAGGGGATGACAGAATGAGATGGTTGGATGACATCACCAACTCAATGGACATGAGTTTGGTCAAGCTCCGGGAGATGGTGAAGGACAGGTAAGCCTGGCATGCTGCAGTCCATGGGGTCACAAAGAGTCTGACAGAACTGAGCAACTGAACAGCAACAAATATGTTATATTTGTAAGTTCCCAGAAAAGGGGAAAGATGTATAGCAAATTTATACTAGTTGCTACCTCTGGAACAGGGACTAAGATTAGAGTGGAGAGTAAACAGAGAATTTTTACTTCTTAATGTATATATTTCTATATTAAGAATTCCCTTGTAGCTCAACTGGTAAAGAATCTGCCTGCAATGCAGGAGACCTCAGTTCAATTCCTGGGGCAGGAAGATCCCCTGGAATTCTTGGGCTTTCCTGGTAGCTCAAATGGTAAAGAATCTGCCTGCAATCCGGGAAACATGAAGAGCCTGGCAGGCTACAGTCTATGGGGTTGCAAAGAGTTGGACATGACTGAGTGACTTTCACTTTTTCTATATGATTCAATTTTCTCAATGAGCCTGAATTAAATGGCCGGAAAGAAAGAAAGATGAGTAGGAGGAGGAAGAAGAGAAGGAACAGAGAAATCTGGGAGAAAATTTGGATAGCTTGGATAGTCAGGATGCAAAAAAGTTTATGACAAGCCCGACTGATGGTAAAGATTAAAAGGATAACAGATATAAAGGTTGTGTGTATGTGTTAGTCACTCAGTCTTGTCCGACTCTATGAAACCCCATGGACTGCAGCCTGCCAGGCTCCTCTGTTCATGGGATTTTCCAGGCAAGAATACTGGAGTAGGTAGCCATTCCCTTCTCCAGGAGATGTTAATGACCCAGGGATTAAACCTGGGTCCACTGCATTGCAGGCAGATTCTTTTACCATCTGAGCCACCAAGGAAGTCCTGTAAAATTTGCCAGTTCAGTCCCTCAGTCATGTCCAACTCTTTGCGACCCCATGGATTGCAGCACACCAGGCCTCTCTGTCCATCACCAACTCCCAGAGTTTACCCAAACTCACGTCCACTGAGTCAGTCATGCCATCCAACCATCTCATCCTTGGTCGTCCCCTTCTCTTCCCATCTTAAATCTTTCCCAGCATCAGTGTCTTTTCAAATGAGTCAGTTCTTCACAACTGGAAGCCAAAGTTTTGGAGTTTCAGCTTCAGTATCAGTCCTTCCAATGAATATTCAAGACTGATTTTCTTTAAGATGGGCTGGTTGGATCTCCTTGCTGTCCAAGGGACTCTCAAGAGTCTTCTCCAACACCACAGTTCAGAAGCATCATTTCTTCGGCACTCAGCTTTCTTTATAGTTCAACTCTCACAACCATACATGACTACTGGAAAAACCAAAGCTTTGACTAGATGGACCTTTGTTGGCAAAGTAATTTCTCTGCTTTTTAATAAGCTGTCTAGGTTGGTCATAACTTTTCTTCCAAAGAACAAGCATCTTTTAATTTCATGGCTGCAGTCACCATCTGCATTGATTTTGCAGCCCCCGAAATAAAGTCTGACACTGTTTCCACTGTTTTCCCATCCATTTGCCATGAAGTGATGGGACCAGATGCCATGATCTTTGTTATCTGAATGTTGAGTTTTAAGCCAACTTTTTTACTCTCCTCTTTCACTTTCATCAAGAGGCTCTTTAGTTCTTTTTCATTTGTAGATGGTGTCATCTGCATATCTGAGGTTATTGATATTTCTCCTGGCAATCACGATTCCAGCTTGTGCTTCATCCAGCCCAGTGTTTCTCATGATGTAATCTGCATATAAGTTAAATAAGCAGGGTGACAATATACAGCCTTGATGTACTCCTTTCCGGATTTAGAGCCAGTCTGTTGTTCCATGTCCAGTTCTAACTGTTGCTACTTGACCTGCATATAGATTTCTCAGGAGGCAGGTCAGGTGGTCTGGTATTCCCATCTCTTTAAGACGTTTCCAAAGTTTGTTGTGCTTGGGTCCAAATAATCAACCTCATGAGGAAAAGATGGTAAAGATGTAACTTAGCAGCAGTGTGGCTAAAAAGACCTCTGAGGTTTTACTAAAACTAGAAATAGAACTGCCTTATGACCCAGCAATCCCACTGCTGGGCATTCACACCGAGGAAACCAGAATTGAAAGAGACCCGTGTACCCCAATGTTCCTCGCAGCACTGTTTATAACAGCCAGGACATGGAAGCAACCTAGATGCCCATCAACAGACGAATGGATAAGAAAACTGTGGTTCATATACACAATGGATTATTACTCAGCCAGTAAAAATAATACATTTGAATCATTTCTAATGAGGTGGATGAAACTGGAGCCTATTATACAGAGTGAAGTAAGCCAAAAAGAAAAACACCAATACAGTATACTAACGTATTTATATGGAATTTAGAAAGATGGTAATGATAACCCTGCATGCGAGACAGCAAAAGAGACATAGATGTATAGAACAGTCTTTTGGACTTTGTGGGAGAGGAAGAGGGTGGGATGATTTTGGAGAAAGGCATTGAAACATGTATAATATCATATAAGAAACTAATTGCCAGTCCAGGTTCAATACAGGATGCTTGGGACTGGTACACTGGGATGACCCAGAGGGATGGTACAGGGAGGGAAGTGAGAGGGGGGTTCAGGATGGGGAAAAACCAATACAATATTGTAAAGTAATTAGCCTCCAATTAAAATAAATAAATTTAAATTAAAAAAAATAAGTTCCATGAATGTTAGCAGTGAGCAGTAGTTACCAGGAGACTTAATTCAAACTCATAAGGCTAATGTTTGGGGGGAAAGGGACAGTCCTACCTTTTGCTTCCCTGGCCAGAACCCATCTGAGGAGAGTATCTTTCCATGCACCCCTGTTTAAGGAGGACACACACACACTGGGTTATGTATATCCATGTGAGCTAGCTGGGGAGGGAGCTGGGACCAGGACACATGAAGAATAGTTGGAAGATGTGGGGTTGATGGACCTTGGGAAGATTCAGGAGGATGTTATCTATGTCTTTGGACTGCTAAATGCCCATCTTAAGAAATAAGGAAAAGATGGGTCCCTAATGGCCCCAAAGGGCAGAACTTGGAGAAAGCTATGATGTGATGCAATGAAGAAGGTTCTTATGGTTATGTCTATCTAAAACTGTTGAGGGCCACTCAGTGAGTACTGAAGTCATATTTGGGAATGTGTGAGCAAAGGTTGGATGACCTCACACTCTGCAAGGTTAAAGAGGAGATTCATATACTCTGAAAATCTATGAAACCAGTATGTTAAGGTGGCTCAGATGGTAAAGAATCCACCTGTGATGTGGGAGACCTGGGTTCGATCCCTGTGTTGGGAAGATACCCTGGAGGAGGACATGACAACCCACTCCAGTGTTCTAGCCTAGAGAATCCCCATGGACAGATGACCTTGGTGGGCTACAGTCAATGTGGTTGTAAAAAGAGTCAGACACGACTGAGCAACTAAGCACAGCACAGAACACACACACACACACACACACACACACATATCAAGTGAAAATGGGGTTATTTTCTTTCTTGTTTTTTTTGGACAACAACAACAAGGGCCATTCCGTTTTTAATTTTTAGAAGAGTTGTCATTTTGTTTTCCATAGCTTATGCACAATTTTACATTCCCACCAAACTGTACAGGGGTTCCATTTTTCTTAAACCTTCTCACTAATACAGTTTTCCAGGTTTTCTTGATAGTAGCCATCCTAATGGATATGAGATGATTTTTCTTTTTCTTTTTTTTTAAATTAATTTATTTATTTTTTTTAATTTTACTTTACAATACTCTACTGGCTTTGCCATACATCGATATGAATCCACCATAGGTGTACACAAGCTCCCAATCCTGAATCCCCCTCCCACTCCACAACGTCTCTCTGGATCATCCCCGTACACCAGCCCCAAGCATCCTGCATCCTGCATCAAACATAGGCCCGAGGAAACTGGAATTGAAAGAGACACATGTACCCCAATGTTCATTGCAGCACTGTTAATAATAGCCAGGACATGGAAACAACCTAGATGTCCATCAACAGATGAATGGATAAGCAAGCTGTGGTATATATACACAATGGAGTATTACTCTACCATTAAAAAGAATAAATTTGAATCAGTTCTAATGAGGGATAAAACTGGAGCCTATTATACAGAGTGAAGTAAGCCAGAAAGAAAAA
>SJYV01028029.1:21945-37743 GCA_006410875.1 Neotragus pygmaeus
AAAAAAAAAAAACACACCAATACAGTATACTGACACATATATATGGAATTTAGAAAGATAGTAATGATGACCCCGTATGTGAGACAACAAAAGAGACACAGACATAGAGAACGGACTTTTGAGGTTATTTTCAAATCATTATTTTATTCACGCCTAAGAAAAACTTAGGTAGACTAAGTAGATATCAATCATTATTTGATAGATAAGGTAACTGAAATTCAAAGAAGTTACAGCACTTGACCATGATCACATTACAAATAAGGACTTGAAATTAAGTCATTTGATTTTATTATTCATCTAATCCATTTTTTAAAATTCATTCATTAAACCTGTATGTGTGTGTGTGCATGCACTTACTATTCACAAAGCACTGTACTAAGCCTCAGGGATATAGCCATGAAAAGATGGAAGAAGTCCCCACTCTCATTGCCTGGTGGGAGAGACAGAGAAGAAATCTATTATAGAACTAATTGGAATCAAAATTTTCATCTCCCCTGGCCAATTTAAATCACTGGCCCATCATGGAAAGCTTCTTTGCTTTGAAAAAGGAGCCCATAGGTGAATGAAAAAGGAACAGAGGGAAGGATTGCTCAGGGATTTGAACAGACCCTTCCCCTCATTACTGACTGAGGCCTCTGTAACAGTGCTGCTCAACACCTTCTGCTGGTGGCTTTATGCATTTACATATGCATTAAGCCATTTGACATTATTATTCATCCATTCATTTTATTCATTCAGAAAATGTGAGTGCATATCTACAGCATATAGAGATATGCACATGTACAGCAACATAGCAGCATGATTTTTTTGTATGTATATAGAATAGAGAAAGAAAATGCCACTTGGAATGCAGCATGAGATAATATAAAAGAGCACTGAATCTGAAGTTAGAAGACCTGGTTTTAGCCTGTTTTGCCATTTACTAGTTTGATAAATAAGCCTCAGCTTCCTCATCTGTAAAAACTTAGATAATAGCAATTGATACCTTCCAGGATTTTTGTCAAGAAGATATATAATATTGAATATGAGAAGTGTTTTTGCAAACCATAAGGTCCTTGCATGTGGAAAAAGAATTATCATAGCTATGTGTCTTTGGGGTAGAGATGTAGGTTCCAGGGTTTTCCTGGGCCCAGATGTGCCTCTGTTTGGTCATATATGTATTGCCTATATGTTCCCATACTTTCCTGTTTATATGTCTATTTGCATGTATGTGTGTGTATTTCTTGATGTGTATTTCCAAGTCAGTGACATGTAGATTCACTTTTTCTTATTCCTTAATCCATAGTCTCAGACCAGGAAACATTCTAACCTTCTTTTATCTGAGAAATGCAAGTCTCAAACATCCTTAACTATATTTTGAGAGTGCTTCCCCTTCTTTTCACTCCTCCCCACAAGGCACTTTGCTTATGTTCAACCCAGCCATGTGTACACATGCAGTAAGAGCCCTTATGCAGATATTTGTCAGTGAAGAAAATGCAGGGCCTGCCTTCCACTGGGTTGGACTCAGAACCAGACATGTCATATGCTCCTGGACACCCCCTCCCTCAAGTGACACCAGAGGTTGTGCTGCTGGTGGGTGTAATGCCTCAGGGGAAAGGAGGAGCTATTCTCCACTTCCCCTCACACACATACCACTCACCAACCCTTTCAGCCTCTCCTCTCCAAGGTTTTGGGATTAGGGGCTTGAAATGTCGGCTCTACTTTCCTCAGATCTGCAAAGCCTCAAATGTGCTGCCAGATGTTCCAAGACTTCTAGTCAATTATTCTGAGTTTCAGAGTGCTTGGGAGAAGTGAGAGAGCCCTTTGTTTAGCTCACAGAAACACTGAATCTTAGAACTGGCTTGGTCCTTCATCACTGCCTAATGCCACTTCTCTCACATCCTTGTGAAAGGATGAAAGCANGTTGGACACAACTGAACAATAATAACCACAAAGCTAGGGAGACAGGTGTGCACATACCAACCGTAATTTACACTCTTTATATCCTAATTTATAATTTGATTTTTTTTCACTCAAAAGTATTTCATGGGCATCTTATTATGTCAACTAATATAAATCTATTTCACCATTTTTAAGTCGTTGCATAGTGTTTCTTTGCATGATGTACTATAGTTTATTTGTGCATTCTGCTATCAAAGGGTACTTGGGTTGTTTTCCATTTTGTATTATCAAACAACATTGTAATGAATAACCTTATGCATATACCTCTGCAGTCTAGTCCACATTTATTCTTCAGTGAGTCAAAAGGTAAGCAACTTTAAAGTTTTGATACAAGTCACCAAATAATCTTCAAAGATTGTTCTAGCTTTCATTTCATGAGCAGTGCATGCGAGTACTTTTATCCTCACATACTTACCAAGACTGGATATCAGCCAATTTAATCTTTGCCAATATGCTAGACAAAAACCTTCCCTTCATCTTTATTTCCATTTATATAATTACTAGTGAGGTTGAGCATCTTTTAATGTTGTTAGTCATTTATGTTTCTTCTTTTATAAATTGATTCATTTCCTTTGTTCAATTTCCCCTGAGGTGTTCTCTTTTTATTATTGATTTAGAAAATTCCTTTATAGTTTAAGGGTATCATCCCCTTATATGTCAAATATGTGTCAGCAGTTTTTCCTTTGTCTTTTGACTTTAATTTTCAAAATGCAAATTTTTTTATTGTCAACCTTATCAACATTTGTTTTATTATTTCTGTTTTATCCTATCAAGGTTATATAAATTTTAATCTATATTTTCTTCTAATACATTTAAGCCCTCATTCTGACTACTATGCCTTTCTTCTGCCTTCCATCAGAATTCAGCATCTGGCACCCACTTTCCTTTGTTTCCTGCTGGGTGATGCTACATTGAAGCTCATAAATTGAGAAGTGCTGTGTTCTCAGGCTTCTAGGTATGCTGTCTTGACACATTAATAGGGGATTCTTGGAAGCAAATGCTACTGCACAAGAGTGCTTTTCTAATGGGTTAATAATTTTGAGAGCTAAGATAGGTAGGTGAGGGAAATTATTTGAAGGCAGCAGGATCAGGTAGGTAAGTAGTAGAAATAGTGGAAATAATACCAAAGTTAAAGTTAGCATTTGGGATCAAATTTGCATTTGGGATCTCAGCACTAGCTGTGTGTTGTGGCCAAATCATATTCTCTTTCTGAGACCCAGTTTCCTCATCCATAAAATGAGAGGACTACTATGTGTTCTTTATATCCATTACCTATTTGCTACCTGTGTCCTCCTGCGCTGGTTTCATTCACTGTACACTCACAGCACCCAGCACAGTGCCTGACAGAAAGTATGTATCCAATAAGCTATTTTAATTTCTACATGTTGAAATGTGTTGACTTTTTTGGGGGGAAGAGGTGGATATTGGGAGAATGGAAAGAGGGAATGTCAGGTTAGGAGAATATGGAAAGTGGCAGGAAGTTTGAACATTCCAAAGGGAAGCATAACAAGTAAGAGGATAATTTAGAAAGATAAGTGGGGGCTAATGAACAGGGTTAGGCTTATATATTTAGCTAAGGAATTTTGGATTGTATCCAATAGGTACTGGGGAGCTGGTGAAGGCTCTAAGCAGGTGTAACACACTCCTGCAATTCCACTTCAATCCCAAATTATGATGTTTGTCTGGCAAATAAGTAGGCTAGATTACTCAGAGAGAGTCTAGAAGCAGAAAAACTAGGCTATTGCAACAATATATGACAAAGATAGTAAGCTAGGGCAGAGGTGACAGAAATGGATCTAAGAGATTTCTTTTTTCTCCCTTTTTTTAAGAGAAATATTATTAGTGCCACTTCCAGTCTTCCCCATGTATGCATATTGAGAGAGCAAGACCAGCTCCCTGACTATCTCATCATGAGTTGCCACTACTTCCCTCTCTCTCCATGACACCCCACTCTGGGCAGTGATATTATTGTTTTCTCAGGGCTAGTCAGAGCTCAGGAAAGACAGAAGACAGGCTTCAATTCTTTTATCATCAATGAATCCTCTGACAGCCCAGGCTGATTGGAAAGGGTAGGAGTCTTCTGCGAGATTTTGAAAGCTTCTGAAAATAGCCTCAAGGCCTCAGTCACAGGGCCAGGACACTGACTGAATATTGGAACTCACAGTCTTTGCCAAGTTCCAACCCCAGCCTCCATTCTATTACTTAATAAGCCAGTTTTCCCTCCTGCTTTAGTTATCTCCTTGGAGGGCCCAATCCACATCTGAGAAGTTCAAATTTAGCCCTAAGTCTCCATTCCTAACTCCTCTAGAGAGAAAGCCCAAGATATAGCAACTTATCCTCTTTAAAACTCCCTGTGGGCTCTGGAATGGGAAAGAAAACAAGAGAAAGATGGAGATGGTGAGACCAAGACATACATATACAGAGATCAAAAAGCAAAGGAAGATGGGATATGAGGAAAATAGAGAAAGACAGAATGACAAGGAAGGAGACAGAAAGGATAAAAGAAAAGGATAGAGTCTGAGAGACTAGGGCAAAGAAGGAGAAAGACTCAGAGATATGAATAAATAGGGAGGACAAGAAAAAAGCAAAGAGAAAGAGGGAAAGATATATATATATATATATAGTCAGAAACAGGCAGAGAAAAAAAGAATGGGAGCCAGGGAAAAAAGTGAACCTCAGTCCCTGGACCTGTCCTAAACTCCTGCATCAAGTCAACCATTTGTGTCTAGAAGCCTGAACTGAGTCTAGGAGACAGTTCCTACAAAATCCAGTTCTTCAGGGTGGGAACTGAGAGGGCCTCCCAGAGGCCATGACAGACAGAAGAACCAAGGCAAGCTTGGCAGTCAGCCCAAACAGGCCTCATATTTGCACACTACTGTCATCAGGATCTCATACCTACCATGTAGGTAGGTATGGTCCAATAAATAGTCACCCTCAAAGCCAGTGCACAAAAAAGTGACCTCTAAAATGAGAATAATTTCCTATTTGACATTTAAAAGCACTCCAGATATTAATGAATTCTGTACAGTGATTTCAACACATAATTGTTTTTGTTTTGAATTACATATTGGCAGGGGGACCAGAATCTGTTCAACTTTTGAGGCCTTTAAAGGTTTTCCCCTGATGTGCCACCATAGATCTAAGGGCTAGTGTACAATGATTAAATGACATGCTTTCCTTCTGGACCTGTTTGGATGCCTCTCTGACTGCCCATTTTCAATCATTTTGTTAGAGTTCATGGACAAGAAGTAGAAACTTTCAAGCCAAAACCTGTCCTTTGGGGGTTGCAAGGACCAGCAGGGAGAGAACAAAGAGATTTGGCCAAGAAAGTGAAGAAGGGGTGTCTAATCTACTAGTAAGGCATTGGACCACATAGGCTTAAGGCCCAACTTTGCCCTAAAAACAGTGTGAGCTTCAGTATGTGACTTTATCCTTCTGAAATTCAGCATCCTTTTTAATAAAATAGAGCTAATATCCATCTTGGAGAAGGAAATGGCAACCCACTCCAGTACTCTTGCCTGGAGAATCCCATGGAGGGAGGAGCCTGGTAGGCTACAGTCCATGGAGTCGCAAAGAGTCGAACACGACTGAGCGACATGCCAGAGTACTCATAACGTTGACAAGAGAATAAACCATTAGGAACTACAAGTGTTTCTAATACTCGGGTGGTTCAGTGGTCAAGACTGTTGTTGTTGCTAAGTCGTTAAGTTGTGTCTGACTCTTTGTGACTCCATAGACTTCAGTACACCAGGCTGCTCTGTCCTCCACTGTCTCCCGGAGTTTGTTCAAATTTATGTCCATTGAGTTGGCAATGCTATCTAAACTTATCTCATCTTCTGTCGTCCCCTTCTCCTTTTGCCTTCAATCTTTCCCAGCATCACTGTCTTTTTCATTGAGTTGGCTCTTCACATTTGGTGGCCGAAGTATTGATGTTTCAGCTTCAGCAACAGTGGTTAAGAATCTGCCTGCCAAAGCCTGGATTTCATCCCTGGTCTTAGAATATCCCACGTGCTGTGAGGCAACTAAGCCCATCTACCACAGCTACTGAAGCCTACGTGCCCTAGGGCCCATACTCTACAATAAGTGAAGCCCCCACAAGAAGCCTTGAGAGCAGCCTCTGCTCACCACAATTAGTAAAAGACTGTGTGCAGCAATGAAGACTCAGAACAGTCAATAAATTAAAAAAAATAAATCAAAAGAAAATAAAGAATCTATGAGCGTGAGAAGAGTTCCAATTATTACAAATAGTTTTGGGGAATGCAAGACCATTAAAGAAAACACACTTNATGAACTCTCACATGAACTCCATTGAGATGAACACTATTAAAAAGCTCAGGTTATATAATGAGATATCACTATAAACCCACAAAAATGTCTAAAGTAAAAAAGTAACATCACCAAATGCTGATAATGATGAAGAAACTGAATCATTCATACATTGCTGGTATGAATTCAAAATGGCATAACTCTGAGAGTTTGGCACTTTAAAAAAATAAATTTATTTATTTTAACTGGAGGTTAATTACTTTACAATATTGTATTGGTTTTGCCATACATCAACATGAATCTGCCACAGGTATACACATGTTCCTTATGCAATTAAAAATGCAACTACCATGTTACCCAGCAATTACACTTGGGCATTTATCTAGATAAGTGAAAATTTCTGTTCATACAAAAACCTGTGTGAAAGTTCATAATGCCTTTGTTCATAGTAGCCCCAAATTGGAAACCAATCAAATGTCCTTCAGTGGGTGAATGGTTGAGCAAGCTATGGTGTATCCATAACATGGAATACAACTCAGCAATAAAAAGGGAATGGACTATTAAGACACACAACACCAATGTATGAACCTCAACAACAGAGGAATTATGCTGAGTGAAAAAAGTCAGTCTCCAAAGCTACAATTGTAAAATTATATTCACTTAACATTCCTGAAATGAAAAAAAAATATATATATATATATGGAAAACAGATAAGAGGCTACAAGGGATTAAGAATGGAGTGGAATTAGGAGAGTGGTGAGTGTAGCTATAACAGGAAAACATGAGGGGTCCTTGTAGTAATGAAAATGGTATATACTTTAACTGTATCAATGTCAATCCTGGTTGTGATATTGAACTATAGTTGTAGGTAACTAGGAAAATACTGCAGAGGATACCCCTGTCTTATTTCTTATAACTGCATGTGAATCTACCACTATCTCAAAATTAAGAGTTAATTCTTTTTTAAAAGGAGTAGAGTACTGATACATATTATGGCATGGATGAGCCATAGGAAAATTATACTAAGTGAAATAAGTCAGTAACAAAAGACCACAGAATGCATGGTTCTATTTACATGAAATATTCAGAAAAGACAAACCCATAGAGACAGAAATTGGACTAGTCATTGCCTAGAGCTGGAGGAGGGGTGGAATGGAAAGGGACTGATAAAGTCACTTTTTATGGTGATGAAAATGTTTGAAATTAAGATAATGATGATGATTGCAAAACTCTGTGATACACTAAAGCCCACTGAATTGTACATTTTAAAAGGTAAAGTTGATAGTACTTGACTATATCTCACTAAAGCTATTGTTTAAAAAATTATAGATCATATAACAAAACAACAGAGTAGACAATTCCAAGATCTCATTTCTCCACAGAAACATCAAAAAATAAGCAGAACCTGTCAGGGCCAACTTTGTAAGAGCTCTGAAAATGAGTCAAATATTTCGGCAATCAAGTGGACACTAAATCAAGAAAAAGACAACTGCAAATAGGAGAGTTTGTGATGCATTTGCATGCCTTTGTCCCACCCCTTCCTGGGTATTGTGGCAGCTATTTTCTTTCTTTGAGCTTTGTGGTTTTTATTTTTTTCCTTTATATGCAAGGACTCTTGCTTTCAACTTAAACAGAAATTCAAGTCTGTAACAGGTTGCAGCTCAAATAAAATACCATGCACAACATTTGAGTACTTCAAAGCAGTGAGCACACACAGGGTGAAGCGAATGTTCAAATAGGGCTTATTGTTCTCAAAAATTAGGTATAACAGCAAAAGCATTACCATCCATAGCTAAAGCTATTCCTCAAGCCTTAGCTTGTGAGGCAGATAATAAAAGCATCAATTACTGGTAGATGAAGTAGGGCTTCTTAAACTTATCAGTTTAATCAATAAACAAGTTTTTTTTAAGTTACTTTTTTGTGTCAGTTCCACGAATAAAAATAATTTGATTTGTACTTTAAAATCTAATTTATCACATTAGCAAAAAAAAAAAATCTATTACTCAACTTAAAGAGTATGAAAATATGTTTATGGAGGACAATGACGGACATCAGATCAGACTGCACTTCTTTAAATTCTTCCAACGTGTGTATGTGTCATACAAAAGCGTCTTGATCCACAGCACACAATTTCCCAAAGGAATATCAAGTGGGCAGCTGACATGTAACCACCTCACTTCAATTCAGTTCACTCAGTCGCTCAGTCGTGTCAAACTCTTTGGACTGCAGCACCCATGGACTGCAGCACACCAGGCTTCCCTGTCCCTCACCAAATTCCGGAGCTTACTCAAGCTCATGTCCAGTTAGTCAGTGATGCTATCCAACCATCTCATCCTCTGTCGTCCCCTTCCCCTCCTGCCTTCAATCATTCCCAACATCAGGGCCTTTTCAAATGAGTCAGTTATTTGCATCGGGTGGCCAAAGTATTGGAGTTTCAGCTTCAGCATCAGTCCTTCCAATGAACATTCAGGACTGATTTTCTTTAGGATGGACTGGTGGGATCTCCTTGCAGTCCAAGGGATTCCCAAGAGTCTTCTCCAACACCACAGTTCAAAAGCCTCAATTCTTCAGTACTTAGCTTTCCTTATAATCCAACTCTCACATCCATACATGACTACTGGAAAAACCAAAGCTTTGACTATATGAAACTTTGTTGGCAAAGNTGGAGTTTCAGCTTCAGCATCAGTCCTTCCAATGAACATTCAGGACTGATTTTCTTTAGGATGGACTGGTGGGATCTCCTTGCAGTCCAAGGGATTCCCAAGAGTCTTCTCCAACACCACAGTTCAAAAGCCTCAATTCTTCAGTACTTAGCTTTCCTTATAATCCAACTCTCACATCCATACATGACTACTGGAAAAACCAAAGCTTTGACTATATGAAACTTTGTTGGCAAAGTTATGTCTCTGCTTTTAAATATGCTGTAAATGTTGTTCATAATTTTTCTTCCAAGATACAAACATCTTTTATTTATTAATTTATTTATTTTACTTTACAATAGTGTATTGGTTTTGCCATACTTCAACATGAATCTGCCATGGGTGTACACATGTTCCCAATCCTGAACCCCCCTTCCACCTCACTACCTATATCATCTCTCTGGGTCATCCCAGTGCACCATCCCCAAGCATCCTGTATCCTGCATCAAACCTAGACTGGTGATTCATTTCTTATATGATATTATGCATGGTTCAATGCCATAGCTGCAGTCACCATCTGCAGTGATCATGGAGCCCCCCAAAATAGTCTGTCACTGTTTCCATTGTTTCCCCTTCTATTTGCCATGAAGTGAAGGCTATGGTTTTTCCTGTGGTCATGTATGGATGTGAGAGTTGGACTGTGAAGAAGGCTGAGCGCCGAAGAATTGATGCTTTTGAACTGTGGTGTTGGAGAAGACTCTTGAGAGTCCCTTGGACTGCAAGGAGATCCAACCAGTCCATTCTNGTTTTATTAGTTCATCACCTAGTGGATTTCTGTCACTGGGTAAAAGTTTTCTTGGTACCTGTATAGCACTCAACTGGGCCACTGGGTATTTATCACTTGTGGCATTCTGCATTACAGCTTCTAGTATTATATTGTGTGCTTTAAAATCAGCATCAACATCTGAGTCTTCTAAATTTTCTTCTTGGGGAACATTTATTGTTTTCAGTAATTGTTCATCTCTTTTGTTCTTTTGCAGTTGAGCAGTCATTTCATTTCTGTATCTTCACATTGTCTCCACATCATGGCCCTTATTCTTAAAGCTCTTGATGAGGTGGTTCTCCAAGCTGGGGTTCTGAGCCATGGCTGTTTGCTGGCTTCAGCTGCAGCTGTGACACAGGAGTAGTGGAGGCAGTGAGTCTCAGGAAGGGAAGGGGAGGTGGAGGGCGAGAGGGGAAGAGAGGGAAAGGGGGAGAGGAGCGCATATTACTCTATGCTGCCAAGCACTGGTAGCAGTCTTTGAGTGGTAAAAGCTCATGCTCTCACTGTGGGATCCTGGTCCCTGGTTCTAGAGGGAGCAGAGAAGACCTTATTTGCAAAGTATTATATGTGTCTGTTCTAAAGTTTTCTGAGGTCTATTTGAAGGACTAATGCAAGGAACTTGTCTCTATTTTGCCTAACAGAATTCAGATCACACTAAATTTCACCACAGGCTTAGCATAAACCTGACTAAGTGTTAGATTGCCCCAGCACAAAAGCAATCTGTAAGGACTGCGAGAGGTGTTTAGGGTTTTGTTTTGTTTTTAAAGAGGCTACTTTTCTTTTTTTTTTTCCTTCATCTAAAAAATATTTATTTAGCTGCATTAGGTCTTAGTTGCAGCACACAGGATCTTCCATGTGTTATGTGGGAACTTTTGGTGTGGCATATGGACTCTGTAGTTGTGCCATGTACAGGCTCAGTATTTGTGGCATGCAAGCTTAGTTTATTTGAGGCATGTGGAATTTTAGTTCCCTGACCAGTGATTGAACCTGTGTCTCCTGCATTGTAAGGCAGATTATTTATTGGTTGTGCTGGCCCTTTGTTGTTGCTCGTGGGCTTTCTTTAGTTGTGGCAAGCATGGACTTCTCATTGTGGTGATATTGAGCCCTACAGAGCACAGGCTGTAGGCACATAAGCTTCAATAGTTCTGGCACACAGGCTTAGTTTACCGAGGCATGTAGGATCTCCTTGGACTAGGGTTTGAAGCAGTATCTCCTGCATTGCAAGGTGGATTCTTAACCACTGGACCACCAGGAGAATCCTGAGGGTACTTTTCTTTTATTATTGGCATAAAATTTTGTTTTTAGCTCCTAGCATTCAAGGAAATCTCTGTCAAAACACAATTCAAACAAAAGCTAAAGGAATAGAGACTGCAGAGACCATTCATGAAAAGGAATACAATCTTTTCAAAAATAGCTTTGCGTACTCACTGAATATATGGATTACTCCAGCTTTCCAACAAAAGCTGCAACAACACAGAAAACTCTGAGAAAGATTGCCAGAGTTACCATATTACAANATTCAAACAAAAGCTAAAGGAATAGAGACTGCAGAGACCATTCATGAAAAGGAATACAATCTTTTCAAAAATAGCTTTGCGTACTCACTGAATATATGGATTACTCCAGCTTTCCAACAAAAGCTGCAACAACACAGAAAACTCTGAGAAAGATTGCCAGAGTTACCATATTACAACAATCAAACGTTCAGTTTTTAACAACAGCAAAATCACAGGATATACAAAGCAATGGGAAAATATGGCCTATTCAAAAGAATAAAATTGATGAACAGAAATAAAGTTAAGATATGAGACTCACTAGACAAAGACTTCAACACAACTGTATTAAATATGATCAAAATGCTAAAGGAAAACATGGAGAAAAAAACTAAAGAGAATCAGGAAGAAAATGTAATCAAAATGTTTTGGACATAAATAGAAAAGAAATTATTAAAAAGAACTAAATAGAAATTCTGGAGTTAAAAAGCATAGAAACTGAAAAACAACTAAAATGAGGGATTCAATAGCATATTTAATCAGGGAGAAATAAGAGTCAGTGAATTAAAGGTAGGCTAATTGAAATTTATAAAGTGGAAAGAAAAAATGATAATGAAAAGGGAGCAGAACCAAAAGGACCTGAAGTAAATCAAGCGACCAACACACATACTATGGGAATCTTAGAGAGAGAAATGAGAAACAAAGGAGAAGAAAGAATACTGGAAGAAATAGTGTTCCAAAACTTCCCAAATCTAATGAAAGACATAAGTTTACAAATCAAGTACCTTTACAAATTCCAACTACAGTAAATTCAAAGATATACACAGTTTTCTTTCACATTGAAGCTACTTCTTTTAGGGCACAAAGGAAAGGCTTCAAAAGGGGGAATTTACCCAGCCAAGAATGGGTAATTTTCCCCCAGCACATGCGCATGACACACCCATCCCACTGCAGCCTGCAAAAACACAGGTTTGATCCCTGGTCCAAGAAGATCCAACCTGCCATGAAGCAACTAAGCCTGTGCACCACAACTGTTGAGCCTGCACTCTAGAACTTGGGAGCCACAACTACTGAAGCCTGTACACTGGAGAGTCCATTCTCCACAACAAGAAAAGCTACCAAATGGAGAAGCCCACACACTTCAAGGAGAGTACCCTCCACTTGCTGCAACTAGAGAAAAGCCCACGCAGCAAAAAGGACCCAGCACAGTCAAAAAAAAAAAAAAAGGAGAATCCTTTATAGACTGTGTCACATGGACTCTTCCTTTTTTATACCATTCAGCCAGCTTAGAAGGGTTTCAAGAACAGTATTTATAAATTTCTAGAGATCAAGCCCTGAGCTTTTGGAGTGGGTGCACTGACTCCAAGACCTTAGACTACCAGAGAACTAACCCTAGGGGTATCAAATAGTGAGAACTCACACAAAGGAAATCACTTGAACAAGACCTGACATCACCTGACCATCAGTAGCAACCTGTGCACTATGCCTCATCTAAACAACAAACAAAACAAAAATACAAACCCAGTCATCAGCAGACAGGATTACCACCTCACTAAGCCTTGCTTATCAGAGGAAAAATACACAAACAGACAAAAACCTCAGCACAAATCTCACCCTATGCAAAGCTTNCCTCATCTAAACAACAAACAAAACAAAAATACAAACCCAGTCATCAGCAGACAGGATTACCACCTCACTAAGCCTTGCTTATCAGAGGAAAAATACACAAACAGACAAAAACCTCAGCACAAATCTCACCCTATGCAAAGCTTATACAAACCATTGGACCATACTTAGGAGGACAGAAACCAAAAGGAAAAAAGAATTCAACCTTGAAGCCTGGGAAAAAGAGATCTCAATCACAATAAGTTAAAAAAAAAACTGAAAATGCAAAGAAATACTAAACAAATGAAGGAACAAACTAGAAACATAGAAGTCCAAATAAATGAAGAGGAAATAGGCAAATTACCTGAAAAAGAATTAAGAATAATGATAGCAAAGATGATCAAAAACCTTGAAAACAAAATGGAAAAAATGCAAGAATCAATTAAGACCTAGAACAACTAAAGAACAGACATACAGAGATAAACAACACAATTACTGAAACTGAAAACACTCTAGAAGGAATCAATAGCAGACTATCTGAAGCAGAAGAACAAATCGGTGAGCTGGTAGACAAAATGCTGGAAATGATTTCTGAAGAGAAGAATAAAGTAAAAAGAATGAAAAGAACTGAGGATGGTCTCAGAGACTTCTGGGACAATATCAAACACAACATTCAAATTACAGAGGTCCCTTAAAAGAAGAGAAAAAGAAAGGGTATGAGAATATTTTTGAAGAGACTATATTTGAAAATTTCCCCAACATGAAAAGGAAATAGTCAATCAAGTCGAAGAGGCACAAAGAGTCCCATACAGGATAAACTCAAGGAGAAACATGCCAAGACACATACTAATCAAACTAACAAAGATTAAACACAAAGAAATAATATTAAAAGCAACAAGGGAAAAGCAACAAGAAACAGACAAGGGAAACCCCATATGCTTAAGAGCTGATCTTTCAACAGAAACTCTGCAGGCCAGAGGGGAATGGCAGGATATATTTACAGCAGTGAAAAGGAAAAATCTACAGCCAAGATTACTTTACCCGGCAAGGATTTCATTCAAAATTGATAGAGAAATAAAAAGCTTTTCAGACAAGCAAAAGTAAAGAGAATTCAGTACCACAAAATCAGCTTTACAACAAATGTTAAAGGGAATTATATAGTCAAGAAATACAAGAGAAGAAAAAAAGATCTACAAAATCAATCCCAAACAAGTAAAAAAATGGCAATAGGAACATATATATCAATAATTACTTTAAATCTTTGAATGTAAATGCATTAAATGCTCCAACCAAAAGACACAGACTGGCTGAATGGATATAAAAACAAGACTTATATATATGCTCGGGCTTCCCCGGTGGCTCAGAGGTTAAAGCGTCTGCCTGCAGTGTGGGAGACCTGGGTTTGATCCCTGGGTCGGGAAGTTCCCCTGGAGGAAGAAATGGCAACCTACTCCAGTATTCTTGCCTGGAGAATCCCAAGGACAGAGGAGCCTGGTGGGCTACAGTTCACGGGGTCGCAAAGAGTTGGACACGACTGAGCGACTTCACTCACTCACTCACTCACTCACTCATATATATGCTCTCTGTAAGAAATCCACTTCAGACCTCAAGACACATATAGATTGAAAGGGAGAGGATGGAAAAATATATTCCATGCAAATGAGAAGTAAAAGAAAGTTGGAGTAGCAATCCTCATATCAGATAAAATAGACCTTAAAATAAAGAAGATTACAAGAGATAAGGAAGAACACTACATAATAATCAAGGGATCAATCCAAGAAAAAGACATAACAATTGTAAATATCTATGCACCCAATATAGGAGCACCTCAATACATAAGACAAACACTAACAGACATAAAAGGGGAAATTGACAGTAACACAATCATAGTAGGAGACTTTAACACCCCACTTACACTAATGGACAGATCATCAAAACAGAAAACTAACAAGGAAACACAAGTCTTAAGTGATACATTACATGAGATGGATCTCATGGATATCTTCAGGACATTCCATCCAAATGCAGAACACTACAACTTCCTTTCAAGTGCACATGGAGCATTCTCTAGGATAGACCATATCTTGGGTCACAAATCAGTTCAGTTTAGTCCAGTCACTCAGTCATGTCCGACTCTTTGCAACCCCATGAATCACAGTATGCCAGGCTTTCCTGTCTCTCAACAACAGCCGGAGTCCAACCAAACCCAGGTCCATTGAGTCGGTGATGTCATCCAACCATCTCATCTTCTGTCATCCCCTTCTCCTCCTGCCCTCAATCTTTCCCAGCATCAGGGTCTTTTCAAATGAGTTAGCTCTTCACATCAGGTAGCCAAAGTATTGGAGTTTCAGCTTCAATATCAGACCTTCTAATGAACACCTAGGACTGATCTCCTTTAGGATGGACTGGTTGGATCTCCTTGCAGTCCAAAGGACTCTCAAGAGTCCTCTCCAACACCACAGTTCAAAAGCATCAATTCTTCAGCACTTAGCTTTCTTTATAGTCCAACTCTGATATCCATACATGACCATTGGAAAAACCATAACCTTGACTAGATGGACCTTTATCTGACCTTCGGGTCACAAATCAAACCTCAGTAAATTTAAGAAAATTGAAATCATACCAAGCATTTTCTCTGACTACAAAGCTATGAGACTAGATANCTGATATCCATACATGACCATTGGAAAAACCATAACCTTGACTAGATGGACCTTTATCTGACCTTCGGGTCACAAATCAAACCTCAGTAAATTTAAGAAAATTGAAATCATACCAAGCATTTTCTCTGACTACAAAGCTATGAGACTAGATATCAATTACAACCAAAAAAATTGTAAGAAACACAAACACATGGAGATTAAACAACACGTTTCTAAATAAACAACAGATTATCAATGAAATCAAAGGGAAATAAAACAAAACTTCTTGAAACAAATGACAATGGCAACATGACAATTCAAAACATATAAAAAGTACCAAAAGCAGTTCTAAGAGGGAAATTTATAGCAATACAATCCTACCTCAAGAA
>SJYV01028030.1:6745-34050 GCA_006410875.1 Neotragus pygmaeus
TACCATCCCTCTGGGTCATCCCAGTGCACCAGCCCCAACAAGCATCCTGTATCCTGCATTGAACCTGGACTGGTGATTCATTTCTTATATGATATTATACGTATTTCCATGTCATTCTCCCAAATAATCCCACCCTCTCCCTCTTCCACACAGCCCATAAGGCTGTTCTATACATCTGTGTCTCTTTTGCTGTCTCGCATACAGGGTTACCATTATCATCTTTCTAAATTCCATATATATGCATTAGTACACTATATTGGTGTTTTTCTTTCTGGATTAATTCACTCTGTATAATCAGCTCCAGTTTCATCCACCTCATTAGAACTGATTCAAATGTATTCTTTTTAATGGCTGAGTAACACTCCATTGTGTATATGTACCACTGCTTTCTTATCCATTCATCTGATGATGGACATCTAGGTTGCTTCCATGTCCTGGCTACTATAAACAGTGCTGTGATGAACATTGGGGTAAACATGTCTCTTTCAGTTCTGGTTTTCTCTGTGTGTATGCCCAGCAGTGGGACTGCTGGGTCATAAGGCAGTTCTATTTCCAGTTTTTTTTTAAGGAATCTCCACACTGTTCTCCATAGTGGCTGTAATAGTTTGCATTCCCAACAAGAGTGTAAGAGGGTTCCCATTTCTCCACATCCTCTCCAGCATTTATTGCTTGTAGAGCAATGCTTTTGGATCACAGCCATTCTGACTGGCATGAAATGGTACCTCATTGTGGTTTTGATTTGCATTTCTCTGATAATGAGTGATATTGAGCATCTTTTCATGTGTTTCTTAGCCATCTGTATGTCTTCTTTGGAGAAAGTCTGTTTAGCTCTTTGGCCCATTTTTTGTTTGGGTCATTTATTTTTCCGGAATTGAGCTTCAGGAGTTGCTTGTATATTTTTGAGATTAGTTGTCTGTCAGTTGCTTCATTTGCTATTATTTTTTCCCATTCTGAATGCTATCTTTTCACATTGCTTTCACGGACTCGACGGACGCGAGTCTGAGTGAACTCTGAGAGATGGTGATGAACAGGGAGGCCTGGCTGCTGCAATTCATGGGGTCGCAGAGAGTCGGACACGACTGAGCGACTGAACTGACTGACTGACTGATAGTTTCCTTTCAGAGAAGGCAATGGCAACCCACTCCAGTACTCTTGCCTGGAAAATCCCATGGATGGAGGACCTTGGAAGGCTGCAGTCCATGGGGTCACTAAGTCGGACATGACTGAGTGACTTCCCTTTCACTTTTCACTTTGATAAACTGGAGAAGGAAATGGCAACTCACTCCAGTGTTCTTGCCTGGAGGATCCCAGGGATGGGGGAGCCTGGTGGGCTGCCGTCTATGGGGTCGCACAGAGTTGGACACGACTGAAGTGATTTAGCAATAACAATAGTTTCTTTTGTTGTACAGAAGCATTTAATTTTAATTAGTTCCCATTTGTTTATTTTTGCCTTTATTCCCAATATTCTGGGAGGTGAGTCATAGAGGATCCTGCTGTGATTTATATCGGAGAGTGTTTTGCCTATGTTCTCCTCTAGGAGTTTTATAGTTTCTTGTCTTACATTAAGATCTTTAATCCATTTTGAGTTTATTTTTGTGCATGATGTTAGAAAGTGTTCTAGTTTCATTCTTTTAGAAGTGATTGCCCAGTTTTCTCAACCTGGAATTATAAGTACTATATAAAATCCACAAACAATATTAACATGCATATATTTAGAAAGGTCAGCTATTCTATTTCAGCCAAATAAAGAACACTTTTAACCCTATTCAATTGGACATAAAGGTGTGCAACAACTTTGCTGAGTTACTCCTAATCTACTACTATAAAAATCATCTTGGAAGGATCATATTTCAATTCAGTCTCCAAGAAAGAAGGGTCCTTTCAATCTAATTTTATCCTAATTTCCTTTCCCCCTACTCTCTTTATAGAAAACTCTTTTTCTATGAAAAGAGCGTGACCACCAAAGAGAATATAAAATACATAGACATAGCACTGTTTTATCTTCATACAAAGATATGGACAGTGTATAATTGAGGAAATAAGGAAGAAACACCTTCATGGAAATCTAATAATAACACTAAAATTAAAGTTTATACTTTGCACACATTTATAAACAATATTTGATAGTTGATAATAAGGTCACTGGAACAAGATGTGAATGATCCATACCAGATTAGACTACGTTGGAAAAAAGATCAGTTTTGAACAAAGTGGTGAGTACCAAGCCTGGAATAAAATATCAACTAAACAATACACATAAAGTGTTAGTTTCCTAGAGAAAAAGACAGTGAAATTATAACAAAACCTTCTATATAATCTCAATACTGTGTTTTACACAGATTATTTACACTATATTTATTATTATTCTTATTTGAGAAGTGTGTCTTAATAATTTTATCAAAAATCTGGCCATTTTCACCTAGCAGTAGCAGCAGAAGAAGAAAATAGCAGTTATTATCATATATTGCTGTTTTATCTAGATGGATTTTCCTGTTTCGGTCAATATCCTGCTGCCCAGATAGAATACAATCATGCAGACTACTTTTTATCTATTTGAGCTTCAGATGCAATATGTAGATTTAGAGCTTTGATCTGTAGCCAGATTGTTAGTATCTAACCCTTCCCATTTATTATCATTTCCTACCTGGGATAGATTGCCTGAGCTTTCTAAACCTCATTTTTTCACTTAATGTAATTAATCATTTTGTCTACATAGTCAATTAGTAATACATTAATAATATGTATAAGTAATTGCACCATAATTACCTATAGTAACATCTCTATATACATTGTTGTTTAGTTGCTAAATTGTGTTCAACTCTTTTGCCACCCCAATTTGAAGCCTACCAGGCTCCTCTATCAGTGGGATTTCTCAAGCATGAATCCTAGAGGTTTCCATTTCCTTCTCCAGGGGATCTTCCTGACCCAGGAACCAAACTTGCATCTCCTGTGTCTCATACCTTAGCAGGTAGATTCTTTACCACTGAACCATCAGGAATTAGCTATTGGCTATTTATTGTCATTTGTAGTAGCATTATTGTTGCTAGCAAGGTTTTACGAAGCATAACTGTATCTAGGTTAGTGCCCAAGTCAAGATTTTCTGTTACACATACTCTTACCTCTATTATAAATTCAGCTTTAAACCCTTATATATTTAGAGTTCAGTGAAAAATGTTGTGGTTTTCACATTCAAATAGAGGTAGCCATAGTTCACAACATTTTATTCCTAGATGTACTCGTTTATCAGAACAAATACAATTTTGAGGGAGAATAGTCTCCTCCTTGTCCTCTGCTCACAGCACTATTACACAGATTCTGCCAACAGATTTTTGAGCTCTAGTGATGGCAGTGTAAGAATGAACTTGGGAAGGATTTGGGTGATGAATGCTATCAGGAATCTTTTCTCTTTGTATATTCCCAGAACTGACACAGAATGTTGTAATCACAAATGTCTGAAGCTATTGTTGCGGATACATATCCTGGATTTTCTATGTGTTTCTATGTAATTAAAGCCCTAAAGATCTGAAAATTGCCTCTCTTCAATTTTCTTTTTTCTCAGAAAAAGCAAGTAAAGATTTGTGAGCACAATTTTAAAGTGAAAGTTTTTAAATATATATGCACATATAAAATATTTGTATGTATATGGCACGCACATACATTTATATATATATGCATACACATACTTGTGTGTGTTGTGTGCTAAGTTGCTTCAGTCATGTCTGACTCTGTGCACCCCTGTGGAGTATAGCCCACCAGGCTCCTCTGTCCATGGTATTCTCCAGGCAAGAATACTGGAGTGGGTTCTTATACCTTTCTCCAGCAAATCTTCCTGACTCAGGGATCAAACCTGGATCTCCTGCATTTCAGGTAAAGTCTTTACTATTTGAGCTATTAAGAAACCCCCACACATACTTGTAATGATAAATTTTAAGTGTCTTGACCAGAGCACATTGTCAAGATATTTTGAGCAGAATTTACTCTGAGTGTGACTAAGGGTATTTCTGGGTGCAATTAGCATTTAAATGAGTAGATTTAGTAAGGAAGATAGTTCTTTCCAAGTGAATGAGTCTCATGTAAACTGCTGAAGTCCTAAAAAGAACAAAGTCCTGGGTAAGAAGAATTTGCTGTCTTTGATTGATGTCTTCCAGTTGGATCATCATTATTCCCCCAACTTTGGACTTGGACTTGGCCTGGAATTTACACTTGGTTCTCGTTTTTCTCAGTTGTCAGTCTTGAACTGAAATTACACTCTTGGATCTCCTGCATCCGAAGCCTTAGGGAAATTGAGTGAAGATATATCATTGGCTCTTCTGGGTCTCCAACATATATGTGTGTAATATGCAATATATTCAGGTGAGCTGAATATGCAAAGTGCATGATATAAATACATTGAAATCTGTCACAAGTAAATTACAGCTGAGTAGAAGAGGCAGCCATTAATAAGTGATTTCAGATCAGTAGAAAGAACACTCCTTGTGCTACTTTGGAAGAAGTATTTTAGCATTGATTTCAGTTCTTTTAAAAAGGCTTCATTTTAGGAGTAATGCTTGAACTGGTTCTGGAAAGAAGGACAGAAGTTTGTCAAGCCAGATATTCAGCATGTTTATAGGCAATGAAGTGTAGAACAGCATGACACAATTAAGAAACTAGCTATTGTGCACCAACTGGCTGATCATTTAAAAAAGCACCGAGAGTAGAAACTGCAGAGAAGGTAAGTTGCAAATCTCAGGAGTCTTTTTATAGTGTGCTAGATGTTTAGACACTTTCTCCTGGGTGATGGGTAGCCACTGGTTTGGCTTTAATCACTGGAGTGACAAAATCGATTTGTTCCTTAGAACAATTGTTGTGTCAGAAGTATAAAAGATGGAGTAGGAAGACAAGGTGGAAGAGTTCACACATTTCTTTTTCTTACTTCTAATCTATTTCTTTACTTGGTTTTTCAAAGACTTCTGAAGAAAAAAAAATGAGTATCTAGCCACTGTAAATATACATACTATTTTCACAATAAAAATAAAATGACCTATCTTAGTAATTGCAATCAATTTTTGTATGATGGCAGTATGCTTAATAATTGTTCTGGACTACAAATATCTTAAATGAAAAGCAGTGTATCCTTGGTTTCTCCAGGTATATCAAAACAGTATTTCAAATCAGAATCTAACTCAGAGAGTTGACCTGGGCCATTTCAAAAGTCCTGGACAAATAGTTTAACTTTTATAGAAATAATTCCTAGTTTGTATGTGTATATGTGGAATCTCTGGTGGGAACAACAGTTTCTACTGAACAGAAAGTCGGTCCTCAACTGCAGAAAAAAAAAAAAAAAAAACCAATGTGAAATACTGTTTGGGAAATGGATATCAAGGTGTCACTTTTAACCAGTTTTTGTTTTCAGCACTTTCCAATAAGGAAGTGCATTACTTTAAAAATATACAAAGGCATGTATGTGAGAATGATTGGTTAAACGACAGAAAAATAATTCAGATGAATAAAAGCTTAAGATACTTTCAAATGTATTAGAGGCTTCATGCTACATTACCTTAAGAAGAGCCACTAAGAAATGATCAATCTTCTAATTGGACCAGGGTCCAAGTCTATGAGTTGAACCCAAGACAAGTATTTACCTTAGAGTTGACTCCTCTTAAAATAGGTGTCAAGGAAACCTCTGTTGCTTACGTTAATCTCATCTTCTTTTTCTTGATCCTTTACTGGTTTTTTGATGATAACAGAACATTGGGTGTGGTATAAGAGGTATAAAGAGGACATTTAATACACTCTCCATCCAACTAAAAATGCCCATTCTATATCATCAACCTCTTCATGTACTGCAAAATCAATTTTTAATATTGTTGAACATAAGAAAAATTCCTCAGTCCCTGGATGTTGAACTTTAAGGTCAGTTTGAAGAGTATAGTTCATTTTTTCTAAACACACTATCTTTTGGTAGAACACATTTCTTTGTAAACAATCATGTCTGAGTCATCTAAGAAAATATCTACTCTGAGAAACACTGAATTCACATCTTTAGTCATAGATGTTTCTACAGGAAAGAAAAAAAAAAGTGTATTCATTTAATAATACTGAGTCCATCTAGGTAAATTTTTTTTTTTTTTTTTGCTCTGCATTGTCTCAAAGACTTTAATATGCATGTGTGTGTGTGTGTGTGTGTGTGAGAGAGAGAGAGAGAGAGAGATAAGTTATGTCATATGCCATAGGAAAATAAAAAATACAGAGAAATGAGCATGAAGCAGGTACCTGCTTGGATGTAAGCTGTTCAAAAGTTCCTTGTTTTTAGTTATGGTCCTTATGTTGCTTGGCCAATCATTCAATACTGATCCTTCTCTGTAAGCACAATGGTCATTTTTATGAAATCACTTCATTTGTATATGCAACAGTATTCCATCAGCAATATTTCTTACTTTGTATTACCCTCTATGACATTGAGCTGGCTGGGTTATGGAACCAGTAATAGCAGAATGTGTAATATAACTCAGGTTTCTTAATTTCCTAGCAAGGAAATTATTTCATGACAGCACATCAACTCCTAACATTAGCATTGACTACAAGGAGGATTTGGTTAAGGAAAGCTTCTTGGATCATGACTAGCTGGCCTATGCTTAAAACACACAACACAAAAAGACTATATACAGCATTTGCTTTTAAAATAGGGTTGTTGTTGTTGTTGTTGTTGTTGTTTGAGTAGTAATAGTAGGTTATAAAAATAATGCTTAGAGAAGTAGAGGACTTAAAATTTTAAGAAAGTTTAAAAAAGGAAGAAAAAGAAAAGAAGAAAAAATAANCTTTTCCATGATCCAGCAGATGTTGGCAATTTGATCTCTGGTTGCTCCGCCTTTTCTAAAACCAGCTTGAACATCATGAAGTTCACGGTTCACATATTGCTGAAGCCTGGCTTGGAGAATTTTGAGCATTACTTTACTAGCATGTGAGATGAGTGCAATTGTGCATTAGTTTGAGTATTCTTTGGCACTGCCTTTCTTTGAGATTGGAATGAAAACTGACCTTTAACAGTCCTGTCTCCACTGCTGAGTTTTCCAAATTTGCTCACATATTGAGTGCAGCATTTTCACAGCATCATATTTCAGGATTTGAAATAGCTCAACTGAAATTCCATCACCTCCACTAGCTTCGTGGTTAACATTGATCAAATTAAGTCTTTTCAAAGTGAGGAGTCAACAGATTTATATTCATATGTATTCCACCAGATTTTGGCTCTCAGAAAGGAGTTTCTTAAATAGTATTAAAAGTTTTATTTTTACATATATCTGTTTTAGTCCTCAGACTGCTATAACAGATTTGGTGGCTTATAAACAAAAAAATGTATTTCTTACCATTCTAGAGACTGGAACTCTGAGACCACGTTGTCAGCTTGGTGGAGTTCTAGTAAGAGCTCTCATACAGGTTGCAGATGGTTAACTTCTCATTATAGCCTTATATGGAAGAGTTCAGAGAGAAGAAGCAAGCTCTAACCCCACCAGAAGGGGACTTATAAGGGGAGTATTACCATTCAACAGGGCTCTATTCCTATCCCTTCATCTAATCCTTCCAAAGTTCTACTTCTAGAATCATCATATTATGAAGTAGGGTTTCAAAATATGAATTTTGATGGAACACAAACATACAACCATAATATATTTCTTCACACTTTTATAAAAAACATTGTAAGATGAAAGATGTCTAAATCAACAAATGGGAGATGGATTCTATTTGTGGACCTGCTAAATGTAGTCACTCAGAAGTTCTCTATCTTCTCTGAAATTTAGTTTTGTCAGCAAAAGTAAAAGGGAATTGTAAACTGAATATTTTTATTCTAAAGCTACCAGAGTAAATCCTTCGGAATTTTTTTTTCTGTTTTGTCTCACTATAACTCATTTAAAAACAGAATTAGTTTTCTTAGATGACCTAAATCTGTCTCTTGATAAATAAAATATTCTTGTGTTTGCAGTGGCTATTGTACCAAAAATAGGCTTTCATAGAGCCAGAAATATGCTAGGTTGAAGTTAACTTTTCTCTGTCACAATTTTGAACAACAGACATCTAAAAGTACTAATGTTTGAATATTTATATTCTCTAAAGGGGCCCTTGAAACTTCAATGGAAGAAATTTAACCAGAATATTTATATTAGAGTATAATCTCATGTGGAAGGAAGCTGAAGTTGTTGACCAAGAATTCTTGTCATCTTTAGATATTTTGTGATTTTCCCCTCCAAGTTAAAATATATATATATATACATATATTTATGTATATTTTAAATATGTTTCAAGGTTTGTGAACATAATTGTAATGTGAACTATTATACCACTGCCTTGAGACTTCATAGACAGATAAATGTTGCTGTTATTATTGAATAGAGATGACAATTCTTTTATGAACACTCAAACAGCATTTGTGACATTTAATGAATGTCAAAGGTTCAAATATCCAATATAGATGTTAATTTTGAAGATGCAATTCACATGTTATTAAGTTTTCTGGGCATCTGAAAAATTTATCTGCAAAACGATGTAAGATTCCTGCAGAGTTGCATGGATTGTGAAATTGTTTGAAACGTTATATACCAAGTGATAAGTATCACTAAGTAATTTTTTCCAAAATTGAAGAAAGAAAAAATAAAAAAAACCAACAACATATAATCACCAGACTTTCTAACAAATTGGAGAGCCAAGGAAAAATACAATCGTTCTATATTTTAAAAACTGATGAGGTATTTTCAGTTCAGTCATTCAGCCGTGTCCGTCTCTGCGACCCCATGGACTGCAGCACCCCAGGCTTCCCTGCCCATCAACAACTCCTGGAGCTTGCTCAGACTCATATCCATTGAGTTTGTGATGCCATCCAACCATCTCATCCTCTGTCATCCCCTTCTCCTTCTGCCTCCAATCTTTCCCAGCATCAGGATCTTTTCCAGTGAGTCAATTCTTCGCATCAGGTGGCCAAAGTATTGGAGTTTCAGCTTCAGCATCAGTTCTTCCAATGAATATCCAGGGCTGATTTCCTTTAGAATTGACTGGTTGGATCTTCTTGCAGTACAAGGAACCCTCAAGAGTCTTCTCCAACATCACAGATCAAAATATCAATTCTTCCATGCTCAGCTTTCTTTATAGTCCAACTCTCACATTCATACATGACTACTGGGAAAAACCATAGCTTTGACTAGATGGACCTTGTCGGCAAAGTAATGGCTCTGCCTTTTAATATGCTGTCTAAGTTTATCATAGCTTTTCTTTCAAGGAGCAAGCATCTTTTAATCTCAGGGTGGTGGTCACCATCTGCAGTGATTTTGGAGCCAAGAAAAGTATCTCACTGTTTCCATTGTTTTCCCATCTATTTTTCCATGAGTGATGGAACAGGATGCCATGATCTTAGTTTTTTTAATGCTGAGTTTTAAGCCAGCTTTATCACTCTCCTTTTTCACCTTCATCAATAAGCTCTTTGATTCCTCTTCGCTTTCTGTCATAAGGGTGTCAAAAGTGTGGTATCATCTGCCTATCTGAGGTTATTGATATTTCTCCTGGGAATCTTGATTCTAGAGTGTGCTTCACCCAGCCCAGCATTTTGCATGATGTACTCTGCATTAAATAAACCAGATAATAATATACAGCTTTGACATACTCCTTTCCCAATTTGGAACCAGTCTTTTGTTCCATGTTGGTTCCAAAGTTTTTTCAGTTATGCCTAAAATTTAAGTGAGAATGTCTTCAACTATCTAAATGCTCTAGAGATTTTGGTTCTTTCTCTTTATAGCTAGTTGTACAACAGAAATACTTGATATCATTTTTCTCTTTGTGTGTGAGGTAATGAATAATTTTTTATGTATCTTATTATGTATTCTTTTAAGCAGTAAAGAATAAAAAAAAGTGTGAAGGAGTGGGTGGAATTATTTCAAGTGCCTTTCCTGGTCTCTAGAAATTATTCCCTTGGTGTATAATTGTATTATTGGACAATTATATGAATTATAAGCACACCATAATAGAAAATATCTTTAAGTTTCAATAATTTCATTTCTAGAAGCCCCCACATATATACTCTATCTAAACATATTTTAGTTGATAATGACCCCTTTACAATGTTTATAAGCAACGTGAAAATCAAGTAAGCTCTGTGAAGCTTATGATTTTATTATATTCCTAATTCCCTGAAATTTAGACAGCTATTTAGACTATTTTGCATAGAATACATAAAAATGCAATTCCATTTCCCAATTGTTGTAATTTGACTGAAGTCTGCACCTTTACTAGCTTCTATATGAGAAAGTTCAGATGAAGAAAGAAACAGGAAAATTATTGCTATATCAACATTTATAGCCTCAGATAATGGAATTTCACTGACTAGTACCATGAGAAAGAAAAAATCCTCTGATAACATAGAATGCTTGTGATGAGCATTCCTAAAGAATAGCAATGCACCTAACACAGCAGTTTGTTTTGTTAAGCAAAGGCTTAGAAGAACCCTAACCCCTAAATATGTCTTACATTTATTCATCTACTGTTTTACATTGTTCAGTAAGTTTCTAGTTTCTTGAGAAATGTATGGTTGTGATTTAATACTACAGAACTTTTCTCAGGCAAATTGAATAAAAGAGCTTAAAGAGTATTTAATATAATGCAGGCAATAAAGCCCTTATTATTGAAAAGAAATCATTTTAATGTTCTTTGGTCAGACTGACTGTCTTCAGAGATTGGTTTTGATGAAAAAAAAAATGCCTTGCTAATATCTACACTAGGGAAGAAAACCTAGAAATTGCATTATCCTTTGTTTAGATCTCAAGCAAATAAGCTAATAACTTCCTACTCAGCTGTTTGTACTTTGATTATAGGCCGTTAATGGGCATTATAAAATGAGAANATGCCTTGCTAATATCTACACTAGGGAAGAAAACCTAGAAATTGCATTATCCTTTGTTTAGATCTCAAGCAAATAAGCTAATAACTTCCTACTCAGCTGTTTGTACTTTGATTATAGGCCGTTAATGGGCATTATAAAATGAGAAAAGTTTGCTTACACTTTTTCCATGGATATTTCAACTTCTTATTAATGAGTCTAGTTCAGTCAATCCTTTCATAAGTTAGAATATTAGTAAAAAGCATGGCTTAACTTAAGCTAAATATCAAATGGTCACCAAACTATACGGTGAGCTTCACATTTCCTTAGTAAAGTCCTTTTCTTCCTAGGTAGAACAAAAGTTAAAACTAGGAATCTGAATTACAACAATTGTTACTAACAAGAAAGACATTTGAACTATCTCAGACATTTAACTTGTCAATTTATATTACCTGAGGATAACCATAAAAGTTCTCAGTCTTTTATCTGTATTTACTTTATTAATATGTCTTTACAATTTTTCAGACAATAGATAAACTGGCTGTGAGTTTGATAAGGATCAATGGGAGAAGAATGGGTAATTAGAAACAGATTTATCAAGGGCTCTGAGCCAGAGAATAGGCCAATATCTAGCTGGAAGGATGGCCATTGCTTCAGGGGAGAAAAGTTTTGTCTAATTGAGAGTTGAGTGGTAGTACTGACTCTTCTTTGAAGACAGCTGCTTTAGTAGAAGAATTTCAATGTTTAAGAACTGAGGAACAGATGTCTAACTCCTACTGTTATTTTTTTATCCCCCCCTCCAGTGGGAAATAATTTACTTATTATTCAATCATCTCTACTTTCAAAGAGTAAAAGCTAGCTTTATGGTAGTATTTGAGCAATACAACAAATTATATTTCCTCATCTCTGGAGTCTTTCTTCCTCTCCCATTCAGTCAAGTATTCTGTTTACTATATCTTTATCTAACAAATAAACTAAGACTATAAAATCAAAGTCATGTCCCTTTCATGCTTTAATTTGTAGGGCAACTTACAATGTACAAGGTGTTAATATGTACAGATATTTTCTCACAAAAATCAAGGGATGCATTAATGAAACTCATTTAACAAATAAGAAATTGGTGGCTCATAGATTATTGAATAATTTGTCAAATATCATGTTTATGTTTTTGTTTAGTGGTTCAGTCCTGTCCAACTCTTACAACCCCATGGACTGAAGCATGCCAGGCTTCTCTGATGTTCCCTATCTCCCACAGTTTGCTCAAATTCATGTCCATTGAGATGATAATGCCATCTAATCATCTCATCCTCTGTCCTCCCCCTTCTTCTCCTGTCCTGAAACATCAGGATCTTTTTCCAAGGTAACCAAAGTATTGGAGTTTCAGCTTCAGCACCAGTCCATCCAATGAATATTCAGGACTAATTTCCTTTAGGACTGTCTGGTTTGAACTCTTGCTGTTTAAGGACTTTCAAGAGTCTCCTCAAACACTACAGCTTGAAAGCATCAATTCTTTGACACTCAGCCTTCTTTATGGTCCAGCTCTTAACATCTGTACATCACTACTGGAAAAACCATAGATTTGACTAGATGGACCTTTGTCAACAAAGTGATGTCTATACTTTTTAATATTCTGTCTAGGTTTGTCATAGCTTTTCTTCCAAGAAACAAGTGTCTTTTGATTTCATGGCTGCAGTCTCTGTGCTCAGTGATTTTGGAGTCAGAGAAATAAAGTCTCTCACTGTTTCCATTATTTTCCCATCTATTTGCCATTAAGTAATGGGGCTGCATTCCATGATCTTAGTTTTCTGAATGTTGAGTTTTAAGCCAGCTTTTTCACTCTCCTCTTTCACTTTCATCAGGAGGCTCTTAGTTCTTCTTTGCTTTCTGCCATTAGGTGGTTGATATTTCTCCCAGTGGTCTTGATTCCAGCTTGTGATTCATCCAGCTTGGCATTTCAAATGTCACATGATGTATTTTGCATAGACATTAAGTAAGCAGTGTGACAATATACAGACTTGNAGTTCTTCTTTGCTTTCTGCCATTAGGTGGTTGATATTTCTCCCAGTGGTCTTGATTCCAGCTTGTGATTCATCCAGCTTGGCATTTCAAATGTCACATGATGTATTTTGCATAGACATTAAGTAAGCAGTGTGACAATATACAGACTTGACATACACATTTTCCGATTTTGAATCAGTTAGTTGTTCCATGTCCAGTTCTAACTGTTGCTTCTTGACATGCATACAGTTTCTCAGGAGCCAGGTAAAGTTGTCTGGTATTTCTATCTTTTTAAGAATTTTCCACAGTTTTTTTGATCCAAACAGTCAAAGGCTTTAGCATTGTCGATGAAACAGGTGTCTTTTCTGGAATTCCCTTGATTTTTCTATGATCCAGTGAAGACTGGCAATTTGACCCTTGGTCCTCTACCTTTTCTAAATCCAACTTGAACGTCTAGAAGTTCTCAATTCAAGTATTACTGAAGCCTAGCTGGAATGATTTTGAACATAATCTTGCTAGTATGTGAAATGGTAATTTGAGCATTCTTTGGCATAGCCTTTCCTTGGGGGGAGTGAAAATGGACTTTTTCCTATTATGTGGCAACTGCTGAGTTTTCCAAATTTGCTAGCATTATTGAGTGCAACACTTTAACAGCATCAACTTTTAGGATTCAAAATAACTCAGTTGGAATTCCATCATCTCCACTAGGTTTGTTAATAGTAATTCTTCCTAAGACCCCCTTGACTTCACATTATAGGATGTCTGGCTGTAAGTGAGTGACCACACCACTGTGGTAATCCACTAAGACCTCTTTTGTACAGTTTTTCTGTGTTTTCTTGCCACCTCTTCTTAATACCTTCTGCTTTTGTTAGGTCCATACCATTTCTGTCTTTTACTGTGCTCATCTTTTCATGGAATATTCACTTTGCATCTCTAATTTTCTTGAAAAAAAAAAAAGAAGTGTTTAGCTTGGGTGTGTATGTGTATGTATGTATGTGCATGCATATGCTCAGTCATTCCCAGTTCTTTTCAATCCATGGATTGTAGCCCCCCAGGCTCTTCTCTCCATGGAATTTTCAGGCAAGAATACTGGAGTAGGTTGCCATTTCCCATTCCAGGGGATTTTCCTGGCCCAGAGGACCAAAGCCACGTCTCTTGTGTCTCCTGCATGATAAGCAGATTCTTTACCACTGCACCACCTGGGAAGGCTTAACTTGAGTATAGAGCCTAAATATTCTGACATTTGGTTTATACTTCTTTGACACACTACTATATAAGGCATTTTAAAAACAATGAAACCTTAAATATTCCTCAATATTAAAATTTTGGATGGTACCCTATAAGTAAAGACAAGGCAAGGTGATCAACGTTAGAGATTTCTAAGAAGCAAAAATGTCTATAAAGAAATCCTGAAGGACACAACAGTTAATGCTTTATCATCAGAGCTTTAAAGAGAGACATGCTAGAATAGGAACATGGACAGCCATTTCTCTGATATGCAGGTTCACATTCAGGAGAGTGGACATTAAGGTAAAAGTAAGCCCCAAGTGATGCTAGTGGTAAAGATCTGCCTGTCAATGCAGGAGATGTAAGATACAGGGGTTCAATCCCTGGATTTGGAAGATTCCCTGGAGGAGGAAATGATGACCCACTCCAGTATTATTGCCTGGAGAATCCCATGCACAGAGGAGCCTGGTGGGCTACAGTCCATAGGGTTGCAAAGAGCCAGCCACTGAAGTGACTTAGCATATTCAAGAATACTTGATAGGAGACGGTGACATTTTCCTTTGACAGTCAGTTAGGATTCAGATATGCACATATGGGAGAGTTAGGGCACTGTGACTATAGAGTGATATGGACAAGTCTAAAAGTTATGAAGAATGACAGTTAAGTGTTGTAATGAGGACTGTACTTTTTGAGAGAATATAGACTTGTGAAATGTTTGTAAGATAAATAGAGAAATATAAAGTTGGGTTCAGGTAATAGCACTGAGTTTCTTAAACAATAGTTTAAGGATTTTAGACTTCAGAAATCAGAAAGAAATTTTACTGATTTTAGGCTAACTTTACAGAACCTTGAACTAATGCAAGTATGTTAATCTGACAGCAGTTTCACAAAACATTCGATGTGGGAATGCCAAAGTTAAACACAGTTACATTTCATATAGAGATTGGAGGAGTCCAGATGCCACACTGGATTAAATGCTAGCATCTGGAGGTGGTATCCACAATAGTGTATTTGTTGTATTCAGGATTATTCAGTATGTATTTCACAGCGATTTGATGTATGTACCACATTTTCACTGAAATCCTTATTATAAATAAACTTTGACATTTCAGGTTAGTTTATTTACTATTTTTATAAAATGGGAGAAATTACTGATATATATTTATATTCCCTAGAAAATTACTAAGAGAATAATTCTGAGCTTCTCTTGAAACATGAATGTGTGACTTAAAGTTGTAAACACTGAGTATAAAGGTGGTCAATAGCAATTATAACAGTGCTTTCAATGTTGTTTAGAAGTCATGCAGAGAAGTAAAGAACAGAATCAGGTCCATTAATTTAAATTTACAAATAAATATTTCACAGGAATAACAGACAAAATTAATCATATAATGTTTTATATTTTATTTTTGGCAATGACTTAATAATGTTCAGTAACACAAGGTGAACAACTGTCCCAATTGTCTATGACTATGTAAGTTTTTAAATAACATTGAAAGTCACACATCAGGAAAACCCATTATCCCAAGAAAATCAGAATGTTTCATCACTCTAAATGCTGCTGCTGCTGCTGCTAAGTCGCTTCAGTCGTGTCCGACTCTGTGAGACCCCGTAGATGGCAGCCCACCAGGCTTCCCCATCCCTGGGTTTCTCCAGGCAAGAACACTGAAGTGAGTTGCCATTTCCTTCTCCAATGCATGAAAGTGAAAAGTGAAAGTGAAGTCGCTCAGTCGTGTCTGACTCTAGCAACCCCATGGACTGCAGCCTACCAGGCTCCTCCATCCATGGGATTTTCCAGGCAAAAGTCCTGGAGTGGGATGCCATTGCCTTCTCTCTCATCACTCTAAATATTTCAGTATAATTAGAAGTAGCTGTTAATATCTTGTGTAGAATTGGTAATTTTAATTTATAAGTTATAAATGGCTTAACATATGCCTGGGCACTCTTGGATTAATCAAATCAGAGACTTTAAACTCAAACAGCTTCCCTACTTTTGAATGATCAGTTAGAGTCAAGATTGAAAGCATGTTTCAAAATCTATCAAAAATAAATAAGTCATTGCTATTTTAAACATATTTGTACATTATTCACTCTATTATTTTAACTTGTGTATCAACATAACCAATGCAATTTGGGTGTTTTACAACATAGTAGAGTTCAGCAGATAAAATTCTATCTAGTATTCAACTCTAAAAAAGAGAAAAGTCTCCTATTTTAAAACTGAGGAACAATTTAAAGAGATAAATGTTTAAAAAGTTGAAAGGAATTTAACATTTTGGCACAAATAGTCTATGATCTGCGGTGGGGCACTTTCACATACATCTTAATGTGAAAACAAATCAAGATTGTTCTCATTGAAGTTATGATATATCTGAAATGCAACTTGTTGACATTAAAAAAGCTATAGAATACGGAAAAAAGTGTGCACACACATATATACACACGTGAATACACATGCACACACACACACACAACCTTTTTTGTAAGTGCAGTAAGATCCAGGTAAGCTGCTCCAACATAGCTACACAATGTAGTAACATCTCTCTCCCCAACCAGTCTTCTCATATGTCTAGTGTAAGGAAACACAGTCCTTTTTAATATTATTCTTATTAGAGATGTATCAAGAGCAAGGAGAGTCAGTTTTCCTTCACCAAGTGATTCTATGGGTAGGTGATTTCCCTTGGCTGATGATCCAGCTAGACTAACATAGATAGCATGTCTGCATCTTAGGTGGCATTCTGGCTCAGTTTTACTGTTTCCTCCTCTCTTGCTAAATCACCTAACACAGAACACTATCTGAACACTCAGTTCAATTCAATTCAGTCCCTCAGTTGTGTCTGACTCTTTGTGACCCCATGGACTGCAGCACGCCAGGCCTCCCTGTCCATCACCAACTCCCAGAGTCCACCCAAACCCATGTTCACTGAGTCAGTGATGCCATCCAACAATCTGATCCTCTGTCATCCCCTTCTCCTCCTGCCCTCAATCTTTCCCAGCATCAGGGTCTTTTCAAATGAGTCAGTTATTCATATGCTTAGCACAAAATTTAAAAATTTTCCTTTAGTTAATGGTCTAAGAATTATGTACATTAAAATCAATTTTTAAGGCTCATGATTTTTATAAAATTCTAATTACTAAAATAGAAATGAGTGGGAATAACATAAGAAGTTAAGAAATATTTTTATCACAAGGCATACCACACAGGGAAAATGAAGTTGATAGCCAAAGCAAATTTATTAAGTCAAATTTTAGTGATAGGTAGCTTCTGTTCTTTACTACTAGTGCCAAATTCCTGAATCACATTGATCTATTAATATGCTAATATAGCTCAACATATAGTTAATTAGTTAGCTATTTCTTTATAGGGAAATCTTATGAAAGACCAAAAGACACAGATACTGGCAAATTTTAAATATACATATATATAACACAGAAGATTGTCCTGGGTCAAAATCTTTTTTCTATCATGACCTAATTGTGTGGCTTTGAGGAAACTTTCTTGAATTCTATGTACATGTGTATTTACGAAGCTTAAATAATTGTGGCTTAAGGTCTTTCCTAGATTAAAAAAAAATAAGACTTACAATTTCTGTTGTCTTTGATTATACTTATTTGGCTTGCAAAAAGGAAAACAAAATTCCTAGCAGGTTATCCTCTTTGGGGCACCTGCATAGCACCAGTTGTGTTTTCTATAGTGACATATTCTAAAGTGCTCTAGGATGCCACCTGCTTACCCATTGAGTTTCAATATTCTCTCAAACCAAGGCATTTTGGCCCAGGTCTTTTGCTAATTCTCAATTTTGTTAGCTTCTCTCTACTTCTCATATGGTTCCAGAATATTTTCCTTATGAACAGCCTCAATAGCTAGATTCCAAAAATGCTATATTTCCCTAGTTTCCTCAAGGAAGAGGCAGCCCAGTGCACAGAACTTGTCTCTGTCTTGGAACAGTTATTGAAAGCCAGAGTCCTGCCAAATATCTAACTCTCAGCAATGCCACAACTCATAAGTGATTTTATTTTGAGACCAGTTTTTACATAAGTCATCTTACAAAGGAGGCATCAGCTTATCAGGGGTATTTCAGACCTCATAAAAGTTTGTGAATGTTACGAAGTGCATTTGTGTGTGTGTGTGTGTATGTGCACTCCATCATGTTTGACACTTTGAGATGCCATGGACTGTAATCTGCCAGGCTTTTTTGTTCATGGTATTTCCCAGGCAAGAAACCTGAAGAGAGTTGCCATTTCCTTTTCTTGGGGACCAGGGGTCAAATCCTCATCCATTGTATCTCCTGCATTGCAGAATTCTTTACTGGAGGCATCTGGGAAGCACTATTAAGAACTATCAGTTCAGTTCACTTTAGTCACTCAGTCGTGTCCAACGTTTTGCGACCCCATGAATCTCAGCATGTCAGGCCTCCCTGTCCATCACCATCTCCCGAAGTTCATCAAACTCACGTCCATTGAGTTGGTGATGCCATCCAGCCAACTCATTCTCTGTCGTCCCCTCTTTCCCCTGCCCCCAATCTCTCCCAGCATCAGAGTCTTCTCCAATGAGTCAACTCTTCGCATGAGGTGGCCAAACTACTGGAGTTTCAGCTTTAGCATCAGTCCTTCCAAAGAACACCCAGGGCTGATCTCCTTTAGAATGGACTGATTGGATCTCCTTGCAGTCCAATGGACTCTCAAGAGTCTTCTNCTATAAAACTCCTAGAGGAGAACATAGGCAAAACACTCTCCGACATAAATCATAGCAGGATCCCCTATGACCCACCTCCCAGAATATTAGAAATAAAAGCAAAAATAAAGAAATGGGACCTAGTTAAAATTAAAAGCTTCTGCACAACAAAGGACACTATAAGCAAGGTGAAAATATAGCCTTCAGAATGGGAGAACACAATAGCAAATGAAGCAACTGACAAACAACTAATTTCAAAAATATATAAGCAACTCCTGCAGCTCAATTCCAGAAAAATAAACGGCCCAATCAAAAAATCGGCCAAAGAACTAAATAGACATTTCTCCAAAGAAGACATACAGATGGCTAAGAAACACATGAAAAAATGCTCAATATCACTCATTATCAGAGAAATGCAAATCAAAACCACAATGAGGTACCATTTCATGCCAGTCAGCAATCCAAAAGCATTGCTCGACAAGTAATAAATGCTGGAGAAGGTGTGGAGAAATGGAAACCCTCTTACATTGTTGGTGGGAATGCAAACTAGTACAGCTACTATGGAGAACAGTGTGGAAATTCCTTAAAAAACTGGAAATAGAACTCCTTATGACCCAGCAATCCCACTGCTAGGCATACCCACTGAGGAAATCAGAATTGAAAGAGACACGTGTACCCCAATATTCATCGCAACACTGTTTATGATAGCAGGGACATGGAAGCAACCTAGATGTCCATCATTAGATGAATAGATAAGAAAGCAGCGGTACATATACACAATGGAGTATTACTCAGCCATTAAAAAGAATACATTTGAATCAGTTCTGATGAGGTGGATGAAACTGGAGCTGATTATACAGAGTAAATTAATCCAGAAAGAAAAACACCAATACAGTATGCTAATGCATCTATATGGAATTTAGAAAGATGGTAACGATAACTCTGTATTCAAGAGAGCAAAAGAGACACAGATGTATAGAACAGCCTTTTGGACTCTGTGGGAGAGGGAGAGAGTTGCATGATTTGGGAGAATGGCATGAAAACATGTATAATATCATATAAGAAACGAATTGCCAGTCCAGGTTCAATGCAGGATACAGGATGTTTGGGGCTGGTGCACTGGGATGACCTAGAGGGATGGTACAGGGAGGGAGGTGAGGGGGGGTTCAGGATGGGGAACACATATACACCCGTGGCAGATTCATGTTAATGTATGGCAAAACCAATAAAATATTGTAAAGTGATTAGCCTCCAATTGAAATAAGTAAATTCAAATTAAAAAAAAAAAAAGATGCTTACTCCTTGGAAGGAGAGTTATGACCAACTTAGATAACATATTCAAAAGCAGAGATATTCAGTTCAGTTCAGTTCAGTTGCTCAGTCGTGTCCTACTCTTTGTGACCCCACGAATTGCAGCACGCCAGGCCTCCCTGTTCACAGGAAAAACCATAGCCTTGACTAGAGGAATCATAGTCAGCAAAGTAATGTCCCTGCTCTTGAATATAATATCTAGGTTGGTCATAACTTTTCTCCCAAGGAGTAAGTGTTTTCTAATTTCATGGCTGCAGTCATCATCTGCAGGGATTTGCCATCACAGGTCTGTCTAGTCAAGGCTATGGTTTTTCCAGTGGTCATGTATGGATGTGTGAGTTGGACTGTGAAGAAAGCTGATTGCTGAATAATTGACGCTTTTGAACTGTGATGTTGGAGAAGACTCTTGAGAGTCCCTTGAACTGCAAGGAGTTCCAACTTGTCCATTCAAAAGGAGATCAGTCCTGGGTGTTCATTGGAATGACTGATGCTAAAGCTGAAACTCCAATACTCTGGCCACCTCATGCAAAGAGTTGACTCATTGGAAAAGATTCTGATGCTGGGAGGGATTGGGGGCAGGAGGATAAGGGGGTGACAGAAGATGAGATGGCTGGATGGTATCACCTACTCAATGGACATGAGTTTGAGTGAACTCAGGGAGGCCTGGGCTGCTGCAATTGATGGGTTCAGACATGGCTGAGTGACTGCTGCAGTATGTGTGAACACAGAGTCGGACACGACTGCACTGAACTGCATACTAATGACATGCCTTCAATTTAACCTGCTTAGAATTATATTTCTAGAAATTTGATCTTAAATTACATTTTTGGTTGCTCAAATTTAAAATAATATCCTACACAGTAAGAGTCTATGATTATTAGCAAGTTTTACAGTAAATATATTATGTGTATATATTTGTATATATGTATAAATATATGTATTATATTTGTAGTATATATGTAAATATAATTGATGTGATACCACACAGAAAATGTAGCATGAACAGATGTCAGTGTAATACTTTTGAATTTTCCTCTGATTTAATAAATAGTGTCAAGCAGAAATAGAAAATGGAAAAATTTAATAGAACTTTTTAAACAGTTCAAAGCAACAATAGTATTTGTAGCTATTGTTTCTTATCTAATGACTTCAATGGCTTTTTCCAAGAATACTAATACATAAGTCAAAATTGCATTTCATTGCTGATTATTCTCAAATAAAAGGTCAGATAATGCTAGTTTTTTCCCATTAGATAATTGTGACACTGTTTTTTGTTGGTTTGTTTGTTTTCATTTAAAATCAAATACATATAAGTTTGTGTCACCAGTAAATATGAGTTCTGGAAAAGTCTTCATAATCTGAGTAAAAAATATTTGTTATTGAGCATCTATTTCAACACTCTATATGTATATATGTTTTAAAAAATGACTGAACTTTGCATAAAAATTGTGTGTGTGTGTGTGTGTGTGTAAGAGAGAGAGAGTGTTCTGCAGTGCCTCATCCAGTGTATGGTGTATTTTAAAGCATTCAATGAGTATAACAGTTAAAAAAAATAGAAAAAGAAAACATTTAAACGATTGGCTACTCTTATCTCTAGACACTCTTCCTACTGCTTCCATGGTAGCACCCTCTTCTTCTATTTCTCTTGCTTCACTGGCACTGTCCATCCTTTTTCCTGGTTTACCTACCAGTGGAATGCTATATAGTTTTAACTAGTCAAGCACAGTGATATTCATGTACATTAATTTATATGTAACTGAGTCAATGATGTAAATCACAGGTTTTCAAATTTTGTTCTACATAATATTAAGATTTCTTACAGATATATTGGAGTTTCCAAGGGACTAAGACTGGAATCTCTGGTCCTCTATTAAGATTCTAACATCTCTAACTTGGCTTACTTTCTAATTGACGTGATGCTCCATGTTAGAATACAGTACATGAATAATGTAAAATCACTTGTTTCCTACTACCCAGGTATAACACTCACTTGAATCTCCACATATGCAAAAGGCCCTTCTATCTCTCAAGCAAACACTTCCCTGGAGCAAGAGCAAGCTATCAGAAAGACCGCTACTACTTCACTGACATAGGCTGAATAATCCTCGTTGAATGCTTAACTCAATTCAGTTCTGAAATCAGGACTCCTATTCTTTCCTTTTTCTGTTCTCTTTTTCTTTTCTTTCCACCTCTTTTTCCTGTTCTCCTCCTTCTTTAAACTACTAGAATGATTATTTTATCCAAAGAATGTCATTATCTTTCATTCATCAGTGCTACACTAATTCTTCCCCCCAGTTCTAACTATTCAATGAAAAGAAGATTTAGTCTTTCTTCCCTGGTGGCTCAGATGGTAAAAAGAAGTTTTAATCTTGAATCTCTATATTTAAGTTATTTATGCAAATTTATCTAGTCCTTCAGCCACAAATGTCAAGTTATAAATAACAAAGTTTTCCAAATGTCAGGAAGGAGGATAAAGTGGGGAGTGTGGGGAAAAGATTATGAGAAGGAGGAATTGCAGATCCACAACTTTAAGTTTTTATGTACTTGGTAATCTTTCTTATCCTTTTTGGGGACACCATGCAATATTTATTTACTTGGAAAAAAAAAAAGTCTTTCTATTAGGAATATGTGAACCAAAATCATCTAAGGTCACTGCTTTTTAAATTTGATGAGTTTGCTCTAACTAAAATATCCACCTTAGAGTTTCACATATATAATTATACCTTTTCTGTTTCATCATTTTCTCTAATTTTCAGCTTAAAAATATCCTATTTGTAAGACACTGAAAAATATAGCTGTATATAACAAAAGTAAATGTGCCTATTCTCATTACAAAGAAAATTGGAATTTTTATGATAGTTTATTTCACCATAAAATCAGGATGCAACTTTCAACTTATTATTTCTTCATTTTCTTTTCATAAGAATTATTATTAGAAATATAATTTGGGAATGTTGCATATTATTCCGTCATGTAACTAGCCATAATTTAGTTATTCAAGCTGCTGAGCAAAATTCACAATCTCAAGCACGTTTGTTTATGCATTATATCTAAAGATTTAATCCTTAAAAAAGAATGATATATGAGAGTACACATGTTTTTAAGATTCTAAATATTTTAAGGAAATAAGATTTTCTGGAAAGCTTATATAATATAATCATTTTACCTAAGTTTCTAGATTTCAGATAAGCCACAGAACATATTTTTCCTGGACTTCTGTAGAGAAATCATTGTCTTAAAAACCTTCAAAATTTGCTTACAAAAACTGAGAACTAAATTTTTGTCTTGTCAGTAATCCGTGTTACTTTTTCTCAGTTTTGTTTTGTTTTGTTTTCTGTGACATCTAAGAGACTATAGCCTATCTGAATGAAATAAAAGGAATAACCAAATCAGTTTGAAAATCCAAAATAAATGAGACTCTAAGTATGATACACATTGATACACCTCCTTGTAATTTCTTGAGGGTGATCTTTGAATATGAAGTGACTCAGTCACAACATTTTGGACACTTTCTTTCTGAAAGTTCAACTGACATGATTTAAGCCAAATTTGCTATATTTTAAAAATAATTATTTTCCTTTAGTGACAAGAGTCTGCTTTTATTGCAGGAAACCTGGAATTGATCATTGGGTTGGGAAGATCTCCTGGAGAAGGAAATAACAACCCATTCCAGTATTCATGTGTGAAGAACACCATGGACAGAGGAGAATGGTGGGCTACAGTCCATGGGGTCTCAGAGTCAGAGACAACTGAGCAACTAAATCTTTCTTTCACTTAGTGATCCCATTCATACACTCTAGCCACCCCAAATTTGAAAAAAAAAAAGGGCAAAACAATTACAAAATAATTTCCTGTGGAAAATGACAAGATCAGAAATTCCAAATAATATTTGATTAAGAACTGAAAATATGAGGGATGCAAACTATACCACTTATGGTAAAATAAAGAATAACGTTTGGAGTGTGCATTCATTTATTTGCTCACCTGCTCACTGAACAAGAAAGAGGGACATTCATCTTGAGAACTGTCAGCTCCTGTCCTTTCCCAAACATGACACTCACTCTTTTAAATGAACAGTATCTGACTTTAGGTGAGTGATCACACTGTCGTGGTTATCCAGGTCAGTAAGATACTAGTGAACAGTACTGCCACACTCCAGGATATCTGACTCTAGGTGAGTGAACACACCATCATGGTTATCCAGGTCATTAAGATCTTTTTTGTATAGTTCTGTGTATTCTAGCCACCTCTTCTAAATACATTCTGCTTCTGTTTCTGTCCTTCATTATGCCTATCTTTGCATGAAATTTTCCCTTGGTATCTCTAACCTTCCTGAAGAGATCTCTAGTCTTTCCTATTCTATTGTTTTCCTCTATTTCTTTGCATTGTTCTCTTAGGAATGCTTCAGACTGTGCTGTTGGAGAAGACTCTTGAGAGTCCCTTGGACAGCAAGGAGATCAAACTAGTCAATCCTAAAAGAAATCAACCCTGAATATTCAGTGAAAAGAATAATGCTGAAGCAGATGCTCCAATACTTTGGCTGCCTGCTGTGAAGAGTTAACTTATTGGAAAAAAACCCTGATTCTGAGAAAGATTGAAGATAGGAAGAGAAGGGGATGACAGAGGGTGAGATGATTGGATAGCATTACCAACTCAATGGACATGAGCTTGAGCAAGCTCCAGGAGTTGGTGATGGACAAGGAAGCCTGGCATGCTGCAGTCCATGGGGATGCAAAGAGTCAAACACAACTGAGGGACAGAGACAAGTGCCAAAACAACATCACTGAGTAATATGTGAATTACTCCACTGAGTAATTTAGTGAATTGTAATTCACTAAATAGAAATCAATAAATAACGCATTGACTTGCCATGATAGCCTCTTTGATATTTGTCGTTGTTGTGTTAGTTGCTCAGGCGTGTCTGATTCTTTGCAACACTATGAACCATAGCCTGCCAATCAACTCTATTCATGGGATTTTCCAAGCAAGAATACTGGAGTGGGATGCCATTTTATTCTCCAGTGGATCTTCCCAATCCAGGGATTGAATCCAGGTCTCCTGCATTTCAGGCAGATTCTTTGCCATCTGAGCCACCAGAGAAGTCCCTTCTTTGATATTAGATATTACTCTTATATCCTGTCATGGTGAACAGGTTAAAACACCTACTAGACAAGAGATCTAAGCCCTCTATTAAGAATAAAACATGTAATAAATAAACAAGACATATAATACTTCAGGCTGCAAATATAAGGAACTGAAATTTATAAACTTGAGTTATGTAAAATTTTTATAATTATTTTATTCACAGCATCAAAGTGTCAACTTGCAGCATGTCTTACACCCAGTAGTTGTATATCCCCCATTCCCTCACTTCTAAATTGCCTCACCTCACCATTGGTACTTTCAGTGCATCTCAAATGTCAACTAGTCCAAACCACTATCATTATTTTTGGTTTCTTACCTGGTCTTTTGCTTTCACTTTTGTCCTCACAGAGTAGTCAGAATTGTCTTTTTTTTTTTTTTTTTAAGAAAAACCTGTCATGTTTCTCCTTAAAAAAGAGGAATTTTCTCCAATTTTTTTTTTTTATCTCACTCAAAGGGAAAAAAAAAAAAAACAACCTAAAATTTAGTACAAGTTCCTTCAAGAACCCTCCCCTCATCCTCACTTTCTTTGTTATTACTTTGATTTCATTTCTACTAGTTACCTCACTCAATTGGATGCAAAGAGACATTTTTACTCTTCTGGGAAAGGTCAGAAATTGTTATTTATTTTGCTTACTGCCATATCTGCAGCTGTCAGAATAGTAGACGGATATAGTAGATGCTATTAGATATTTGTCAATTAAGCTATAAATTAATGAATCCATGTTGAATGAATAAGATAAATAAATTCAGTTTCACAGAGACTTTCTACTTTTAGTAATGCTCACAATGAGTCAGAGACAACTGAAGAGACTGAGCATGCATATACACAAGCTGTTTTTTAGATACAGATAACAAATATAAATGTCATAAAAAACGGTGATGTGTCTAATCTGAAAGGGTAAGTTTTGAGGTATGAATTCCAACACCATTTCCATAGCTATTTAAAGGTCTAGTTTTAGTCTATTAAAAAAAAAAACTAAACTAAATAATAAACATTAAGTACTATAAAAGAAATAAAAATGCTATAAAAACATTAAAAAATAAACACTAAACTTTTAGGTCCTGATTCAGTCTACAGTAAACACTAAACTAGCTGTGGATAACTGTGTGCGTCAATGGAAATGATTACTTACTACATTAGTTTCAAGCCTCTGGATATTTCAAACAATGCATTAAAAAATAAAATAAAATATCCTAATTTGCATGGGCTCTCAAATCCAAATGTGAATGACTAAACTAGAAAAATGGTGCACTCATTGGCTTTAAATGACTTTGACCAAGGGAACTTATTGTAATCAGCAGAAAAGCAATTAAATATTTACCCTAATGTGCATCTTACAAAACGTTAAAACAAATCTTCATTGAATACTTACTACTTTACTTTTTTGTTTTCTGAGAGGATTGTAATCTAAAATGGAACTGTGCAATATGGGATGGAGAATCTTATGCCTGCACGCTCAGCAGAATGGAACTTAAGAACTGAGAGACTCATTGTTCATAAATACATGACTTACAGAGAACTAGCTTTATCAACGAACATCTGCCAGGAATTTATTCCCATCCTCAAGCCAAAGAATTATTGTTTGCACTCTGGATGGACTTTCCCCTCTTTCTATTCCTTGCCTATAAATAAAGTCTACCCTAAACACTCAATGGACTCATTTATAGCTTGTGAGAACATGGATTACCTGAATTGCCATTCCTCTTTATTTTCAAATAAACTTAATTGGAACTTGTTGTTGTGTACTTTTTTATTTAGGTGGACAGTTTACTTTTTTTTTTTTAATTTAAATGTCTGTATCTCTCTCCTCTCACCTACTGATATTTTTCTACTCTTTCAATGTAAGATTTGACTGTTTCTCATCTCATTTTTATCCATTGTCCTATAAAACAAAAGAGCTTCCTGGTGGCTGAGGAATCCACCTGTAAAGGCAAGAGATGCTAAAAGATCCCCCAGAGAAGGAAATGACAAATCACTCCATGATTCTTGCCTTGGGAAATCCCGTGAACTGAGGAACCTGACAAGCTACAGTTTGTGGGGTCTCAAAAGAGTTGGACACGACATAGAGACTAAACAACAATGACATAAAATCTCAGGTTATAGTAGTATTC
>SJYV01028030.1:34209-49014 GCA_006410875.1 Neotragus pygmaeus
CAAGACAATCTTGCAGGTAAATAGAAAATTTCTACAGAAATATAATGAAAGTCTTTTCACATTCTTTCATGAAAAGCAGGATGGTGCAGTAGTTAAGCAGGAGACTGTGTATTAGACTAAACATTTCTTTCTTGATTATGCTAAGCAAAGTCAAGTAGTAAACAAAGCTAACCCAAAAACACCAAATGCACCAATATTTTATTTTTTGTGGTGGCACCAGAGGTCAAAAATATCTAGATAATGTATTCTAGTACAGAGTATATTTTGAGATTCACTTTCCCTATTCCATTATTTTGTTTTGTTAAATAATTAATATAGCATCTCTTCTGGGTTTTTAACAAAGATCCTCCTTGCTAATTTGTTTATCCATGTGACTCTTAAGATTCTGCCTGTATTACTCCTCCAACCTTCCTGATCACCTTTAGAAGCTACCTCCAGTTCCCACCAATCTGGCCAGTATCAAAAATTCCCACACATCATTTCCAAATGTCTAGGGTCTTTTCTATATGTCTACTTATAGAGACTGCTTTTTCCCAAAGTTTGACAGCACTGATTGCTGCTGGACAGGTTCTTTTTTTTAAAATCCTTAATGGCATCTCTGAATTATACCCCAATTAAATATATATGAAGTGAAGTTGCTCCATCTTGTTCAACTTTTTGCGACCCCATGGACTGGTGCCTACCAGGCTCCCCAGTCCATGGGATTTTCCTGGCAAGAGTACTGCAGTGGGTTGCCATTTCCTTCTCCAGGATATCTTTCTGACCCAAGGATTGAACCCCGGCCTCCTGCATTGTAGGCAGATGCTTTTACTATCTGAGCTACCAGGGAAGCCCATATCACATCATAAAATTGTACAATTGTACATCTTTTTTTCAAATTAAAATTTAAAGATTGTAAGTATTTTTTCATGGCTGTAAGCAAAGGCATCAAATAACTTATCAAGTATTTCCTATTTTTAACATTTCATTTTTAAAATAGAAAAATGCAGTAATACCTAACCACTTCAAAGACTACACACAAACACATATGAACACATTCTATTTGGTACAATCTGGAAACTCAATAATCAAAATGCGTTTTTAGATGTAGTGACTATGAGTGAGCAGATCATAATTTCAAATACTGTGGAAGGTTCCCACTAAGTGCTTACCTACATAAAGTGTTTCAATATAAATATAATTATTGTCTTTCTAGAACATGCAAATATGCTACAGGATTTTGTATAGTCAATGTATGGCAACGTTCCAGCAACTAGCATAGACTCTTGACCATGATAAATCAGAGTATCTCCTTTTTTCATACTGTGTTAGGTAATATTTTCATAAATGGTCATCATGGTTTATGTATACAGAATTTTCCTTTAGAGTATTAAACATTTTCAGTTTTAAAGTTTGGTGTGTACTCAATTGCTCTATCATGCCTGATTCTTTGTGACCCATGGGCTGTAGACTGCCAGGCTCCTCTGTCCATGGTAAATATATTACTGTTCAAAAGGTCATCATGGCTGATTATGCTCAGGAAAATTCTCTCTGATATTAACCATTAATCAAGATGTGAATCTCATGCTTGATTATTAGTGGACTGTTTTGAAAAACAAATTAACTGATATCTATAGAGCAATAATTAATATAGAAATAAGATGTGTGACTTAGAAAATAAGCAAAATGGAATGTTAATACCATGGAAAATGCAGTTTTATTAAAAACACATTCATATTTAAACAAGGAATATCCTGCTTCACCTTGTTATAATATGTTTCTAGCTTCTGTATTAGAAAAGGTTAATTCAAATTTATCTCAGACAGACTGAGCCACACATTTTCTCCCTTGAATTTGTTATTTGCTTTGATTTTTTCTTTTCTTTTCTTTTTCTTTTTGGTTATGTGTACACATTCCCTATACTTATAACACAAATTGGAACTGACGTCATTAATCTCTTGATAACAGACTTCTCTGGGCCTGAATTAATTCTTTTAACTTTATTTGACAGGAAAAAGGAGGAAAAAATCCCTCCCATTCTTCTCTATGTGCATTCTGGCTCAATTTCTCTCTTCTGGGGTTAATTTTATTGCATTCTTCCTGTAGTTTCTTAATGTGTCAGGCACCTGTGGTGGATTCGTGTCGATGTATGGCAAACCCAATAGAGTATTGTAAAGTTAAATTTAAAAATAAATAAATAAAAAAAAAAAATAAAATAAAAAAAAAAAAAAAAAAAAAAAAAAAAAAAAAAAAATTTAAAATACACAGAATGGAGTTTTGCTTCTAGGCATTCCTGGACATTCAAAATGGAGTATAAACACTATCTAAGCATAAGTGAAAGGGTTATGCTTGTCTGATTCTTTGGAAAAAGAAAAAAAAAAGTTTTCCATACTATATATATAAAAGCTTTTCTACTACATTTGATAAAGATGAGAAAAAATAACAAGAAAAAAATGTAAATGTTGGGAAACAAACTAAATGAAGTGGGAACAATGAATATGAAGAAGAAAAAATGAAACACACCAAATATAAGTAATAAATCATCATATAGTCCAGTTGTTTTTAAACATGGCCGATCAATAGAATCACATCTGGAGATTTGGAAAAGCTTGACATTTGTACCTTGACATTTGTATTTTTCAAAAAAAATTCCAAGATAATTCTAATGTTCATCTGGGTTTTAAAAAGTGACCAAACACTTTTCTATTAAATGGGTGTTTTAGTGACATAGAATTCTATTATTTTCTGTTGACCAATAAAGTTACAATGCTATTATAGTTAACAGTTACATTACCACTATAATAAAAAATGTTTATCAGATGTTGGATATGTTTTTTCTAAATATATAATTTTTAAACTATATTTGATATTAATTTCTCATTTAAATGTTTTTTTTTTCTTTCTCTGCAATCACCCTCTGATTTTTCAGTCTTTCAACTTTCATAAGGCTTTCAATGGCCAAGTCAAAGATCTCTCTTACTAAATGTCACATTGCCCATGAAGGTATGAGGATTACTTTTATGAATTTTTTGATATTGATTTCTAATATAATTCCACAATGATAAGAAAACACATTCTATGATTTCAAAACCTTTAGATAATGACATTTTTTCACATTGTTTTATGTTACTGGATATATTCCAGTGTCTCCTGGTTTATAGTCTATGGAAATTTGAATATAATTTGTATCCTGCTGTTGTGTGAAATTTGTATAAAGAGTAATTATGCTTTAAAAAAATATCCTGTGATGAACCACAATGGAATGAAAAAAACTATGAAAAAGAATGCATGTATTGCATAACTGAATCACTCTGCTGTATATCAGGAATAAACATACCTTTGTAAATAAACTATCTATTGTAAATAAATTACATACTTAAATAAAACAAAAATTTTAAAAAAAAAGCGTTCCCTTGTAAGATTCTTACTCCATATATGTCATGTCTCTCTTTTAAACAGATAGACTTCTAATGAGTCAGCAGTATAGTTTATACATCCTTTTAGTAAGTTTTATACTTATATGAAGATTCATTAAGCAGTCATGTTAATTAAATATTTCTTGATCATTTATCATTTTTAGATTGCTATTTCTAGTTCTAAAATATGGAATTAAATTGTGTATCTGAAAAAAAAAATTATGTGTGTACTATGTATTTTCTTAAGGGTAGTATGTTTCTTGTAAATTACAAATAAGGGAGATATTAATTTTAATTTAGTGTTTACAACTAGATATCCACTTTCCAGTTCCAGTTCAGTCACTCAGTCATGTTCAACTCTTTTGCGACCCAATGAATCGCAGGACTGCAGGCCTTCCTGCCCATCACCAACTCCCGGAGTTCACTCAGACTCACGTCCATCAAGTCAATGGTGCCATCCAGCCATCTCATCCTCTATCGTTCCCTTCTCCTCCTGTCCCCAATCCTTCCCAGCATCAGCATCTTTTCCAATGAGTCAGCTCTTCACATGAGGTGACCAAAGTATTGGAGTTTCAGCTTTAGCATCAGTCCTTCCAATGAACACCCAGAACTGACCTCCTTTAGAACAGACTTGTTCAATCTCCTTGCAGTCCAAGGGACTCTCAAGAGTCTTCTCCAACACCATGGTTCAAAAACATCAATTCTTTGGTGCTCAGCTTTCTTCACAGTCCAACTCTCACATCCATACATGACCACTGGAAAAACCATAGCCTTGCCTAGACGGACCTTTGTTGGCAAAAGAATGTCTCTGCTTTTCAACATGCTATATAGCAAAGTTAATATAACTTTTCTTCCAAGGAGTAAGCATCTTTTAATTTCATGGCTGCAATTACCATCTGCAGTGATTTTTGAGCCCCCCCAAATAAAGTCTGACACTATTTCCATTGTTTCCCATTCTATTTTCCACGAAGTGAAGGGACCAGAAGCCATGATCTTAGTTTTTTGAATGTTGAGCTTTAAGCCAACATTTTCACTCTCTTCTTCCACTTTCATCTAGAAACTTTTTAGTTCCTCTTCACTTTCTGCCATAAGGGTGGTGTCATCGGCATATCTGAGGTTATGGATATTTCTCCCAGCAATCTTGATTCCAACTTGTGTTTCTTCCAGTCCAGCGTTTCTCATGATGTACTCTGCATATAAGTTAAATAAGCAGGGTGACAATATACAACCTTGATGTACTCCTTTTCCTATTTGGAACCAGTCTGTTGTCCTATGTCCAGTTTTAACTCTTGCTTCTTGACCTGCATACAGATTTCTCAAGAGGCAGGTCAGGTGGTCTGGTATTTCCATCTTTTTCAGAATTTTCCACAGTTTATTGTGATTCACACAAAGGCTTTGGCATAGTCAATAAAGCAGAAAGAGATGTTTTTCTGGAACCCCTTGCTTTTCCAGTGAATGTTGGTTATTTGATCTCTGGTTCCTCTGCATTTTCTAAAACCAGCTGGAACATCTGGAAGTTCATGGTTCACATATTGCTGAAGCCTGGTGTGGATATTCACTTTAGCTGAGACCAAATTTTTAAAAATGAAGAAATTATAGAGATATTATATTACAGTTTCATGTTGAATTGAACACAGATGTATCTCATTTCTTGACAGATCAGTTTTACCAAGCAAAGATGTAATTTTATTTTGTATCCTATTCAATTAGTGTAATATGGGATGTGGTATTGCTTAAAATAGTTCTTAGTGGACAAATTAATGAATGTATGAATTATAGCAAACAAACAATATCATAACAGATTATAGATGTATGAATGTAAGATATAAGAGCATATAAACTTAATTTGTAAAATTTTGGCCCTGAAAGCATCAAGTCATATAAAATACATCTTATTCAAAATATCTTTAATGGGTTGCATCCTACACGTTTTACAAGAAGGAGGTATGATTGGCTCTAGCATGAAATTTTTAGCTACATGTAATGTGGATTGAGACAAGCCTGGTTTCAAATATTTACTCTCTCTGGTAATTTTGGTTAGGTCATCCACTCTTATATGGCTCATTCATGAAAAAGTGATAACAAAGGAATAGTTTTATAGTGTTTATGATTTAAATATCATGTGAATAATGTTTAATATTTATTTTACCACAATAGACCCTTAATAAATGATAAACAATAGTTCTTATTACTAATATTGGTGTTATTAAAGTTTTATATTTTAAGAAGTTTCTATCACCTTTATCTCAATCTTCAGATTCTACTGATAGATATTCTGGAGACCAAAAACAAAACAAAACAAAAATAACCGAAGCTCACTGAGCTTAAATGATTTTCTTATCATCACTATATAAGTAATAGGGGTGAATGTGGAACACAAACTGGGTCTTATGAATTATAATCCATTAAACTTCTGATTATGTATCACTATCTCTCTCTTGCTTATCCAGAATCTCAATATTCCCAGCATCACTTATATTAAACAGTTTCTAATATCCTGCAATATAAAATTCCAATTTGTTTCTATTAATAGGTTATTTCAGTTTCTATTAATGTCACTAGCAAAAATAGTATCATTGTTTGAAAGAATTATATCACAATCCATGTTTAAGTTCAGCAAATATTTCTTTCATATTTGATATACAATGCAAGTGTCTACTCTTTCTCAGTAACAAATTATTGGTGATGGATGGGGCGGCCTGGTGTGCTGTGATTCTTGGGGTCACAAAGAGTTGGACATGACTGAGCGTCTGAACTAAACTGAACTGAACAAATTGAGACATCTTTAAATAAATTATTCAGGACAATATGAAATACAATAGAAAAATTGGGAACTGAAGTGCAATGTCATTCTGTCCCCAAACTAACTGCAGTTGGATTAGAAATATTCATGTAAACCCAAACCATAAAGATTTTTAAAATATACATTAAAAAGAATATATTACTCACTTTGAGTAAGGTAAGGTTCCTTAAATAAGATATACAAAATGCTTACCCAATTAAAGATCTTTTTAATTCAAAAGACATTTTAAAGAAAGAAAAAGGCAAGACACAGATGAGAAAAAAATATCAACATTACATATTACTGACAAAAAGCTTCAGAATATATTACAAATTTATACATATCAATAGAAAAATTTAAGAAAACTTGAAAAAAATTAGGCACATCACTTTTACAGGTCCCCTATACAATGATTAGAACACAGTATTTTTTTAAAAAAGCATAACTAATCATGGATATAAATTATAAAATCACAAAGAGATACAACTCTACAGATTAGGCTGGCAAAAAAATGAAAACGATGAGGATTATTGATGATGGAGAACTTCATTTCTATATAAACTGTAAATTGGAAAAGAGCTAGGCTCATCTAATGAAGTTGAAAGTTGATGTCTCCACATAATCTAGAGATATTTGTGTATACAAATAGCCAAGCAAACATATCAAGAATGATTTTTTGACATAGTTTTTTTAAAAATATAAATCTATTTATTCTCATTGGATGTTAATTACTTTATAATATTGTATTGGTTTTGCCATACATCAACATGAATACACCACAGCTATACATGTGTTCCCCATCCTGAACCTCCCTTCCTCCTCCCGCCCTGTACCATCCCTCTGGGTCATCCCAGTGCACCAGCTCCAAGCATCCTATATCCTTCATCAAACCTAGACTGGTGATTCATTTCATATATGATATTATACATGTTTCAATGCCATTTTCCCAAATCATCCCACCCTTTCCCTCTCCCACAGAGTCCAAAAGCCTGCTCTATATACATCTGTGGCTCTTTTGCTATCTCTCATACAGGATTATCATTACCATCTTTCTAAATTCCATATATATGCGTTAGTATATTGTATTGGTGTTTTTCTTTCTGGCTTACTTCACTCTGTATAATAGGCTCCAGTTTCATCCACCTCTTTAGAAATGATTCAAATGAATTATTTTTAATGGCTGAGTAATACTCCATTGTTTATATGTACCACAGTTTTCTTATCCATGACATATTGTTGTAGCCACGCATTCTGGGAAACAAACTCACTCAGGAGGACAATACAGATAGTGGACTGCAGTTTATTAAACTGGCAGGACCAAGGCAGAATCTCCTCTTAGCCGAGGTCCCCGACCAGTTTTTGTGAAAACCTTATATATACCAAGTGTACATGCCCAAACCCACCTCTCCAAATTCTCTGAAACTAGTCTGAACAAAGGAACAGAAAGATACAATCAAAGTTAATCCATGATTCGTATGCCTTAAACCTGTGATTCATATGCCTTAAACCTAGGTAGTTAACAGTGGACAATTATCAATAGGCCTGTGGTCATATACCAATAAGAATAATAGAATTTATGATCTTATTTAGTTACACAGATAATTAGGGTATTCTTTTAGGTGTTGGAAAGCCTAGATATGAGCTCTGGGGCTCTTCCTTGGGGAGTCTGATTTTCCAGTTGGCATGTCATTTCCATAGATACTGGGCATATAACTCAAATACCACAGTCTGGCCCAAGATGGAGTCTTGCTTTCAAAATGGAGCATGTTCTGACTGTTTCCTCTTTCAATATCACTCATAACAGTTAAAAGTAGAATAACCCAAGGGACCCTTTACAAAGCATAAGAATAAATGCTATAAAAAGAATAACTGATATATTCTTTCAATGAAATATCATATGGAAACATAAATAAATTAGATAATTCTATACAAAGCAAAATGACTATCTTTAATAAAATGTTGAGTGAATTAAACAAATTAAAAAAGAATATGCACAGTAAGTTTCTAAGAATAAATAAACCACAATAGTGAAAATTTAATTGTATTATTTAGAATTGTCTTAATAATTGTTTAAACTGCAAATGAAGGAAATACTTATTACAAAAGTTAGGACAATAAATAATCAGTGATAGTGAGAGGGTAACAAGATTGCCAGGAGAATTATCAAGGAGTAGGCATCTTTTAATTTCATGGCTGCAATCACCATCTGCAGTGACTTTCGAGCCCATCTATTCTTCGTGAAGTGATGGGACTGGATGTCATAATCTTCATTTTCTGAATGTTGAGGCTTTCTAGTTCCTCTTCATTTTCTGCCATAAGGGTGGTGTCATCTGCATATCTGAGGTTATTGAGATTTCTCCTGGCAATCTTGATTCCAGCTTGTGTTTCTTCCAGTTCAGCATTTCTCATGATGTACTCTGCATATAGGTTAAATAAGCAGGGTGACGATATACAGCCTTGACGTGCTCCTTTTCCTATTTGGAACCAGTCTGTTGTTCCATGTCCATTTCTAACCATTGCTTCCTGATCTGCATATAGGTTTTTCAAGAGGCAGGTCAGGTGGTCTGGTATTCCCATCTCTTTCAGAATTGTCCACAATTTATTATGATCCACACAGTTAAAGGCTTTGGCATTGTCAATAAGGAGAAATAGATGTTTTTCTTGAACTCTCTTGCTTTTTCAATGATCCAGTTGATTTTGGCAATTTGATCTCTGGTTCCTTTGCCTTTTCAAAATCCAGCTTGAACATCTGGAAGTTCACAGAGTATGTATGTACAAAATAATTGAAACTGTGGTCTTGAAGAGATGTCTATGCTCCTGTGTTCATAGAAGCATTATTCACAGCAGTCAAGATATGGAAACAATTCAAATGTCTACTGACAGACAATAAACATTAGAAAATGTGGTATATACATACAATTGAATTTTATTCATTCTTTAAAGAGAAAGAAATTCTATTTGTTGCAGAACAGATGTACCTTGAAGGCATTAAGTAAGATAACTGATTCACAAAAAGACAGATACTACATAACTACACATTTATATGAAATATGTAAAATAAACTTACAGAAGCAGAAAACAATGATGCTTTCACAGGATGAGAGTGGAGGAGATGGGAAAGAGTTGTTTAAAGGGTATAGAGAGCAAAAGGACAAAGTAAACTTTTGAAAATGATGGATGTCTTTACTACCTTGATCTTGCTAATACATGATACCATTGATGTGTACTTATGCCCAAATTTGTCAAACTGTATTCATTAATTATTAACTTGTTTTGTTAAAAATCACATTTTTTGTATATAATTAACAATGAGGAAAATAAGCATAAAATATATAACTTACAATTGTATCAAAATATTAAAGTGGTTTGTACCTTGCAATGGTCTGGCATATCTTTATGTTTATCTTCAGTAGACCCAAAGACTAGATCTTGACACTTGGCCAAGATAAGGATGAGGTGATCTAGTTAGCGATTTATAATATACAATACAGATTTAATTCTCCTTGGATAGTGCCCTGTTCTAACTTATTAACATTATTGAAAATGTATGGATTGCTGAGTTTCTGTTCGTTTAACAATTTGCACAGCTTTTAACTATTCAAATATACGGGGATAGAATCTCTCAGTGAAGTTGTGCATAGACACCCCTGGAACTAATATAGCAAACATATTACTTTGTGATACATAATCCAAAGACTAAGTATATTCTGTGATACTAAGAGAGAACCCAAGAGATTGTGCCTGGAAGTCATGAACTTCTCAACAATTACCGTACCCTTTTTTTTCTACTATAAACTATCTGTTATCATTATTAAAATCTTTTGGAATATGCTGTGTTGAGTTTCATGAGTCTTTACAATTAACTGATTCAGTTCTATTGTTAGATAGCATGAAAAATTAATATGTATCAGATTGCTACAAAGATTGTGAGAAAATATTTAAAAATAAAATTAAAATGATCATAGAGAAGTACAATGGTTTTGATTGAAAGCCTCAGCATTATCAAGATGTTAATTATCCTCCAGTTTCTCTATAGTTTTAATTGAAGCCTCACAAAAATCAAAATAGGAAGTTTTGGTCAAGATATTTTATAAGTACAGGATTTATTTTCATATACTTAAAAAATTATAAAACATCAAAAGATGCTCAACATCATTCATTATCAGAGAAATTCAAACCAAAACCATGATGAGGTACCATCCCACGTTGGTCAGAATGTCTGTTATCAAAAAGTCTACAACAAGAAATGCTAGAGAGGGTGTGGAGAAAAGAGGGCCCTCTTACACTGTTGCTGGGAATGCCAACTAGTATGGCCACTATGGAGAATAGTGTGGAGATTCCTTAAAATCTGGAAATAGAACTGTCATATGACCCAGTAATCCTGCTGCTGGGCATACACACCAAGGAAACCAGAATTGAAAGAGACATGTGTATCCTAATGTTCATTGCAGCACTGTTTACAATACCTAGGACATGGAAGCAACCTAGATGTCCATCAGCAGATGAATGGATAAGAAAGTTGTGGTACATATACACAACGGGATATTGTTCAACTATTAAAAAGAACACTTTTGAATCAGTTCTAATAAGGTGGATGAAACTGGAGCCTACTATACAGAGTGAAGTACCTCAAAAAGAAAAACACCAATATTGTATATTAACACATATATATGGAATTTACAAAAATGGTAATGACAACCGTATATACAAGACAGCAAAAGAGACTCAGATATAAAGAACAGACTTTTAGACTTTGTGGGAGAAGGTAACATTGGGATGTTTGAGAGAATAGCATTGAAACATGTATATTACCATATGTGAAATAGATGACCAGTCCAAGTTCAATGCATAAAATAGGGCACTCAAAACTGGTGTAGTGGGACAACCCAGAAGGATGGGATGGGGAGGGAGGTGGGAGAAGGTTTTGGGATGGGGGACACATGTGCACTCATGGCTGATTCATGTCAATATATGGCAAAACACACAATATTGTAATTTGCCTCCAATTAAAATAAATAAGTTAATTTAAAAACAAATATAAAATGTATGACACAATGATTTTCAGATGAATAACAGGTATCACAGGAAGGCAAATTCTTGATGAAGTGAAACAAACAGGTGGGTCTTACAATTTACACTGCTTACTGCTTCTCTACAACATGAGAATAAGGATGCCCAAAATGAGGATAGAATTCTTATTTAGTTGAGGAAAAACGGATTGGATTTCAGAGTGGACAAGGTAGCTATAAATTTCAGGATAGATTACTAGAAAGCAGAGAGCTATGTAAATGCACATACAAGCAGAGGAATTAAAACACACACACACACACACACACACACACACACACACACACCAATAGATGGTTTCTCTCAAGCACACTTGTACAAAGAAAATATTCCAGTCTGGAGAAGGAACCACTGAGAAACAGTAGATCAAACAATTCTCAGAGCTCACACAGGGCTAAGACCTTTTGGAATTTCTGTCAGAGAGGAAAGAATTCAAATACACAGAGTATCAAATAAAATCCTCAGAGGCTTATCTTAATAATAGAACTAAATTAGCTATAAGCCAAACAGCTGCTCTGAAACCACACTAGTAAATCTAAAAAGCAAACAAACAAATAAAGTATTCAGGTGATTTCAAGTAACCTAACTCTGCCTTAAAAAAATTTAGCACAAATTAATACAAAAAAAGATAAGAAACCAAAAATGCTTAAAACTCTTATCATCTAAGCAAGCATTCTAAAGCATGAAGAGAAACACAAAGAACACTCATTATCAGAATGCAATAAATCCAGCAATGGAAGCAGGTCTAGAAATTACAAGGTAGATAGATCTTGATGAAACTGAAAAAGTACAACATAAGAGCATAAACGAATGAAAAATGAAAAGAAATTGAGCACAGAGAAGCAAATAGATGATAGCAAATTTTTCAGTAACTGAACAATCAAAAATCAAATGACCTTCAATGAAAAAAGCTACAAACAAGAAATGCTGGAGAGAGTGTGGAGAAAAGGGAAACCTCCTACACTGTTGGTGGGAATGTAAATTTGTACTATCATTATATAGAACATTATGAATTTCCTTTAAAAAATAAAACTATAACTAACATTCAAATGAGAATATCTTTCCTTTTCTCCTTTGCTTTTTGCTCCCCTTCTTTTCACAGCTATTTGTAAGGCCTCCTCAGACAGCCATTTTGCTTTTTTGTATTACTTTTTCTTGGGGATGGTATTGATATCTGTCTCTCATACAATGTCATGAAACTCTGTCCATAATTCATCAGGCACTCTGTCTGTCAGATCTAGCCCCTTAAATCTATTTCTAACTTCTACTGTATAGTCATAAGGGATTTGATTTAGGTCATACCTGTGTGGTGTAGTGGTTTTCTCCACTTTCTTCAATTTCAGTCTGAATCTGACAATAAGGAGTTCATGATCTGAGCCAGAGTCAGCTCCCGGTCTTGTTTTTGCTGACTGTATAGAGCTTCTCCATCTTTGGCTGCAAATAATATAATCAATCTGATTTTGATGTCTAACATCTGGTAGGGTCCATGTGTAGAGCCTTCTCTTGTGTTGTTGGAAGAGGGTGTTTGCTATGACAAGTGCATTCTCTTGGCAGAACTCTATTAGCCTTTGCCCTGCTTCATTCTGTACTCTGAGGCCAAATTTGCCTGTTACCCCAGGTGTTTCTTGACTTCCTACTTTTGCATTCATAGAACTGTTCAACTTCAGCTTCTTCAGCATTCCTGATCGGGGCATAGACTTGGATTACCGTGATATTGAACGTTTGCCTTGGAAACGAAGAGAGATCATTCTGTCGTTTTTGAGATTGCATCCAAGTACTGCATTTCGGACTCTTTTGTTGACCATGATGGCTACTCCATTTCTTCTAAGGGATTCCTGCCAACAGTAGTAGATAAAATGGTCATCTGAGTTAAATTCACCCATTCCAGTCCATCTTAGTTCACTGATTCCTAGAATGTCGATGTTCACTCTTGCTATCCCCTGTTTGACCACTTCCAGTTTGCCTTGATTGATGGACCTAATATTCCAGGTTCCTATGCAATATTGCTCTTTACAGCATTGAAACTTGCTTCTATCACCAGTCCAATCCACAACTGGGTGTTGATTTTGCTTTGGATGCATCCCTTCATTCTATCTGGAGTTATTTCTCCACTGATCTCCAGTAATATATTGGGCACCTACCGACCTGGGTACTTCATCTTTCAGTGTCCTATCTTTTTACCTTTTCTTGCTATTTATGGGGTTCTCAAAGCAAGAATACTGAAGTGGTTTGCATTCCCTTCTCCAGTAGACCACATTCTGTCAGACCTCTCCACCATAACTGGTCCATCTTGGGTGGCCGCACATGGTATGGCTTAGGTTCCTTGAGTTAGACAAGGCTGTGGTCCGCTTGATCAGACAGGCTTGTTGTCTGTGATTTTGATTTCCGTCTTTCTGCCATCTGACGCCATCAAGGAGAGATAAGAAAGCTTTCCTCAGTGATCAGTGAAAAGAAATAAAAACAATAGAATGGGACAGACTAGAGATCTCTTCAAAATAATGAGAGATACCAAGGGAACATTTCATGCAAAGATGGGCTCAATAAAGGACAAAAATGGTAGGGACCTAACAGAAGCAGAAGATAAGAAGAGGTGGCAAGAATACACAGAAGAACTGTACAAAAAAAAAATCTTCACAACCCAGATAATCATGATGATGTGATCACTCACCTACAGCCAGACATCTTGGAATGTGAGACCAAGTGGGCCTTAGAAAGCATCACAACAAACAAAGCTAGTGGAGGTGATGGAATTCCTTTGAGTTATTTCAAATCCTAAAAGATGATGCTGTGAAAGTGCTGCACTCAATATGCCAGCAAATTTGAAAAACTCAGCAGTGGCCACAGGACTGGAAAAGGTCAGTTTTCATTCCAATCCCAAAGAAAGGCAATGCCAAAAAATTCTCAAACTACTGCACAATTGCACTCATCTCGCACGCTAGTAAAGTAATGTTTAAAATTCTCTAAGCCAAGCTTCAGCAATATGTGAACTATGAACTTCTAGATGTTCCAGCTAGTTTTAGGAAAGGCAGAGGAGCCAGAGATAAAATGGCCAACATCTGCTGGATCATTGAAAAAGCAAGAGAATTCCAGAAAAAAACATCTATTTCTGCTTTATTGACTATGCAGAAGCCTTTATCTGTGTCTATCACAATAAGTTGTGGAAAATTCTGAAAGAGATGGGAATACCAGACCACCTGACCTGTCTCTTGAGAAATCTGTGTGCAGATCAGGAAGCAACAATTAGAACTGGACGTGGAACAACAGACTGGTTCCAAATAGGAAAAGGAGTATGTCAAGGCTGTATATTGTCACCCTGCTTATTTAACTTACATGCAGAATACCTCATGAGAAACGCTGGGCTAAAAGAAGCACAAGCTGGAATCAAGATTGCCAGGAGAAATGTCAATAACCTCAGATATGTAGATGACACCACCCTTATGGCAGAAAGTGAAGAAGAACTAAAGCCCCTCTTGATGAAAGTGAAAGAGGAGAGTGAAAAAGTTGGCTTAAACCTCAACATTCAGAAAACTAAGTTCATGGCATCTGATCCCATCACTTCAT
>SJYV01028030.1:56710-74516 GCA_006410875.1 Neotragus pygmaeus
GGGATGGGGAGGGAGGTGGGGGTGGGGTTCAGGGTTGGGGACAGGTGTACACCCGTGGCGGATTCATGTTGATGTATGGCAAAACCGATACAATATTGTTAATTTATTAGGCTCCAATTAAATAAATTTAAATTAAAAAAAAACGAGTTGTTTTTAATATTCTGCAGTAAAGTAAATGGGAAAAGAATTGGAAAAAGAATACCTACAATACATGTATAAGTGAATCACTTTTCTGTACACCTAAAACTAACATAGCATTGTCAATCAAATGTATGCCAATGAAAAATAAAAAAGAATTTATTTATATATGCACCATTATTTGGAATTTATTAAAACTGTATGAGTTAAATAGGTCATATCCTACCACCTAACTCTATTTCTTTCCTTTAGATTTTTATTGATATGTAGTTGAATATAGTATATTGCACACTTTTAAAGCCTATAGTTTGATAAGTTTTGTCTTATGTATGTATCAAGGAAACCAACACCACAATTCCAATAATGAACATATAACATCTATCACCTCTAAAAGTTTTCTTGTGCACTTTGTAGTGTCTCCTTCCCTTAACTCTGGCCAATTGCATATCTACTTTCCAGAATTATAGCTCAGTTACAAATTACCCTTAAAGGAAATTAAGAAATTTGGCCAAGATCAACATTGCCTATACATAGTGGAATTAATGTTTGAATTATAGTCTGATTTATAAACTAGTCTTATTTTCATTATTTCATTACTTATTTTCATTGCATTATTTTATTACTCTCATTTGAATAACCAGAACTCTTCTGAGAAATCTCTGCATGAGAACAAGTGATCTTCCTCATAATGTTGGAACATTTCTTATTTAAAAACATTGTTCTGTGAGCAGTGATAGCCCAGTGAAATGAGTTTAGGAAAGTTGAAACTGCAGCACTCAATGAGATTTTTTATGTTCCTGAATTTGAACTTATTTCCAGCCTCTTTTTCTCCCCAAATCTCCCCTGACACTCTTCTCGATGAACTCACAGTTAAAAATCTTGCTTCAAAATCAGAAAAGAAAATGAAGTTGTACATATATAGAAACTCAACATCCCTCTAATTCATATATCTGCTTGATAAAAGCATAACTAGATTTTTGCCTTCCTTCCTATAATAATGAAGCATCCTTGCTATGACCAAAAGGCAAAAAAATCATTGTTTTTCAGATCTGTGTTCAGTCACTTATTTAAGGACATTATTCCTAAAATTAACCTTTCCTTTAATTTCAATCTGGTGGATTATTCTGTTATTGTTGTTCAGTTGTTCAGTTTTGTCTGACTCTTTGAGACCCATGGGCTGCAGCATACCAGGCTTCCCTGTCCATCACCACCTCCCAGAGCTTGCTCAAACTCATGTTCATTGAGTCAGAATTATCCCAGAGATTGAATAATCTTACTACTTATTAATTTCTCTCTCTCCTGAATATTTCCATTGCACCTCCTCAGCATTCTTTTGTTCTAGGTTTTTGTCACTTTAAAATCCCTTTCTTTACTGCCTTCAAGTGCTATCTATCGATTGAAAATAGTTTGATTTTTGAAAGAAGTAGAGAATCATGCTTGTATCTACATTAAAAATCAATATAAAATAAACTCTTTTCAGTTTGATATTACTGTGATGTCATAATTATTTTTAATTTTTAAAGTTTGAGGAAATGGAATAAGAATCTTATTTTATATATTAAAGAAGAAAAGAATAGACACTGTGAAACAAAATAGAAATTTTTGCTCTTGGTTTTTAATCTCTAGACATCTTGAAAACCTCATCTATATAAGATCTACAGATTGATATGTGCCATTTATGATAGATATGTGCTGCTTGTTCTGTTTAACACCTACAAGTGTGACTGTTAACTGAACAGTTAGAGGTCATGTCTTATCCTTAAGTACTTAACTATTATACAGTAACAGAGCAGTGAGGTGAAAGATGTCCTTGTCATTTATTCAGGAATCTTAATTGATAGAAAGTGGTCATGGATGAATACATTTTTCTTCATTCTGAGTAGCTTGGCCAGTGGGAACTGATCAGTGTCAAAGCAATCCCCAGTGACTCACTGTTCCTGTTATCTCTCTCCTGGGAAGTTAATATACTAATCTTCTCTTGTTCACAAACTGATATGTGAGAGATAGTTGTCAGATTGGAATGTGTGGTGTCAGTAGCGCAAATAACAATCTCCCTTTTACGTGTTATCTTTCTCAGGGCAGTCACTGACATCATCCAGCTTCCCTTCATAGGACAACTGTGATGCAAACCCAAGGAAAAAGGCTATTATCTTTGATGACTTGATAAAGAAGCAGAGGTACTGAGATAGCAAGTGACAACCTAAAGGTCACTTTAAGGATGAACATGAGAGATTCCCTGATACTAATACCTTGCTTTTTACAGTCTCCATATAGTACCTGGAGGGATTTTATCAAAACACAAATTAAATTATGTCAATTCTTGTAAATGCCTTCCCACTCAAATTATTTCCCACTCTTTCCCATGAACTAGGAGACTTTATATAAATTGACCTTAGCCCACTCTGAACACTCATCTGTATCCCAGGTTCATTTTTCTTTTAATTCTATGCTTTTCAATTTTTCCTCAAGTTTGACACACATAGAAAAGGTGCAATGAGATGGACACTGCTCAAGATCAGTGAATTTAGGCCCAGGAGCTTAGGACACAGGTACCATGCCCAGCTGTCTGGAGGAATAAGTGTATTGATGTCTCCATATATCTCTAAGCCATTTTCATCATGCTGTTGTGACTTGATCCAGTTGGGAAGCTGCCCTTCTTTCTATTTCTCATGTACTGAGCTTATTCTCCTGCTTAAAGTATTTGCGTCTACTGTTTCCTTTGCCTTGGATGCTTATTTTTTGGAATCTTACATAGTTCTTTATCAATTCAAATATCAGGTCAAATATCAGCTTGAGAGAGAGATTTGTCTGACAATCAAACCTAAAATAATAATTTAGTCATCATCTATCACATCTTTGCTAGCTTCCCTGGTGGCCCAGATGGTGTCAGCCTGCAATGTGGGAGACCTGGGTTCAGTCCCTGGGTCAAGAAGATACCCTGGAGAAAGAAATGGCAACACGCTCCAGTACTCTTGCCTGGAAAATCCCATGGATGGGGGAGCCTGGTGGGCTACAGTTCATGGGGTGGCAAACAGTTGGACATGACTAAGCAACTTCACTCACTCATCACATCCTTTGTTAGCCTTATTTTCTTCCTAGTGTTTAAGGCTACCTGGGTTTATCTTGTTTTCCTTGTTTGTTACTTTTCTCTCTCCTGTAGAATGTCAGCTGATGAAAGATAGTGCCTAGTTTGTCTTGTACAATACTATGGTCCTATTGCCTGCTATGTTTTCTGTTATATAAAGAAGGAATAAACACTCATTGTTTATGAATGAGACAAAAGATGACATGGTTGGACAGCATCACCAATTCAATGGACATGAACTTGGGGAAACTCCAGGAGATGGTGAAAGACAAGGAAGCCTGGCATGCTGCAACCTATGGGGTCACAGATAGTTGGACATGACTTGGCAACTGAACAACAGAAACAAAAACATTCATTGGAGGATATACTTCACAAACTCTAGGCTTTCCAAAATTTCTACTTTGCTATATTATTTCCAGTTTTTACAGCAGAGGATGCCAGAACACTACTGTAATAACCATTGATCTTTCACTGAGATCTAACAGGAATTGATGATTATATCTCTGTATTGAGATGGATTACTTACTGAGCCAAAATAATCAATAATAAAATAAGATTGATTATATTCTTTGCAGCCAAAGATGGAAAAACTCTATACAATCATAAAAAACAAGATATGAAGTTGACTCAGATCATCAGCGTGTTATTGCAAAATTCAGGCTTAAATTAAAAAAGTAGGTAAAACCACTAGGCCGTTCAGGTATTACACAGTGGAGGTGTCGAAGACTCAAGGGATTAGATCTGGTAAACAGAGAGTTTGAAGAATTATGGACAGAGGTTCCTAGCATGTACAGGAAGCAGTGACTAAACCCATCCCAAGGAAAAAGATTTGCAAGAAGGCAAAGTGGCTGTCTGAGAAGGCTTTACAAAGATCTGAGGAAAGAAGAGAAGTGAAAGCCATGGGAGAAAGGGGAAAATATACCCAACTGAATGCAGAATTCCAGAGAATATCAGGAGAGATAATAAGGTCTTCTTCAATGACAGAAGCAAAGAAGTAGAAGAAAGTAATAGAATTGGAAAGAAAAGATCTCTCCAAGAAAATTGGAGATATCAGAATAATATTTCATGAAAGGGCAGGCATGATAAAAGACAGAAATGGTAAGGATCTAAAAGAGGAAGAAGAGAGAAAGAAGAGGTGGCAGGAATGCACAGAAAAAACTACACAAAAAAGGTCTCAGATAACCACAGTCGTGTGGCCACTCTGTAAGAGCCAGTCATCCTGGAGTGTGAAGACACATGGAGCTTAGGAAACATTACTAAAAACAAAGTTAGTGGAGGTCATGGAATTCCAGTTGAGCTATTTAAAATTCTAAAAGATGACGCTGTTAAAGTGCTGTGCTCAATATGTCTCACATTTGGAAAACTCAGCGGTGGCCACAGGACTAGAAAAGGTCAGTTTTTATTCAAACCCCAAAGAAGGTTAATGCCAAGAAATGTTCAAACTACCACCCATTTACACCCATTTCACAGGCTAGTAAGTTTATGTTCAAAATCCTTCAAGCTAGACTTCAGCAGTACTTGAACCCAGAACTTCCAGATGAGCATGCTGGGTTTAGGAAAAGCAGAGGAACCAGAGATCAAATTGCCAACATTTGTTGGATAACAGAGAAAGAAAGGGAATTCCAGAAAAACATCTGCTTCTCTTTCATTAACTATGCTGAAGTTTTTGACTGTGTGGATCATAACAAAATGTGGAAACTTCTTAAAGAAGAGGGAATACCAGACCACATCACCTGTCTCCTGAGAAATCTGTATGTGGGTCAAGAAGGAAGATTTAGAACCTTACATGGAACAGCTGATTGGCTCAAAATAAGAAGGATATATAAGAAGGCTATATATTCACATCTTGTTTATTTAACTACTCTGCACCCTGTGCAGAGTACATCATGCGAAAGGTCAGGCTGGATGAAGCACAAGTTGGAATCAAGACTGATAGGAGAAACATCAGTAACCTCAGATAGGTAGATGATACACTCTAACTGCAGAAAGTAGAGAGGAACTTAAGAGCCTCTTGAGGAGGGTAAAAAAGGACAGTGAAAAGAACTGGTTTAGAAGTCAATATTCAAAAACTTATGATCATGTCATCCAATCCCTTCACTTCACTACTAATAGAAGGGGGAAGAAATGGAAACAGTGACAGATTTTATTTTCTTGGTCTCCATAATCACTGTGGACAATGACTGCACCCATGATATTAAAAGATGCTTGCTCTTTGGAGAGAAAACAATGACAAATCAAGACAGTGCACCAAAAAGCAAAGACATCACTTTTCCCACAAAGTTCAATATAGTCAAAGCAATAGTTTTTCCAGCAGTCATGTATGAATGTGTTAGTTGGACCATAAAGAAGGCTAAGTGTCAAAGAATTGTTGCTTTCAAATTGTGATGTTGTATGCTAGCAAAGAAATGCTCAAAATTATACAAGCTAGGCTTCAACAGGATGTGAATCTAGAATTTTCAGATGTTCCAGATGGATTTAGAAAAGGCAGAGGAATCAAAAATCAAATTGACAACATCCATTCCATCATAAAAAAAAAAAAAAGAGAGAGAGAGAGAATCTCGGGAAAAAAAAAAAAAGTCTTTATCCACTTCATTGGCTACACTAAGGCCTTTGACTGTGTGAATGACAACAAAGTATGGAAAATTCTTAAAGAGATGAGAATGCCAGATCACCTTACCTGCCGCCTGAGAAATCTGTATGCTGGTGAAGAAGCAACAGTTATAACTGATCATGGAACAGTGGAACTGTTTCAAAATTGGGAAAGGAATACATCAAGGCTGTATATTGTCAACCTAATTATTTAACTTATTTGCAGAGTATATCATGTGAAATGCTGGGCTGGATGAAGCATAAGCTATAATCAAGATTGCCAGGATAAATATCAATAACCTCAGATATTCAGATGACACCACCATAATGGAAGAAAGCAAAGAAGAAATAAAGTCTCTTGATGAAAGTGAAGGAGGAGAGTGAAAAAGTTGGCTGAAAACTCAACATTCAAAAAACGAAGATCATGGCATCCAGTCCCATCACTTCATGGCAAATAGACGGGGAAACAATGGAAACAGTGACAATTTTCTTGGTCTCCAAAATCACTGCAGATGGTGACTGTCAACATGAAATTAAAGGATGCTTGATCCTTAGAAGAAAAGTTATTACCAACTTAGATAGCATATTAGAAAGCAGAGACATTAATTTGCTGACATTTGCTGACAATGTTCTGCCTCGTCAAAGCTATAGCTTTTCCAGTAATCATGTATGAATTCAAGAGTTGGACCGTAAAGAAAGCTGAGTGCCTAAGAATTGATGTTTTTGTACTGTGGTTTAAGAGGACTCTTGAGAGTCCTTTGGACTGTAAGGAGATCAAACCAATCAATCCTAAAGGAAATCAGTCCTGAATACTCATTGGAAGGACTAATGCTGAAGCTCCAATACTTTGGCCACCTGAGGATAAGAACTGACTCACTGGAAAAGACCCTGATGCTGGGAAAGATTGAAGGAAGGGGGGAAGGTTTACACAGAGGATAAGATGGTTGGATGGCATCATTGATTCAATGGACGTAAGTTTGAGCAATTTTCAGGAGTNAGGGGGGTGGTAGGGGGAGAGAGGTGGGAGGGGGGTTCAGGATGGGGAACACGTGTATACCCATGGCAGATTCATGTTGATGTGTGGCAAAACCAATACAATATTGTAAAGTAATTAGCCTCCAATGAAAATAAATAAATTTAAATTAAAGAAATTAACACCATTATAAATGCATGTTAAATACTAACAAAACACATAACAAAATATCAAAAGTAGTTAGCACTTTTTCCCTGGGAGACAGAACAGTGAGAAATGAATTTCTTATTCTTTACACTTTTCTATATATGTCTCTACAGCTAATAGATTCTAATAATATAATTAAAAGAAAAATATTTAAAGTATAACAGTTGCTAAATGAGCTGAGAGTAGTTTGTAATATATAGTCATCACTTTCCAGTTGTCTGTCATATTTTGAAGTACACTTGAATTCATGTTATTCCAAAGTTCCCCAAGTCTTTATTTTTCTCCAATTTTTTTTTCATTTCTTATCTTCTATCTACTTACCCTAAGGGTTCTACTGACCCTACTTGATCTTTGTTCCCAATAAATATTCCAATAAAATTGTAATACGAGACTTAATTTTTTGTTAAATCCTTCATTAGCCCTGAAAATATATTTGGTGATGAACTATCTGTAATATCACAGAATTTAATGTTTATGAGCGAGTTTCAAATTCAGATGTCACTAAGTGAAAACTAAAATAATGAATACATAAGTAACTTTGCAACTCAAGAATGTCTTTATATGCAGGTAGCTCTGATGAAATGGAACCACTCAGTAAAACAAAACTAAGTTCTGTTTAGGAAACTCTAGGTGTAGATGACATAACGACATAAATGACAAAAATAAAATAAAATAAAATGACATATGGCCAATGCTTAGAGATCTGCGGGTCAAATCATAGTTTCATGCCAATTGTTCTTGAACTAGTCCCTAACAACAACAAAAAAATAAAATGATGCCACTTGCATATATGCTATCACTTCAGTTGTGTCTGACTCTTGTGACACCATGCACTGTAGCCCGCCAGGCTCTTCTGTCCATGGGATTCTCCAGGCAAGAATACTGGAGTGGGTTGCCATTTCCTCCTCCAGAGGATCTTCCCGACCCAGGGATCCAACCTGCTTCTCTTATGTCTCCCGCATTGGCAGGTGGGTTCTTTACCACTAGTGCTACCTGGGAAGCCTAAGTGATGCCATGGTACATTCAAATTTGTTTCATTTAAAATTTTTTATTTTTTTGATGTGGCTCATTTTAAAGTCATTATTGAATTTGTTGCAATCCTGCTTCTGTGATTTTTTTTTTTTTTTTTTTTGGCAGCCAGGCACATGGAATCTTAGCTCCCAGACCAAGGACTGAACTGGCACCCCTGCATTGGAAGCCCAAGTTTCAACCACTAAACTACCTGGGATGTCCCTGCTTTCTTCTTCAAAATGAAACTGGTTTGAGCAGAAGATCAATTCATGCCCTTACCCTACAAGGATCTGTTGCTTATCTGGTAGTAAGAAAATAAAATAAAAAGATGACTAATGAGACTTAAAACTCCATTGACTTGCTTGCCTTGTATAAAAAGAGAAAGAAAAAATGACACTCTTTGAGGTTTTTTTTTCTCCTAACTGGAAAGGAGATGTGATGGTCTAATCTCCTTTAAAGAGTTCAATCAATCTCTTGGACCCTTAAGTAGCCATGTGTGGAGATGGCAGAGCAACTAGATAGATAGAATTTGGGCTATTCTTATTGATTCTAGAACTATAGTGTCAACTCTGTACTGGTAATAGCTGGGCTTTATTTGGATAAGAAAATAGATTTCATTTGGATTCAGTCACAGTTACTTAGGGGCTTCCCTGGTGGCTTAGAGGTTAAAGCGTCTGCCCGCAATGCAGGAGACCTCGGTTCGATCCCTGGGTCAGGAAGATTCCCCTGAAGAAGGAAATGGCAACCCACTCTAGTATTCTTGCCTGGAGAATCCCATGGACGGAGGAACCTGATGGGCTACAGTCCATGGGGGGTCACAGAGTCGGACACAACTAAGCGACTTCACTTTCACTTTCACAGTTACTTTGATTTTCCTGTTATTTGAAGGCAGGAAATGTTATTCAATTGGAGACACCATCTTTAGGCTTATATCTAATTACACAAATGAAGTCAGAGATACTTATCAAGATATTGCCCCTTGCCTCATTAAAAAAATAATGATTTAAAGAAAAAAAATATTTTTAGTTTTTGCTTTAACTTGTAGAACTGGATTTTAGATATGCCTTTTAGTTTGCCCATGTTCTAGTTTTTCCATATAATGTTATGGAAAAAAATTAACTGAAATTTTGGACCAACCTAATAGATGCAATTAAACAAGATCTTTCCCTCTCTATGTTGCAATGTTTATCTAGTTTCGGTAAAACTATAGTTGCGGGTTCTTTAATAAAAATTAAAACTACATGTTTAATTTGTCTGCTCAGAATCTTCATTTATCTACACAAATATCTCATTTTTGACATAAGTATCTTTATGTGCCATCTAAGGAAAGTGCTATAATAAATTTGAATCGATTTTTTTGTTGTAAAAAGAAATTTTCACAAAATTTATTTAATGATCACATTATACAAAATGAATGCAGTTTTGGCTTTTCAAGATCCCATTTTACTCTTCTATCTTTGTTTCAGTTTTGGAGCATTCGTTCTGTGGTATTGCTTTATTATAGGGATTAAAAACCAAGTGACAATAAAAGCAAAACAGCTCTTTTTATTACTTATGTAAAGCCTACTTCATGCATCAAATAGTGCCCAGAATAATGTAAAAACATGTACAGAAAGAAAAATAGCACCACCTCCTCAATAATTATGTCGCTTCATAGCCCTGTGATGATGTACATTTGGGATTATTCTGGGAGCTACTGAATCAAAACAAGACAGCTGAGATCAATCAGAATCCTGGGAACCAGAGGAGGCCAGCACAATTCTAAGCTGCAGGAGGCCCCAGGGCTTGAAAAAAATATTGTCTTATGATAATTTTTTAGTACAGGAAAAATAAAAAGAGCAATTGTCCTTCAAATTCAAACTAAATAATTTTGCGCCTTCCTTCTTCCTTTTTTTTTTTTTTTTTTAATTTCTCTTATGGAAAAAAATAAGACAGTAAAGAATGTGCCTGCATTGCGGGAGGCCTGGGTTCGATTTTGATCCCTGGGTTGAGAAGATCCCCTCGAGGAGGGCATGGCAACCCTCTCCAGTATTCTTGTTTGGAGAACCCTCATGGACAGAGCAGCTGGGCATACTACAGTCCATGGGGTTGCAAAGGGCCAGACACAACCGAGCGACGAAGCATAGCACGTGAAAGAAACGGTGTGTGATTTCAGGAAAAAATTCATTTATTCTTTATTCCCTGTACTAATGTTCTAGTTTACATGAGGCAAAGAACCAGTTACTGTCTGGATTTCTAATCAGCCCAGAACTCTTGAGAACAATTTTCCCTGTTAGTGATGTCACACACAGACTATATACCAAGGAAGAGTATTCACAGACATACAGAGATGCTCAATACTGAAGGCTTGAATAATTCTCTCTGTTTTCTCTCTCTCTCTGTCTCTTTCTTTTAAGAGTCATCTTAACAGTTACACAGGCTTTTATAATATAAAAAGGCTGTAAATGCTTTTGCCACTAACTAAACTAGGAATTTAGTAAGTACACTATTTTGTTCTAGGTCTGCTATTGGCCCACATATCAGAAAGCTGGCATTATTCAGTTGACCAATTCATGAAATACTTAACCTCAATTATATATTCAAAATAATTTGGTCATCAGGAGATAAACATCTACGTTTGATGCACCCAGTATTTTCCAAAGTAGACTTTTAATTTCTGCACTGGCAATTAGTACTTATTACAAACATGTATGTTCCTGGGGTTCAGATTTTGTGTAAATTTTTCTTTCGTGTGAATGATATTTATTATTTTCTTAATTTCCTGACCATCGACTACTACAGAAACATTCCCTATTAAATATATACTTATTTTCTCATGGATTCAGGTCAAAGATAGGCAAAGGCACATTTTACTTCTTCAAAGAGCTGAAATATCAACCCAACCTATAATGTATATTTCCAGATCCATACCATAGAAGGGGAGCCTCCAGAAATGACATAGATCTCTTTACTCTTATTCACAATTAGGTTTCCCAGATATAAGTATAAAAAATTCTGAGGAGTACATCCAAAAGTCTTTGAGTACAGCCATGAGAAGGAGGGCTGCAGGGCAGGCCACAGGAACAGCGGGGCTGTCTTTGTATAAACTCATGTTAACACCATATGGCAGAGGAGGTGTTGCTGAAGGAAAAGCCAGTTTTATAGAGTTTGATCAATAGTATATTTTACAATCCAACAGCTGGGAAAATCTGCTCCATCTTATATAAGCCATTGTTATTTTGGATTTCCTGTCACTAGTAGACACACCTAATCCTTACTAAGTTGGTGACTGTGGAAGGAAAGAAGTTATGAGAGAAATGAAAGCTTTTAGCACAAAAGGGCCAGGTTGATTTTTGACCCAAAGAAAAAAAAAAGAACTACCTAAGTAATGATTGATAAGCAAATTAAATAATTTAGTGTTAATACCTTTACAAGCAACCCTTTCGATTAAAATTTACAGGCTATATTGACTGAAGTTCTTCCCTGACCTCCCCCTAACTGTTTCCCAAACAGCAGATTGGCAAGCTTTCCCCACCTCTCCCTGCTTCCAGACTCTTGTCCAAACATCTGGTTCTAATCGCGCTGTATTAGGACTGCTTTTTTCTACGTTTGTCTTCTCCTTTAGAATTTGATTGCTTTGAATACAGGGAGTGCAGTTTTGAATCCCATTGGCTAACAATAAATATTGATTTAATCATGCATAAAAATGTATATTTCATAGTTGTATGGGAGAATCTTGCTCTGGTTGAACTGTAGCAAATCATGGACCCCAATCAGCACATGATCAAAGTTAGAAATGATTAGCAATGGTTTGCTTTTGTTCAAGATCACGGAAAATTTCTAGCTTAGCTGTATTCACCTAAAGTACATCCTTCCACAGAACTTTTTTTTTGGAGTTCTCCAACTTTGAAAGGTATTCTGCAGTACTATTACGATTTTAAAAGCAAAAAAGAAAAGGAAGACATCATTCATCAGATATTTCTTGAATGATTAGTAAGAAGCTAGATCATGTGGATAAATAAAGAAAAATAAAACACTGTTGAAAATAGCAATTGTCTCAAAAGCAGAGACATTACTTTGCCGACTAAGGTCCATCTAGTCAAGGCTATGGTTTTTTCCATAGTCATGTATGGTGATGTGTGGATGCGAGAGTTGGACTGTGAAGAAGGCTGAGCGCCGAAGTATTGATGTTTTGAACTTTTGAACTGTGGTGTTGGAGAAGACTCTTGAGAGTCCCTTGGACTGCAAGGAGATCCGACCAGTCCATTCTGAAGGAGATCAGCCCTGGGATTTCTTTGGAAGGAATGATGCTAAAGCTGAAACTCCAGTACTTTGGCCACCTCATGCGAAGAGTTGACTCACTGGAAAAGACTCTGATGCTGGGAGGGATTGGGGGCAGGAAGAGAACGGGACGACAGAGGATGAGATGGCTGGATGGCATCACTGACTCGATGGATGTGAGTCTGAGTGAACTTCAGGAGTTGGTGATGGACAGGGATGCCTGGCGTGCTGTGGTTCATGGGGTCGCAGAGTCGGACACGACTGAGCAACTGAACTGAACTGAACTGGACTGATACCATCACAAAAAGATATGACTGACAACTAATTGATTAACAAACACAGGAGGGTGTGAAAAGATTTGGAGAAAATGGAAGAATGCATCATTTTTACATGAGCTTAAGTGCATATTTTATGTGAGCAGGAAGAGACTCAGGAAGGAAAAAGGCTTAGGTTGGTGAATGAGCATCTGAAAGCGAAGCTAAACTGAGCCAGAGTAGTAAGCAGCCAGATTTTTCTCATGTTTCAGCACCAGAAAATTATGCAAATAGCTATAGCATTTCCCCTAATAAATTCCATTTCCTATGCCACTGACATGATTTGAATATAAAATGGAAAATTAAATTTTCCTGTTTGTTATTTTAAACAAATTTTTATTTATCACAAATTAATAAAGCCGGCTTCTCCTATTCCCCCTACAAGGAAAAACTTTTGGATGATTAATTGTCCCACTAAATAACATAGCTAAAATATTCATCAATTTAAAAAGATGGGGTATTTCTTATTTGCATAAGAAAATAGTCATGTATTTTGAGATATGTTCTTGTAGAGAAACTTTTCCAGTGTTCTCATATACAGCAATTAACACAACACAGGAATAGAGCTAGCAGCCCTGGAAAAGAGCAGAAGTTTTGCTCTGAGATCAATGATCAAAGATAATAAGGAGTCCAAAATGCAGAGAAGACTTTTCAAGAGGTTTCCAAAGGGCCTGAAAGTTCAGATAGCTCCTTTTTGTTTTAAGAAGATGATAATTAAACAGTACTCTGAATTCAAATCCAGCCAAAGCACAAAACACTTGAGGTAATACATTAGTAGCTCTTCAAAAGTTTTTAGTTAGTTACACTCTGTTGTTGGTCACATTGCTGAGAAGCAGAGCCTGAGACACGGATTCATGTTTCAGAGGTGTAGGGGGGATATATACTCAAGAGGTGTCTGTAAGAAAGTGACAGGCAGGATGAGGATGGAGCCAGCAGAGGTGTGCTTCCAGCCAGAGGCTGGTATCAGCCTGATCCTACAAAGAGCTCTGGAGAGTGAGCTGTCCTACAGGGTAAATTCTGCCTTGAGTCAAAGGACAGTCATTGGGTCTATTTTCACTCCAAACACCTAGAGACTGTGAGATAGGTAGCGCTGACTGACTGTCTGTCAGTCTCTCCTTGGTGGCAGATTGCCCTCACTCCGAGAGAAGGAGGAAGGGAAAGAAGTGAAACTTCTCAAGCCAGATGGCTCCTGTGATGAGGGGCAGTCTCTAAGAGAAAGGTGTGGCTGTGAGTCTGGAAGCCTGCACAGGGGATCTGGGTGCAGCATCAACACTGTCCAGTATGCACACAATCAAACAGCCGCCCTATTTCCAATGAAAGGAATATTGTTTTGCTGGACTCTTTTCTTACTGGGCTTCTTTTAGGAATCCATAAACCATGGCATGCCATTATCATTTTCCCACTATCTAGGAACAAATCAAGGGAAAAATCAAAAGTTTAAGCATTCTTTTATGGCTCAGGAAGACAAAGAAATTAATCAATAATCTATTCAAAATCTAAAACTTTAATACAAGGGTTAGTCTCATTTTTTTTTTTTTTCCATATGCACTGATCCCTGTGGATTCTTCATTAGTTCTGGTTTTAAAAGTTCTGGTTTTAAAGAGGGGAGGAGAACCTCAGTTGGTATAGGCACATGCAAACTGCAAGGTAGATTTTACAGATGTGTTGTAGTCATGTTCTTAGACTTCCATTTATTGTGCCAGGGAATTAGAAGATGTCTCTTGGCCCAGATCCATTTGGCATAATCGGAATAAAGCTTGCCTGAGAGCCAGGATGGGAGTTCTTCAAGCTCTGATGTAAGTGTTGAGGAATGTCACATTCTTCCTAGAATGTTTTGTTTGTTTGTTTGCTTTCATTTGTCAGTTGGGGGTTGGAGTCTATAATTTCTAAGCATGCTTCTGTTTTTGAGACATCTTTTGGAGAACTCTAGTGAATATAATTTAGCCAGCTTATGGTGAATAGATTAGTCTCCTGGCCTCTGATTCCTGGCTTACTACACTGGGGCTTCTCAAAACTATTTGTAGCTGTTCTGTGACAGGAAAGCTTTGTAAAAATTCCTACTCCTTCATAGGCCAGTATAATATGTGGTCCTACTGCACCTGGATGTGCTGGTGCCAGATGGCACTCAAGGCTGTGCAGCTTTTGAAACACCCAGAGTAGTCTATGCCCCGTTCAATGAGATGAGTCCAATCACTCCACAGCTGGATGTTACATCAGTGCCAAGTGGCTATAGTAATTTCCAAACGCTTACTCTCAATTCCTGTACTGAATTTGTCATGGACTAGTAAACAGCAATTCACTGACAGGTCTGAATTACAGAATATTCTTTGGGTACCACTGTCCTACTGTTATGAATTAATTGCTTCAGGAATAAAAACATTAGGCAAGATGAAAATGACCCTATTTCTTTACTACCCTAGCCCTTAGAACTAGGAGAATGATCTATCAACCTAAAAGTGTCTTCATGCTATCCAGTATGGTAGCCACAAGCCATAGGTGGCCATTTACTTTATACTTCTGTTAACAACAATAGAAATTTGGTTCTTCAGTGGCACTGCTCACACTTGATTGATAGCCACGTGGCTAGTAGCTACTGTATTGGAGAGTACAGACAGAGAACATTTTTATAACCCTACAAAGCTCTCTTGGCTAAGGCTGCCCTAGTACTACCAAACGTTTTTCTGTAGTTTCAATACAGGTACATTCTGGGCATTTCCTACTAACACCATTATTTTATCTTTATCAACATATTAGAGCTATTTTAAAGTTCACAGAAGAGGTCTTTCCAAGTTCTCATTACCATTATGTCATTATCAACTATAACTGCTTTTAGGGCACTATGCTGACCATTTGCATTCAAAATTAAGAAAATAATTATTGTATGTTCTTAGAGTAGTTATAATATGGTTAGGGAGTCAGTAGTGTTTAGAAAATAAAAACGCAGGGTAATTTTAGCTTTGCTTTAAATAAATGATGTAGACAAGAAGTTTCTTCTTTGGCTACGTTATGAAGTATTTGAGGTTATAAGAAAAAAGTCAGTTGAGTACAGGAAGTTTACTTTGTAGACCAGAAGAAGCAAAAAAGCACACATTGAAGGGTGAGACGTAAATTGACCTTCAAGAGACAGTAGAGATTGGACTAAGTAGAAAAGAAGAAATGGAGTATACACATGTGTATACAAATGTATATATCCACATACTAATATGTATGGAGTTCATATACATTCCTATTTCAGTTATATATGTAGACCATTTTAAAAAATTCTGTATTAGGAGCTGCTTAAAATGGAAAATAAATCCATTTAATATGTCCTTTCCTTATTTAAAATAGGTAAGTTCTAATGTTCTTTGTGGATATACAAAACCTTGGCTGTTTATATTTTTAGTGTCATTAAACAACACAGATTTATCATCTAACAGTTTTGGAGATCAGAAGTTCAGCAGGGGTCTCACTGGGTTAAGATCAAGGTGTCAGAAGGGCTTCATTCCTTTCTGAAGGGTTTAGTGAGGAATCTGTTTCAGTACATATTTCAGCTTTAATAAGCTGCCTGCAGTCCTGGGTTCTTGGCCCCTTCCTGCATGTTGGAAGCCAAGAATAACTGATGAATTTTTTCTCACACAGAATCTTCTGGCTTCTTCTTCAACTTCCCTCTTCCACTTGCAAGGACCCTTGTGATTAAACATTGAGCCTACCAGGATAACCCAGGACAGACTCTCAATGTTAAGATCATCTGATTAAGAACTCTGCTGCTATTTATTTTTTAACATAAAATACTTTGGGCAAATGCCAAAGCTGTCCATTCTTTGCTTTTCTTCTAGTTCACTAATTGCTCAGGGAGAAAACAAACCATTAAGGGTTCATATTGTGTAAGGCTTCTTTGAACTGGCTCTGGACTTTTTCATTCACTCCACTGCATTCCCAGGGGACTGACTCTGCAGGTCATAGATGCTCCCGCAGGCAGTCTTGGAGAGGGAGCAGGGTAGGCAACAATGCTGAGAGAGGCAGGCTGAAGCAGGAAGCAGGAAGACTGTTGATATTTTTGCAATGGATTCCTTTTCTATTGTGTGTCATAAACCATTAGCATCAAGATATAGTGTTTTATATCCTTAAAGTAACATCAAGTGTGCTAACAACAGGTTTAGGTTCTCTCCAACTAGTTTTGCTGCAAATCAAAAGAAACCACACATATATAAGTGAAATAAGCACACATGAAGATACATAGATAGATAGGTAGATAGATGATTGATAGATTGAGATGGGATGGGTATTTCTCATCTTGGCAAACTGCAAAAAACACACATCACTTGGGAATGACAGCAGAAGCTTCTATAAATTTAAATAGTAAAGCATAAATGCAATGGGAATTGAAAATTCATTAACTGATGCTACAATGAAGCCCAGATAGCAGTCTCTCTGTCTTTTTCTCTGACAGAAAGCAAAATGCAGCAATGAACTTGGGCTCTTTAGAATTATTTACTATCCCGCATTATTATAAAAATAATGAAATGAAAATGTGGCCTAGTCCTGAAAAGCAGACATCAAATTTTCTCTGACTCACTTTTTAAGAGGCAGCTGAAAACCGAATAACCCAAACTATTGGAACCCTATACACAACCCCCACACACAGAGCTCTGCTATCTGGTCCGGGTGTCACTTTTTAAAAGTAGAACTAATATCCCCCCTCACCAGAAGCTAGGATTCCTCATTTTTTTTAACTTAACAGACCACTCTACGTTTGACAAGAAAAAAGAAGATATACTATTATGGACAATCAAAATGTGAGAGACATCTTATTTACATTCTTATGTTGTTTCTGATTTAGGGAAGAAACATCTTAATTAAAACCAAACACAGAAATATGAATATGCTAATGCCAAGTAATTAGGAGCCTACAGGCTGACAAATCACCTCTTGGGGTGAGCAAAAGACTGCAAGTGTCTGTCCTTGTTCTATTAGATGTGCCATGAGTGCCTGAGAGCACCTGAAACCACCGACAACTCAGCCGCTCTCAGCAGAAGTGAGATACCCAAGGGCCTGGAGGGAGACTGCCCTGAGCTTTCATTGGTCCAAACAAGCTGGCCCTCACATGTCTTCAGATTTCCAGGTCTGATATCCCTTTAATTCATCCTTTTTTTAAAGGTCATCTTTCTGTTAATTTATTTGGCTGCACCAGATTTTAGTTGCTGCATTTGGGATCCCCCTCAAGGATCGAACCCAGGTCCCCTGCAT
>SJYV01028032.1:0-18226 GCA_006410875.1 Neotragus pygmaeus
GAGACCTAATAGTCACCGAGGAGGAGGAGGGGTTGGGTGTGTGTGTGTGTGTGTGTGTGTGTGTGTGTGTGTGCGCGCGCCTTTGATCTTCAGCAGACTCTGGAACCGGCTCAACGTGGATCTCATTAATGCAGCTCGGCAGATGAGCGACCCCGGGGACGGAAGCGCGATCCGAGGAGCTGCCCCGGCTGTTGGGCCAGATCAAAGCAGAGAACGAAGGCTGATCAGAATTTCTGGAAGCCGCCTACCCGTGTGGAGTTTCTCTCCTGCACTCAGGTTACAAGAAGTTTTCGTCGCGGCGGGAAAATTCAGTTTTGTAAACTGGAACAGTTTTGTAAACGTGGCCAATTACACCTTAAAAAATGTAACCCTTTCCACGGACCCGAAGGAAACAGATAGCCAAATGGAAGTGGGTGAAGGCTCAAATCCTCCCACCCCAATACCGAGTCCTGGGTTCTCTGGGGCAACTCCTCGAACTTTAGCGTGCACAGGAATCACCTGGGAATCTGGTTAAAATGCAGATTGGACTTGATTAGAGTGAGCGCTGATAATCTTGCATTTCCAGCAAGTTTCAGCTGCCTTGTGCTGTTCTGCAAACTGGAACCTGTCTGTAACAGAAAATGAGAGCAAAGGTTTAAAAACTTTTGTAGCAATGTAAAAAAACACCACGACATAGAGGCACGTGATTGGTGGACTCTGAACCGAGAATAAACCAGTTTGGGTGTTGTCAGACTCCGGGTGAGTCATACCTGGCACAGCAGGGGTTTCGTATTGGAACCTGGCAGATTGGGAACAAAAACGACTGACTGGTTCTTAACCACAGGTGGTTTGAGAAACTCTCTCTAGGGGATTTGGCAACTGCTCATCCTTTAAAACTCAAGTCAGAAAGACATCTTTCCTGGGAAGCCTGCCCAGAGGTGTCCAGCCACGCATGCCACTGCCAGCTCCACCTAACGACCAGGTGTGGCTTATCCTAAGACTACTGAGGAAACTGTATCATATTGGAGTAAAACTATATTCTATAGGGTTTTTTTTTAATTGGTGTCCTTCCCATCTTCAGTTGAGAAAATAGAAGCGCCTTGCTTTCAGATATCCTCAGACTGTTTCAGAAAATGAATGAATGTCATCCTTGTGTGAATAATCAAGCCTGTTTGTGACCTCTGTCAGAGCAGTTCTTCAGCATTAATATCGTTGTACCCATTCCCTTTAGAGTCAGGGTATAAACTAAAACTTGATATTGTGCTCTGTGATTGCCCTGTTTCACAGGTTTACACATGTAAGCCATTAACGATTGTGTCCCAGGTTGCACAGAAAGTTAAGGTGGAGCCAGGATAAATACCAACCATCCCAGGCACCAATCACAGGGCTTAGTCACATGAGTCCTGCTGCCACCGGTGCTCAGATACTGGCACAGAGCAGGTACAGCCATTATGGTGTTAATCTGTAGAGAACATCTTTCAAGAGAAAGTGCCAGGCAGCTTGTTCAAGCGAGGGTGTGGATATGGCTTGGTTCCCAGCCGCAGCCCAGCCAACTGGCAGCCTCGGCCATGGTCACTTCAAAGTCACGTTCCAATACTGGCTCATCAGTTGTAACAAACGTACCATGCTAATACGACATGTTCATAATAGAGGAAACAAATATAGATACACTGCCCTCAATGTTTCTGTAAAGTTAGAACTGCTCAAAAAAATAACCTGTTAACTTTTAAAAGTCACTTCCCTACTGATTAAGAAGATGAGGTTAATAATTACATACCCCCAACTTGCCTCCTAAAATAATTGTGAGCGAGATCCAATACATAAGAGTTAAATTTTACTGAATTGGTGGTGGTGGTATAGTCGCTGTGTCATGTCCTACCGTTTCAATCTCATGGACTGTAGCCAATCAGGCTCCTCTTGTACATGGGATTTCCCAGGCAAGAAAACTGGAGTGGGTTGTCATTTTCTTCTTCAGAGGATCTTCCCCACCCAGGGATCAAACCCTCATCTCCTGTGTCGGTAGGTGAAATCTTTACCACTGAGCCACCTGGTAAACCCTTTACTGATTTACATTTCTTTAGAAAGTTTATCAGAGAAGGCAATGGCACCCAACTCCAGTACTCTTGCCTGGAGAATTCCAAGAATGGATGAGCCTGGTAGGCTACAGTTCATGGGGTCGCTAAGAGTCGGACACAACTGAGCGACTTCACTTTCACTCTTCACTTTCATGCATTGGAGAAGGAAATGGCAACCCACTCCAGTGTTCTTGCCTGGAGAATCCCAAGGAAGGGTGAGCCTGGTGGGCTGCTGTCTATGGGGTCACACAGAGTCAGACTTGACTGACGCAACTTAGCAGCAGCAGCAAAAAGTTTATACCACTTTATCAAAATCCCCTAGGACAATTGCTTAAAAGAAAAAACAAACCAAAAATCTTATGACTGTATCTCAGGGTAGCCTGGGTGCCTAAGAATCTGCATTTTAGTAATCACTCAAGTAGACAGTTCTGAGTTTGAGGATCATTGCTTTGGGTTGTCAACATTCATCGGATTTTCCATATAAATGCACAATCTCAAAAAGCTGTAAAGATAAACTGTATCAGTAAGCTCCTATTTACTGAACAGACAGCAAAGCACATGTTATTTTAAACATTCTAAACAAGACACCAAGGGCTTCTAAGGGCTTCTCTGGTAGTTCAGTTGGTAAAGAATCCACCTGCCATGCAGGAGACCCCAGTTCGATTCCTGGGTCAGGACGATCCCCTGGAGAAGGGATAAGGCTACCCACTCCAGTATTTTTGGGCTTCCCTTGTGGCTCAGCTGGTAAAGAATCTGCCTGCAGTGTGGGAGACCTGGGTTGGGAAGATATCCTGGAGAAGGGAAAGGCTACCCACTCCAGTATTCTGACCTAGAGAATTCCATGGATTGTATAGTCCATGGGGTCACAAAGAATCGGATGCAACTGAGCAACTTTCACTTTGAAACAACATACCAAACTTTCAAATATTTGGGGTGGAATCAGTTGTTTAAAAAAATATATGTTAAATTTACAAGGGCTTTGACAAAATTGGACTGAGAAGGGGAAGCATCTTAAATCAGCAGATTTCTAAGAATACCCATTCTTGTTACCATTGTTGAAAAGTTAAGTACTTCCTTTCAAGGGGCCCTGTGACCCAATGGTCAAAGCTGTTTGGACTAAAACATCAAACCCTGTCCCCTGAGAAGTGACAGAGGGAGACTCTAGAATGTTAATACCAGAATGGACACATTCTCTGAGGCCAAGTTCCTTATTAGTTATGCTACTTATTTCTCAAACATGCTCATGGAATGTTACATTTGCAAAATAAAGCAAGAAAGAAGCTCAACTAAGATTCTCATCTTTAGCTGCAAATATTAATCCACAAGGGACAGAAACATACTTGTATATAGATGGGACAATTTTCCCATTTTAAGGAGGACTTTCCTATGGGCATGTATGTGAATAAGAACTATAGTCTTCTGTTTTTATTTCCATCACGTGTTTGTTTGTTTTCAGTTGAAATGAGTTGTGATTTCCTTGTGGTTTTGGATCGCGTTCTTGTGTTGTGTTGTGTTGCTGCTGGCAGGTCCTAATCTGGATGTGACTTTGTGTACAGCGGCTTCTTCATTACCTCTGTTTTTATAAAATACCTCTAATTGCTCCAGTCAGACTAATGGTTTAATGACTAGTTACAAGAAGAGAAAGTTCTGGAGTTTCTTTACACAGATTAGAAGTTAATAACTGACACAACCTTAAAATCCTGTTTTTCATGCTTAACTGAACAGCAGTTCCTTTCAATTCACTTATAGTTTTGGATCTTTAAAAATTCACATGCTTTTGCATTTTGAACAAACAGAAATTAAGGGAATCTCTTTGTGTGCTTTAAATTTTTAATCAAGTTGTTCATTTCCCATAACAATTCAAAATCCTCAAGGGAGTTTGGGGTTTGGTTTTGGTTTTTGTTGTTTTTCATGCGAAACTTAAAACAATTGCGAAAGATTTCTTTAGAAAGAATTAAATTTGGAGGAAAAAAAATACCTGAAATGTTTCACATTGTAGTAGAGTTAAACAAGTACCAACACAGAAATGAAGCACAGATAAGACACTCAAAAAAAATGATTTGCTAGCAGTTATTTTTCTAAACAAGACGAGTTACAGCTAAGGTGTAATTTACTTCATCAGAGAGCCCTCAATGGACACCCAATGCCAACTACAACCCCATCACTTCACACTAACAGCAATGCTTTCTAAATTGATATCCCACACAAACAAAGAGAGTTGTGTTCATAAATGAATCCATTTCCAGTTAACATGTGGTTTCCTGGTGCTATTGAGTGTGATAAATAAATAAGATCCATGAAACCTTCCATAATGATATATTCTGCCCACGTGGAATATATTTGTTTGATTTCTTTGTATCTTCACACTCTCTCTTAGATCAGAATGGCTCCCAGACTGACTTTCTAAAGCTTACTGTATTTCTAACTCGCTTGTTAATCACATCTCCCACTTCCAAACCTTATGTCTCTACTTACTCTCTGCTTCATGCATCTTCAATCCTTCCTGCTCACATTTTCCAAGCCAACAAATGTGATCATGTCTCTTTCATTTGAAAATGGCTGCTTCTGAACCCAATTACTTCCTGAACTGGGCAATCTTTCTGCAGACCCCTGACTTTTCACTGTCTGCGTGTCATCTCCAAGCACTTTACTCTTCAGTAACTTATGACTGAATTTTTGCCCTGACCCTATTTTCTTTAAGATCACTGTGACCTCGAAATAATCATATTCAGCAACCTATTTTCAAATTCCATGCTCCTGGACACCCACCCTCTTTTGAAACTCTCCTCAGCTTTGGGGCCAGCTTCACGGGGATGCAGCAGTAGTTAATTGCACAGAACCTGAAGCTCAGAAGAGGCCCCAGATTTGGCTTAATATTCTGTTGTATTATCTTAAATCCTAATGAGTTTTGAGTCAGGGGCCCTCCTTTTCCATGTTGTACTGAGCTCCCAAAATTATGTAGCCAGTCCTACCTAGCTTTAAAGCACTGCCTTTGTCTGGTCCTCCAATCTTTTTAACCTCATTCTCTATCACTTTTAAAGGCTCCCCTCCTTCCTCCATTCTCCAAAATACAGTCAACCCTAAGCCCACATTCTTTTTCTCTGCTCTCATATCATTGCCATTAATTCTCAGTACTTCAGCTTCCATCTCTTCATAAATGATTCCCAAACCCATAACTCAAGCACAGCGAAGTCCCAGCCCCATGTTTCCAACCACCTGTTGGATTTTCTCCTAGTGAGGTCCTTCTTACCTCCCATGTTCCTAAACTAACCATTCCTCACTCTCCATTCATTTTTACCAACTTTCCTATATTTATGCATGGAATAACCCCAAGTTAGTCATCTTGATGAGTCAATATCCGTCCTTCAGGGCTGCCCAGAATCTTCCAACGGTCCTACCCACATGCTGAGAGTGTCCTCACATTGGGAATCCCTCCAACCCACGTGGAATCTTCACGCGTTCTTTGCGCCAAACATGTGATTTCAGTCCTACCAATTAGACGTACCCACTTAAGGTTTAACCTGGGGGATAAACTGCATAGGGACAAAGGAGAGGTTCAGAGGGTCAGTGCTGATAGCAGAACTGGGGCCCAAAGGTATGCTTTCAGCTATGGGACACCACTCCTAGGCTGCCTCAGTCGGGTTCTTAAGTTGGTAATTGAAGCAGCCTCTTACCAGCTGGACCTGCCCTGTGCTCTGTTTCTAAAAATTGTTTCTGGAAGCTTAGTCTAAAGCTCATTCCTTCAGCCTTTCCAATGATGTGGCAAGCTCTGTCATACTGTTTAATGATCTCTTCTTGCTTAAATTCTTCAAAGTAGATTTTGTTTTCTGCCACTTGCCAGTACATTAGGAGAGATGATGCCCTTAGATTGAGAGAAGTGGGGTCCCGTGCTTGGGGGTGCCTTTCTCAAAATGGTCCAAGTCCCATCTGGTGCCTGGGATTGGCTGGGGCCAGCGGTGCCGTTTAGAGAGACCACCCTGGACCCAGGTCAGGTCCTCTGTGTCTTCAGTCTCTGCCTTTCCTCTTTGGGGTACTCAGTAACCCTCTATTGTGCACACAGTGTCATCCGAAAGTCCAGAGCTGGCGTTTATGGGGGTCCTCATGGAGCTAATAGCTGGACCTCAGTCCCAGGCAGGCAGCCACCTAGATTTTCCTGCTGATCCATGCAGTGTGGTTTTCACAGGATTGTGAGCGACTGGGCCACCAAGGTGATGCTGACAGGCTGATTCTGTGTGACTTTCACTCACTTTGGGCACAGGAGGACTGCAGTACTCTTTGCCCAGCAGTCTCCCAGTGATATTGGGCTTAGCCTGTGTGTAGACTCCTGTGTCAGGCCTCACCCATGTGTTTCAAGTTACAGTGTTACTGCCTGAGCCTACAGCATCATTGGGCAGTGGGTGGTGGTAGGGAGCTGGCAGATATGTTTGCCCTGTGTGTTTCCCACGCCTGGTACGAAGGATCGTCATTGTATTTCTCCCATGGGACCTGCTCCTCATGTCGGGCCGTCTTCCTGGGTTAACTGCACCCATCTCCTCCTTGGTTTTCTAGACAGTTGTCCTGCAGTGTCAATCTGTCCTTGACATCAACATCTTTACTTGCCTTCAGTCAGTGTGGTATTGTTTTATTCCTGTGGGTGGGCTTAATCTGAACTAGATGAGAGATGGAGACGGGCATTTCTCAAGAAAATGAGACCCACTGTACTCATGGTCCTCTCGCTTGGCCTCCCCATTGGTGTGTGGACAGCAAAGTGCGGTCAACATTGAAATTGACCTTGTGCTCAGAATAACTTGATTGCAGCTTGAAGGGTTCAAGAGAAGATGTAATAGAAAGATGTGTGGCTTAATGGTTCTGCTAAAAATACTCACTGGTTAACGTAACATGACCCGAAGATGAATTATTATCTGAATTTTCCTGCATACTCAGGGTTGGACTTGCATTTGTGGCCACCATCAGCAAAGTACTGCCACAACCTTTGAGAGCGTCACTGGCAGCCGATTTCACAGGCACAGGATGTATGACGTAATATCATAAACCATGATGCAACAGCCATGAAATTAAAAGACGCTTATTCCTTGGAAGAAAAGCTATGACCAACCAAGACAGCTTATTAAAAAGCAGAGACATTACTTTACCAACAAAGGTCTGTCTAGCCAAAGCTATGGTTTTTCCAGTTGTCATGTGTGGATGTGAGAGTTGGACTATAAAGAAAACTGAGTGCCGAAGAATTGATGCTTTTGAACTGTGGTGTTGAAGAAGATTCTTGAGAGTCCCTTGGACTGCAAGGAGATTCAACCAGTCCATCCTAAAGGAGATTAGTCCTGAATATTCATTGGAAGGACTGATGCTGAACCTGAAACTCCAATACTTTGGCCACCTGATGGGAAGAACCAACTCATTGGAAAAGACCCTGATGCTGGGAAAGATTGAAGGCAGGAGGAGAAGAAGAAGACAGTGAATCAGATAGTTGGATGGCATCACCGACATGATGAATATGAGTCTGAGTAGGCTCTGGAAGTTGGTGATGGACAGGGAGGCTTGGCGTGCTGCAGTCCATGGGGTCGCAGAGAGTCGGACACGACTGTTCGACTGAACTGAACTGATGATATGCAACAGCATTAAATAAATGACATGAAGAAACTGCAGAGATCAGAATTTCTATATTATTTTTAAATAACCAGGTTCTGAAGAGCTGTGACACTATGAAGACATTTCCCTATTCTTTTCTCATCATGAGAAATAAGAAATGAGCCATTAATGGCACATTTGACAATAAGAACATGGGGAGGTGTTTCCTGAATGAGAAGAGGAAGGGCCTTGAGAACAGGAAGGTGCCCGGACCCTAGAAGAATCTTTGTGTACACTCAGAGGAATAAACAAATACTGAAAGGTTCATTATTGTGAATCTTCATGGAGGAATCAGTGTACATTACATGGATTCATGTGTTTTGTAATATATTTTATATCAAATTATTAATATACACAGGAGTCCCCAAATCCCAAGGGAAAGAAGTGCAAAAACAGCCTATGGCTGACCTACAAGTGAGAAATTTGGGGTTATTATTCATGGGCTGCTTCCCAGGGCTGGTTTTCCCAAGTGTTGCTAATGGTGAAGAATCTACCTGCCAATGCAGGAGATGCAAGAGACACAGGTTTGATCCCTGGGTCAAGAAGATCCCCTGGAGAAGGAAATGGCACCCCACTCCAGTATTCTTGCCTGGAAAATCCCATGGACAGAGGAGCCTGGAGGGGCTACAGTCCATGGGGTCACAAAGAATCAGACATGACTGAATGACTAAGCACATCCCAGAGCCAATTCCATATAAAGTCTAATAATCTGGCACAGCCTTGACTTCCACGCCTGAAGTCATTGCGATTGCTTTGGCTTCTTAAATGAGTTAAGAACTTTTGAGTTAGGAAGATGTTTGGAATACTATTTTATGTTTTGGGGTTTTTTTCCCTAATGTTTCCATTAAATGCGTTTATGCTGCTGCTGAGAATGTTAGGAAAAAATCAGATAGGTACAAAAGATCGTTTATTTTAAAAAGTCTGGAATAGAGTTGTTTAGAATTATTACAAAGCTGGATGCAATTTAGATACCCCTCAGCAAGAGATGCAGAAAGGCAATGGCACCCCACTCCAGTACTCTTGCCTAACAGCAAGAGATGGGTTGAGTAAATTATAGTAAATGTGCCCAGCAGCATATCTGGAGGTGAGTTACTGTTTCTGCATGATGAATCCCCTCAAACTAAATGGCTTCAGACAACAATGACTTATTATTTCTTGCAGTTCCCAGCCTGACTGCCCCTGTCACCTGGGCTCTCCGAGGCAGCTGCAGGAGGACAGGTGGCAGCTGTGGCTGGTGAGGGGACCCAGCCTTCCTCCTGGGGCAGAGGTCTTGCTGGGGCAGCTGGCAGCTCTCCCCCAGGTTTTCACACCATGGAGGACTCAGGACTCCATTTGTGCACATACAAAGAAGTCACAGGATGTTGCTTCTACCACATCTTATTGGTCAAAGCCTGACTGTTGCAGATTCTGGGGTGTCTTGATGGAAGGAGGGGAGAGAGTGTTAAAATGTAGATGACACCACATTTACCATTTTAAAGTAGACAGAGACATTTACGGGACTTCCCTGGTGGTCCAGTGGTTAAGGGTCTGCCTTGCAATGCAGGGGACGCAGTTTCGATCCCTGGTTGGTGAACCAAGATCCACATGCTACAAAGCAACTAAAACTAAGCCTATGTGCCCCAAGTACAGAGCCCACCACCACATCTAGAGAGTCCTCCACAAAAGTCCCCTGTGCCACAATTAAGACCCAACGCAGCCAAATAAATATTTTAAAAATAAAAAATAAAGTATACAGTGGCATTTAGTAGATTCACAATGTTTACAACCATCTATCTAGTTCCAAAATATTTTTGCACCTCAAAAAGAAACCTCATAACCATTAAACAGACACCTAGATTCACACCTACCCCCAGTCTCAGGCAATTTCACTTAAATGGAAGCATGCATACCTTTTGTGACTGGCCTCTTTCACTCAGCACAATGCTTTTAAGGTTCAGCTGTGTTGTAACCCGCATCAGTACTTCATTCCTTTTTATGGCTGAGTAATATTCCATCATATGGATAGAGCACATTTTGTGTATCCGTTTGTCTAACCGATGGACATTTGGTTTCCATGCTACAGCTGTTGTGAATACTGGCACTATGAATACTTAAATACCTGTTTTCAGTTCTTTTAGGCATATCTCAAGAAGTGGAATTGATGGGCCAAATGGTAATTCTATGCTTCCCTTTTTTAGGAACCACCACGCAAAAGTTGCAGAATGACATGGCTCATCTGCAGACTGCAGAAATTTAAGAAAAGTAATTGATGGCTATAAGCAGACGTGTTTACTTATGCTCCATGAAGCCTTCAAGAATGTCAGCTCCTTCCAGTTCTCTCCCACAGTGGGCCACAGTGGATTTTAGCCTAAAAGTTAAAAAAGGCAAATGTCCAGTGACAGATAAATGGATAGAGAAGATTGGTACATATATACAATGAAATATTACTCAGCCGTAAAAGGAGAAAATTGGGTCATTTGTAGAGATGTGGATGGACCTAGAGTCTGTCACACAGAGTGAAGTAAGACAGAAACAGAAATACCGTATTATTAATGCATATATGAGGAATCCAGAAAAATGGTGCAGATGAACTGATTTGTAGAGCAGGATTAGAGATGCAGATGTAGCGAATGGACGTGTGGACACAGCAGGAAGAGGGGTGGGATGACCTGGGAGACTGGTGTTGACAAGGTACACTACCATGTGTAAAGTAGTTAGCAGGAAGCTGCTGGGCAACACAGGAATCTCAGCTCAGTTCTCTGATGACCTGGATAGGCGGGATGAGGGGTGGGAGGGAGCTTCAAGAGGGAGGGGATTTATGCGTACATACAGCTGACTCACTGTGTTGTACTGCAGAAACCAGCACAACATTGTAAAGCAACAATACTCAGATAAAAAGAGAAGAAGAAGGCAGTCTCGGCTTCCTAGGCTGCAGGAGGCCGTGGGGGACAGCGGCTGACAGAGTGGGCAAAAGGCACACCCACAATCCCTTGGGGGCAGATTCGAGGAGTTGTCACGTAGCACACCTACTCACTCTTGACCAGTCACCAGAGACAAGGAATACAGAGAAATGAGATATTTATTCTGGGCTTTTATTTACCCAGGTAAAAACTGATACTTAGAAGAAGGAATGAATAGATGCTAAAGAACAGGAAGAAAAAAAGCAAAAATGTTGAACAGGTATTATCTCTGGAGAACAAGTACAGGGNACAGAGAAATGGGATATTTATTCTGGGCTTTTATTTACCCAGGTAAAAACTGATACTTAGAAGAAGGAATGAATAGATGCTAAAGAACAGGAAGAAAAAAAGCAAAAATGTTGAACAGGTATTATCTCTGGAGAACAAGTACAGGGCAGTCAAACATTATCTTGACCTTTTTCTATATTTTCTGAAGTTTTTTTCTTTGGCTGTGCTAGGGCTTTGTTGCAGCACGCAGGGGCTTCTTTAGTTGTGGCATGCTGGCTTAGTTGCCCACAGCACGTGGGATCTTAGTTCCCCAACCAGGGATCAAATCTGCGTCCTCCACTGGAAGGTGGATTCTTACCCACTGAACCACTAGGGAAGTCCCCATATTTTCTGAACTTTTTTTGATACCTATATAATTTTTTTAAATGTTCTTATTTTGAAAAATAAAGATATATTTATTTTATCAGAGCAGAACTTCATTTAGTCTCCCTTTCTTTCAATTGTTTTTTTTTTCTTTTTTTTTTAACATTCTCTTCCATTATAGGTTATCACAAGATACTGAGTAGAGTTCCCCGTGCTATATACCAGGTTCTTGGTTATTTAATATACAGTAGTGTGTATATTTTAATCCCAAACTCCTAATTTATCCATCCACACCCCCTTCCCCTTTGGTAACTATAATTTTGTTTTATGTGTCTATTCAATTACTTTTTAAAATGTTTGTTTTGTATCTGTGATGTCATGTTTTAGAATATATAAACATGAGTAAGACAGAGTCTCTAAGGAAGTCAATAGACCCATTGCAGAGTGATACTAAAAGATAATTTTGAAATGACTGGAAATTTCTGTAGTAGAAGCATACATAAAGTTTTAAGGAAACCTTTAAAATAAAAAGTGAGGCCTAAGGGAGTGTCATGAGCTGAATTATGTTCCCCCAAACTCACATGTTGAAGCCTCACTTAGCATGTATTTGGAGACAGGGCCTTTAAAAGGTGATTAATAAAAAATGAGACTGCTAGGATGGGCTCTAATTCAACATGACTGGTGTCCTCATAAGAAAAGGAAATTTGGACACACAAAGAGACACACAGGGATGCTCACACAGAATAAAGAGCTCATGAGGACACAGCAAGAAGGCAGCCATCTGGAAGCCCAGGAGAGAAGCCTCAGAAGAAACTAACTCTGGTACTTCCCTGGTGGTCCAGTGGTTAAGAATCTGCCTCCCAGTGTAGGGAGGCAGGTTTGATCCCTGGTCTGGGAACCAAGGTCCCATGAACCACATCCAGAGAATCTGAGTGCAACAAGACCAAATGCAGTCTAATTAATTAATTAATCAAAAGAAGAGGAAACCAGCCCCACACCAACACCCTGACCTGACTCCTAGCCCATCCCTTCTCCAGCAGATCTCCTGGACCCAGAAATCGAACCAGAGTCTCCTGCATTGGAGGCACATTCTTTACCAACTGAGCTATCAGGGAATCCTGCCCTAACCTCTAGAACTGTGAGTAAACCAGTTCTGTTGTGTAAGTCACCAAGTCTGCAATATTTTGTTATGACAGCCCTAGCAAGCTAATACAGGGAATCAGGAGAAAATCCCCAGAATGCAACACTGGAACCAGGGCTCAGTGGATGAGAAGGCATCTACCAGGTGAGGAAGAGAGGAAAGCGCATTCCAGGCAAAGGGAAAAGCTCAGAAACAAGAAAAGCAAGTTCAGCCAAGCTTATCGAGGATGCTTAGCGCAGAGACTGCCTGTGTGTGGAGCTATAGGAGACAAACCTGGGAAGCACGCATTAGCCTCTCGTTAAGTCAGTTTACAACTAGTAGGATGCTAGTACATGTTTGATGATTGACTCTATGGAAAGGATAGCCCTGATCTGTTGTTGTTTAGTTGCTCAGTCAAGTTTGACTCTTTTGTGACACCTTAGCCTGTAGCCTGCCAGACTCTTCTGTCCATGGGATTTTCCGGGCAAGAATACTGGAGTGGGTTGCCATTCCTTCTCCAGGGGATCTTCCAAACCTGGGGATCAAACCCACGTCTCCTGCATTGTAAGGCGGATTCTTTACACTGAGCCACCTGGAAAGCCCTCAGCCCTGCTTTACAAAACATCATTTGCCAGTTTCTGTGGCCATAAATGGTCTCGTCATGGCTGATTTCAGGGATTCACCAAACGTGGTGTTGGGAAGAGCCCCACAGAAGCACATCGTTATTCAGTCTTTCCACCCAATAAAATACAAGAGACATCACTACCTTCAAGTGCAGAGATAAGAGTGAAAATGTACTAGTATAATTTATGAGCAATGTGTTGAGTTTTTACTATGGGGGGGGTTTTAATGTAATTTATTTAATTGTAAGTTTAAATAACTTTAACTGATGGCTATGTTTAACAATTGGCTCACAACATTTTGGAAAATTTAACAATCTGTTCTCATGAATCATGAGCACACCCCTGTTTACATCTACTATTTTATAAATTATTGCTCTTGCCCTTAGGGGGTGTTAAGACTCAAAAAATAACGCATAGCACTTTTTATCATCAGGTTGCAGAGATAACACCCACATGTCCAAAAAACCTGGGATAATTGCTAAGAAGTTAGAAGGTTGTGGGAGGCAGGAAGAGGACTCTCCATGGCTGAAGCGGTAGTTAAACCATCACAGAAGAGGTGGGATTAACTGGAATCTTCAAGAAGAAGGGTAAGGGAATTTTTGGAATGCGAAAGGAAGATAAAGAAGGATAGAGACCATGAGATAGACAGCAGGATGGATGGATGGACTTTTCAAATCAGATGCCCTCCATGGGCTTAGCTCCTTAGTCAACTGGGAGATCAGGTGGTTTGCACATTTGCTCTGATAAATGTGCTGGGTTAACTCATTGTTATCTTGAAAGCCAGAGTATTGTAGCCTTCGGAGAGTTAGAGGTGAAGGGCACCAGGCAACATAAACCATAGGGTAAGAGGGTTTAGGAGAGGAAAGGCAGTGTAATCCGTGTGATGCAGGATCAAGTCCCAGTCAGGGATAAGTGGGAAGGCATCAGGAGAAGAAGATACAGAAAAACTAGGCTGGGGATCCCACACTCACTGAGGTCACAGACACAGCCACGTGGGGACTCTGTCATCTTCTCTCTCGAGACCACCATCCTACCCGTGGCTTTACTTCCTGCCCCCACCAGAAGCATCACGCCCACTGTGTGCTCTCCGGTCCCATCTCTCCTTGCCCCTGCTCCTCCTCACTCCAGCATCATCTTCCCTACCAGCCCTTTCTGATCAGCTCACAGCACGCTCTAGCAGCCCCATCTCTAAATCTCGCAGTGAAGCTATGTCATCCTCCAGCTCCCACACCTTCGTCTGCACGACAAAACATCCCCCAGGCATTCTCTCTCCGGGGACCTCCTCCGCCTTACCGCCCCTCTTCCTCGGCTGTCCCTCCTCTCCACTGCCAGTGTCGCCAGTGATTTTTCTGCTCCACAGATGCTGGAGCGATATCTTAAAATGTATATCGACACTACTTTACAGTTGCACTTAAATTCCGCAAGGAACTCTTTTACATTTAGTATCAAATACCAGCTCCTTCCAGGCGGATAAAACACTGCAGGAATGACCCTGCAATCACACTGGTCTTTTGGAGCTTGATCCTGCCTCAGGGCCTTTGCAAGGTGTTCCCTATACCTGTGATGTCTCCTCACCTTCCATCACCCCCTTCACTCTGCACGGGTGCCACATCTCCTGGTTCAGGGTTCAGCTCAGATGTCCTCGGACCAGCCCCTCCAATTCTGCATGGACACACCTGTCACATGGTGTCATGTTGCATCACTTATTTCCTTCATGGTGTTTATCTCTCATTGTTTATTTATTTGGCTGCTACAGGCCATAGTTGCAGCATGTGGGATCTAGTTCCCTGACTAGGGATTGAACCCGGGCCCCTTTCGTTGGGAGCTGGGAGTCTTAGCCACTAGACCACCATGGAAGTCGTGAGTTTATCACTCTGAAATTATCTTATATTCCCTTTGTTTTCCATAGGGGTCAGAAAATTATGGTCCATGGGTCAAATATGGCACAAAACCTCTTCCTAAAATGCAGTTTTATTAGAATGAGCTGCTTCCATTTACTGACAGATCATTCATAGAGCTAAGTAGTTATAAGACATGGTTAGATAGCACCACTGACTCAACGGACATGAATTTTAGCAAACTCTGGGAGATAGTGAAGGGCAAGGAAGTCTGGCGTGCTGCCGTCCATGGGGTCGCAAAAAGTCGGACATGACTTAGCAACTGAACAACAACAAAAGACCTCATGGCCTACAGAGCCTAAAATATTTATATTCGTCCCTTTCAAAAAGATCTGCTGATCCCTGGTTTCCTTGTTTACTGTGTTTACGTGTTTGCTGTCTGCCTTCCTCTGTTAGAATGCCAGTTCCCTGAGAGCAGGGGTGTATCTCTATCACCCGCTGTATCTCAAGCGCCCGAAGGAATGTCTGTCACTGTAGCATAAATGGAGGGGTGATAACGAAGTGATAGTATTGNCGTGTTTGCTGTCTGCCTTCCTCTGTTAGAATGCCAGTTCCCTGAGAGCAGGGGTGTATCTCTATCACCCGCTGTATCTCAAGCGCCCGAAGGAATGTCTGTCACTGTAGCATAAATGGAGGGGTGATAACGAAGTGATAGTATTGTTGGCACAATGATTTGTGCGTTAACACCGGTCCAGTCTGATCATAACACCAATACAATAGTATTGTCATCACCATTAAGGGTTAGTATATCAACAAGAGCTAGTCTGTGCTGCTCTAAATGCTTTGCTTGCATTATCCTATCAGCAAAGGAGGTTTCATTCTACCCACTTTATGTAGGAGCAAGTCGAGACTCAGGATTCGAGCAATGGCCCAGCTTTCCCTCTGTTAAGCAGCAGCACACAGCTGGGTGAGGTCACTCCAGTCTATGCTCTTTTTCTATCCTACCCTGGAAAGACCCTGAACTTCAGAGCAAGACAGGACTGAGTTCAAAACAAGACTTTACCTCTCTACAACTTTGAACTTGGCAATTTGTCTAGGGTGAGGCTGGCAAATTACTCCCTAATTCTCAGGATGGAATAAGATACAGAAAGTAACACCTGACTCAGAGTGGATGTTCAGAAAAGTTCATTTCCTTCCATCTTTTTTTTCAGATGAAGAACGGGACAAGTTTCATTTGATCCACACTTGACCTTACACTTGGCAGTGGGCCAGGGCATGTGCAGCCTGGTGTTCTGTCTGGCCGGGCAGCGGTGCTGGTGTTTTCACAATGGGGACAGCCCTGACCTGGCCTGGAACCCCTGCGAGCCCCCAACCCCCATACCATTCTCCTTCCTAACCCTGGCCACTTACCTGATTGGAAATGATCCCACCCCGTCTTCAGCCGCTTTGCCTTCGGGACATAGAGTTCTGTTTAGACGTCTTCTGTCTGTACCCTCTCATACTGATCACTGCCGTAGAACCAACAGAGGAATTGCAAATGAACATAATATTCAGCAAGAAATAGAATGCCAGTGGTCTGGGCACTGCGCAGAGAATGATGCAAACAGAAAGTCATGAAAAGTTTTGTAGGAATCTCAATATGTTGAAAATATATTTATTTGGTTTTGCCAGAAAAAAGCATTGGGGGCGGTAGTGACAACAGCGACAGGGAGATATATTATGGGTTATGACTGAGTCATGGGACTCTTTGAATTAAGCAAGGAATCCAGCACTGGTAGGCTTAAGGGGGAAAGGAATTTATTTGCAGCATATGCGGCAGCTGGTAGAACCCAAGGGTGGGATCAGAAGGCAGGGGCTTCCTCTTTCAGCATCATGTTGAAAAGATAGCACCTCCCACCTGATGTGAAGAGGTGACTCATTGGAAAAAGACACTGATGCTGGGAAAGATTGACGGCAAAAGGAGAAGAGGGCAACAGAGGATGAGATGGTTGGATGGAATCACCAACTCAATGGACATGAATTTGAGCAAACCCCGGGAGATGGTGAAGGACAGAGAAGCCTGGTGTGCTGCAGTGCATGGGGTCACAAACAGTCAGATGCAACCGAGCAACTGAAGAATAACAACTCACCACAAACACCTTATTATGTTGGGTACAATACCATGGTGGGTGGTTCAGTTGCTAAGTCTGTCTGACTCTTGTGACCCCCATGAACTGTAGCCTGCCACGTTCCTCTGTCCATGGGATTTCCCAGCCAAGAATACTAGAGTGGTTGCTGTTTCTCCAGATAATACCATAGGCATCCCTTAAAAATCATGTCTATCCAAATTGAGAGGCATTCTACAAAATTCTTGACTCAAACTGTCATTAGAAACAAGGAAAGACAGAAGCTGTCACAGACCAAGGAAGCTAAGGAAACATAAGGACTAAATGCGATGCTGGATCCTAGAACAGGAAAGGGATATTCCTGGAAAAACTAGTGAAATGCAAGCAGTCTAAAGTTTAGTTAATAATAACATACCATTGTTGGTTTCTTCATTTTGACACGTGTACAATGTAACACAGGGTGTTAACACAAAAGGAACAGTCTGTACTATCTTAGCGGCTTTTCCATAAATCTAAAATTATTCCCCTCCCCCACCCCAAAGTGTGTTTGTTTAAAAAAAATTTAAAGGTACACAGGGAATCCACAAAGGTCCAAAGAAAGACAAGGTAAAAACCACAGTGGCAAGTGGGTCCCCATGTCTAAGAGGAATGAGACACAAGGCTCCCATGAGTCACAGCTGAGACTCTTACATAAAACATGACTCCTCCAAGGCTACACCTACAGTAATGCCCAGCCTTGAAGGTTCCCAACTCTTGTCAAAGACACTGACCAGAAAACTTGTCAGCTAGGGCCTTGATGTGAAGTGAAAAATAGAAAATTTCTTGGGAGCTTATAAACACAAGCAGCTCTTATCCTGGTTTAGATTTTCAATTTGTACTACCACCACCCCCTCCATTCATATGTTGCTCTCCCATCCTCCAGTACCTTGAAATGTGACAGGGCTTTCAAGAGGTGATTAGGTTCACATGAGGCCATCAGTGTGCGTGCTCACATGAGGCCATCAGTGTGCGTGCTCAGTTGTGTCCGACTCTTTGCAACCCCACGGACTGTGACCCGCCAGGCTCCTCCATCCACGGGATTTTCCAGGCAAGAATCCTGGAGTGGGTTGCCATGCCCTCCTCCAGGGGATCTTCCCAACATTGACAGGCAGATTCTTTACCACTGAGCCACCTGGGAAGCCCCTGAGGCTATTCAGGTGGGCCTTAATTCAATGTGACTTGTGTTCTTATAAAGAAGAGGAAATTGGAACAGACAGAAAGATACCAGTAGCATGTCGGCACACAGAAGGAAGACCATGCGAGGACAGCAAGAAGACATCCACCCTCAAGCC
>SJYV01028033.1:0-31776 GCA_006410875.1 Neotragus pygmaeus
TCGGGAGGAAGGCCGAGGTGCATGTTTCCACTCAAGAAGTGACCTGACTCACCTGGGAAGCCTTCAGAGAATCTCCACGGTCCACGTCTGCAGTGGAGAGGAATCCTCAGGGGCTAGACGAGGACTTAGAAGCTGGAACCGACTGCCAAGGAATTCCCAGAGGCCCTTGGCAATGAGCTTGGAGCCTGGCCTTCCCGGAAGGCCTCTGTGGCTTGTCCCTGGGGTCCAGGTCGTCACTCGAGAGGAAACTGCCGCAACTCGAGAAACACGAGGAGGATCTCCCCTCCAGGCGAGATGAGGCCCTTGTCCTCTCCGGCACCTCATGTGAAGTCACCCCATTCCTGACGAACCTCGATGGGTCCCTTCACACCCTTGCAGTGATAACAGAATAGCCCGACATACAGGTCTCCCCTCAAGAGGAACATCGAGGGTCCCCCAAAACTAAAGAGGAACCCCATGTCCCCCTGCTCCACTCGGAAGCAGGCTTGCTTTCCCTGCTTCTTCAGGGATGGTTTGCCGACCATCCCGTCGCAACTTGAGAGCAGGCGCTCTCTACAGGAGTCTACAGAGGAGCTCCGGGGGTTGCCCCACCTGATCCACGAGACCCGAGAGCTCTCTGTCCACTGCATCTGAACCTGGCGTACCTGATCTGTCTCAAAAGTCACCCCGAAGACTGGCTCCCACCTGGGAGGCACGTGTCTCAACCCTGTGGGAAAGCCTCGAGGGGCAGCCCATAGACCCCTGTGTCACCTCGACGGGAAGCCTGACCCTGCATCTAGAGCTCGAGAGGAAGGCGGAAGTGCACGTCTCCACTCAAGAAGACACCTGACTCCCCTGAGGAGCCTCCAGAGGATCTCCACGGTCCATGTAGGCAGTGGAGAGGAATCCTCAGGGGCCAGACGAGGACTTAGGAGCTGGAACCGACTGCCAAGGAATCCCCAGATGCCCCTGGCAACTCGCTTGGAGCCTGGCCTTCTTGGAAGGCCTCAGGGGCAGGTCCCTGGGGACCTTGTTGTAACTCGAGAGGAACCTGCTGCAACTCGAGAAACACCAGGAGCATCTCCCCTCCAGGCTAGATGAGGCCCTTGACCTCTGCGGCACCTCACGGGAAGTCACTCCATTCCTCACGAACCTTGATGGGTCCCTTCACACCCTTGCAGTGACTCCAGAATAGCCTGACGTACAGGTCTCCACTCAAGAGGAACATCGAGGGTCCCCGCAGAATTCAAGAGGAACCCCGTGTCCCCCTCCTGCACACGGAAGGAGGCTTCCTTTCCCTGCTTCTTCAGGGATGGATTGCCGACCATCCCGTCGCAACTCGAGAGCAGGCGCTCTCCACAGGAGTCTTCAGAGGAGCTCCAGGGGTCGTGCCACCTGTTCCACGAGACCCGAGAGGTCTCTGTCCACTCCATCTGAACTTGGCGGTCCTAAGCCCCCTCGACAGTCAACCAGAAGACTGGCTCCCACCTGGGAGGCACATGTCTCAACCCTGTGGGAAAGCCTTGAGGGCCAGCCCATAGACCCTGTGTAACCTCGACGGGAAGCCTGACCCTGCATCTAGAGCTCGGCAGGAAGGCAGAGGTGCACGTCTCCACTCAAGAAGAGACCTGACTCCCCTGGGAAGCCTCCAGAGGAAATCCACGGTCACCTTCTGCAGTGGACAGGAATCCTCAGGGGCCAGAGGAGAACTTAGGAGCAGAAACCGACTGCCAAGGAATCCCTAGAGGCCCCTGGAAACTCGTTTGGAGCCAGGCCTTCCCGGAAGGCCTCAGGGGAGGGTCACTGGGGTCCAGGTCGTAACTCGCGAGGAACCTACCGCAACTCGAGAAACATCCGGAGGATCTCCCTTCCAGGCGAGATGAGGCCCTTGTCCTCTGCGGGACCACACGTGACATCACCCCATCCCTCATGAACCTCGACGGGTCCATTTACACCCTTGCAGTGACCCCAGAATAGCCTGACATACAGGTCTCCACTCAAGAGGATCATCGAGGTTCCCTTCAGAAATGCAGAGGAACGCCGTGTCCCCCTGCTCGGCACAGAAGCAGGCTTCCATTCCCTGCTTCTTCAGGGATGGATTGCCGACCGTCCTGTTGCAACTCGAGAGCAGGCGCTCTCCACAGGAGACTCCAGAGGCGCTCCTGGGGTCACGCTACCTGTTCCACGAGACCCCAGAAGTCTCTGTCCACTCCTTCTGAACCTAGCGGCCCTGAGCCGCCTCGACAGTCACCCCGAAGACTGGCTCCCACCTGGGAGGCACGTGTCTCAATCCTGTCGGAAAGCCTCGAGGGGCAGCCCGTAGACCCCTGTGTCACCTCGAGAGGAAGCCTGACCCTGCCTCTAGAGCTCGGAAGGAAGGCGGATGTGCACGTCTCCGCTCATGAAGAGACCTAACTCCTCTGGGGAACCTCCAGAGGATCTCCACGGTCCACGTATGCAGTGGAGAGGAATCCTCAGACGCCAGACCATGACTTAGGAGCTGGGACCGACTATAAAGTGTTCCCCAGAGGCCCCTGGCGAATCACTTGGAGCCTGGCCTTCCCAAAGGCCTCAGGGGCGGGTCTCTGGGGTCCAAGATTGTAACTCGAGAGGAACCTGCCGCAGCTAGAGAAACACAAGGAGGATCTCCCCTCCAGGCGAGATTAGGGCCTTGTCCTCTGTGGCACCTCACGGAAAGTCACTCCATCCCTCACGAACCTCCACGGGTCCCTTCAAACCCTTGAAGTGACTCCAGAATAGCCCGGCATACAGGTCTCCACTCAAGAGGAACCTCGAGGGTCGCCCCAGAACTCAAGAGGAACCCCGTGTCCCCCTGCTCCGCACGGAAGCAGGCATTCTTTCCCTGCTTCTTCAGGGATGGATCGCCGACCGTCCCGTCGCAACTCGAGAGAAGGCGCTCTCCACAGGAGTCTCCAGAGGAGCTCACAGGGTCGCGCCACCTGTTCCACAAGACCCCAGAGGTCTCTGTCCACTCCATCTGAACATGGATCCCCTGAGTCCCCTCGACAGTCACCCCGAAGACTGGCTCCCACCTGGCAGGCACATGTCTTAACGCTGTGTGCAAGATTCGAAGGGTAGCCAGTAGACCCCTGTGTCACCTCGAGGGGAAGCCTGACCCTGCCTCTAGAGCTCGGGAGGAAGGCGGAGGTGGACGTGTCCACTCAAGAAGAGACCTGACTCCCATGGGGAGCCTCCAGAGGATCTCCACGGTCCACGTCTGCAGTGGAGAGGAATCGTCAGGGACCAGACGAGGACTTAGGAGCTGGGAACGACTGCCAAGGAGTCACCATAGGTCCCTGGCGACTCGCTTGGAGCGTGGCTTTCCCAGAGGCCTCAGGGGCGGGTCCCTGGGGTCCAAGTTGTGGCTGGAGAGGAACCTGCTGTAACTCGAGAAACACCAGGAGGATTTACCCTCCAGGCGAGATGAGGCCCTTGTCCTCTGCGGCACCTCATGGGAAGTCTCCCCATCCCTCACGAACCTCGACGGGTCCCTTCACACCCTTGCAGTGACTCCACAATAGCCCGAAATACAGGTCTCCACTCAATAGGAACCACGAGTTTCTCCCCAGAACTCAACAGGAACCCCGTGTCCCCCTGCTCTACACGGAAGCAGGCTTCCTCTCCCTGATTCTTGAGGGATGGATCAAAGGCCGTCCCGTCACAACTCGAGAGCAGGCACTCTCCACAGGAGTCTCCAGAGGAGCTCCTGCGGTCTCGCCACCTGTTCCATGAGACCCCAGAGGTCTCTGCCCACTCCGTCTGAACCTGGCGTCCCTAAGCCGCCTTGACAGTCACCCCGAAGACTGGCTCCCACCTGGGAGGAACGTGTCTCAACCCAGTGGGAAAGTCTCAAGGGGCAGCCCGTGACCCCTGTGTCACCTCGAGTGGAATCCTCACCCTGCCTCTAGAGCTCAGGAGGAAGGTGGAGGTGCACGTCTCCGCTCAAGAAGAGACTTGACACCCCTGGGGAGCCTCCAAAGAATCTCCACGATCCACGTCTGCAGTGGAGAGGAATCCTCAGTGGCCAGACGAGGACTTAGGAGCTGGGACCGGCTGCCAAGGAGTCCTCAGAGGGCCCTGGCGACTCGATTGGAGCCTGGCCTTCCCGGAGGCCTCAGGGGCGAGTCTCTGGGGTCCAAGGTAGTAACTCGAGAGGAATCTGCCGCAACTCGTGAAACAGCGGGAGGATCTCCCCTCCAGGCGAGATGAGGCCCTTGTCCTCTGCGGCACCTCACGGGAAGTCACCCCCATCCTTCACAACCCATGACAGCGTCTTTCACACCCTTGCAGTCACTCCAGAATCGCCTGACATACACTTCTATACCCGAGAGGAACATCGAGGGGGACCCCACAACTCGAGAGGGACACCATGTCCCCCTGCTCCGCACGAAATCAGGCTTCCTTTCCTTGTTTCTTCAGGGATGGTTTGCCGACCGTCCCGTCGCATCTCAGGAGGAGGTACTCTCCACAGGAGTATCAAGCGGAAATCCGGGGGTAGTGCCACCTGTTCCACAAGCCCCCCAGCTGTCTCTGTCCACTCCAAGGGATCCTGGTGGCCCTGCGCCGCCTCGACTGTCACTCCGAGGATTGGCTCCCACCACGTTGGCACGTGTTTCAACCCTGAGGAAAGCCTCGAGGGGAAGCCCCAGATCCCTGTGTCACCTCGATGGGAAGACTGACCCTGCAGCTACAGCTCGGGAGGAAAGCAGAGCTGCATGTCTCCACTGGAGATGAGACCTGACTCCATTTGGGAGCCTCCAGAGAATCCCAATGGTCCAAGAAAGCAGTGGAGGGAATCCTCAGGCTCCAGACGAGGACTTAGGAGCAGGCCCCCACTGCCAAGAAATCCCCAAAGGCCCCTGGCAACTCGCGTGGAGCCTGGCCTTTCCAGAGGGCACAGGGACGGGTCCCTGGGGTGCACGTCCTAAGTCGAGAAAAACCTGCTGCAACTCGAGAAACACCAGGAGGATCTCCCCTCCAGGCGAGATGAGGCCCTTGTCCTCTGCGGCACCTCACGGGAAGTCATCCCATCCCTCACGAAAATCGTTGAGTTCCTTCACACTCTTGCAGTGACTTCAGAAGTGCCCGACATTCACTTCTCCACTCGAGAGGAAAATCGAGGTTCCCACGACAACTCAAGAGGAGCCCCATGTGCCCCTGCTCCGTTTGAGACCAGGGTTTCAATCACTGATTCTTCAGGGAAGGATTCCCGCCAGTCCTGTGGCATCTCAAGAGGAGGCGATCTCCACAGGAGTGTCCAGAGGAACTCCGGGGGTCTCAACACCTTTTCCACGAGACCCCGGAGGTCTCTGTCCACTCCACCTGAACCTGGTAGCCCTGAGCCGACTCGACAGTCACCCCGAACACTGGCTCACACCTGGGGAGAACGTGTCTCAACCCTGTGGGAAAGACTCGAGGGGCAGCCCATAGACCCCTGTGTCACCTCGACGGGAAGCCTGACCCTGCATCTAGAGCTCGGCAGGAAAGCGGAGGTGCACGTCTCCACTCAAGAAGAGACCTGACTCCCCTGGGGAGCCTCCAGAGGATCTCCACTGGACACGTCTGCAGTGGAGAGGAATCCTCAGGGGCCAGATGAGGACTTAGGAAATGGAACCGACTGCCAAGGAATCCACAGAGGCCCCTGGCAACTCGCTTGGAGCCTGGCCTTTCTGGAGGCCTCAGGGCCGGGTCCCTGGGGTCCAGGTCATAACTCGAAAGAAACCTGCAGCAACTCGAGAAAAACCAGGAGGATCTCCCCTCCAGGCGAGAGGGGTCCCTTGTCCTCATCTGTACCTCATCGGAAGTCACCCCATCCCTCACGAACCTCGACGGGTTCCTTCACACGCTTGCAATGACTCCAGAATAGCCCTACATACACGTTTCCACTCGAGAGGAATATGGAGGGTCCCCCCACAACTCGAGAGGTAACCGTTTTTCCCCCTGCTCCGCACGCAATCAGGCGTCCTTTCCCTGCTTTTTCAGGGATGGATTGTCGACCGTCTCATCACATCTCAAGAAGAGTTGCACACCACAGGAGTGTCCAGGGAAACTCCGATGGTCGTGCCACCTGTTTCACGAGACCCAAGATGTCTATGTCTACTCCAATGGACTTGGCTCCCTGAGTCGCCTCGACAATCACACCGAAGGCTGGCTCCCAACTCGGTGGCACGTGTTTCAACTCTGTGGGAAAGCCTTGAGGGGCAACCCGTAGACCACTGTGTCACCTCGACCAGAAGACTGACCCTGCAGCTACAGCTCGGGAGGAAAGCGTAGGTGCACGTCTCCACTCAAGACGAGACCTGACTCCCATGGGGAGCCTCCAGAAGTACCCTACGGTCCACATCTGCAGTGGAGAGGAATCCTCTGGTGCCAGACGTCGACATAGGATCCGGAACGGACTGCCAAGGAATCCCCAGGAGCCCCTGGCAACTGACTTGAGCCTGGACTTTCCAGAGGCCTCAGGGGCGGGGTACCTGAGGTCCACGTCGTAACTCCAGAGGATCCTGCCCCAACTCGAGAGAAACCGGGAGCATCTCCNGAAACTGAGGTTTCCTCTCCAGTGCTGACATGGATTGCGGGGTTCCTCTGGAGGCTCCACAGGGGAGTCAGGCCTCGACTTGAGTGGAGACTTGAACGACCGCATTCCTCCTGAGTTGCAGTAGCAGGGTCAGGTTTCCCGTTGATATGACACAGGGGTCTGCAGTTTTCCCTGGACGCTTTCCCACAGGGCTGAAACACGTGTCTCTGTAATGTGAGTCCATACTCGGGGTGACATTTGAGGTAGTGCAGGGAAATCACCTTCCTCTCGAGTGCACTGAGACATTTGGAACTCTTTTGGAATCGTGGTACGAACACTGGAGTTCCTCTCGACTTTCCTGTTGAGAGTGCCTCCTCTTGAGATGTGATGCGAATGCCGGGAATCCTTTACTGACGAAGCAGGGATAGGAATCCCCATCTCGTGTGGAGGATGGGAAAACAAGTCTGCTCTTGAGTTTGATGAGACCCTCGGTGTTCCTCTCGCGTGGAGGTGGGTCAGTCGGGTAACTTCTTGAGTCGCAGCAAGGATGTGAAGTACCCTTTGAGGTTCAAGTGTGAAAGGGTGATTTTCCCTGAAATGCGGCAGCGGGCAAGGGCCTCACCTCGCCTGGAGGGGTAACCTTTGGTTTATCTCGAGTTGCGGATGGTTCCTCTCGAGTTACGACAGTGACTTTTGGGACTCGCCTCTGTTTCCTCAGGAAACGCCAGTCTCCACGCGAGTTGTGAGGGGCCTCTTAGCATTCCTGCACAGTTGGGGCCAGCCCCTAAGTGCTCGTCTCATGCCGAGATCGGATCCTAAGTTTTCCTCACCAGTGCTGACATGGATCTTCGGGTCCCACTGGAGGCTTCACAGGGTAGTCAGGCCTCATCTTGAGTGGAGACGTGCACGTTCCCTTTCTTCCAGAGCTGTGGCAGCAGGTTCTGGCTTCCCATCTAGTTGACACAGAGGTATGTGGCTTTCCCTCGAGGCTTGCTCACAGGGCTGGAACACGTGCCACTGTGGTGTGAGTCCATTCATGGGAAGGCATTCAATGCAGTGCAGGGAAATCAGATTACTCTGGAGTGGATAGAGACCTTTGGGGGTCTTTTGGAATGGTGGCTCAACACCTGGAGTTCCTCTCGACTTTCCTGTTGAAGTGCCTCCTTGAGATTTGATGGGAACAATGGGAATCCTTTCCAGACGTAGCAGGGAAAGGAACCCTCATCTCGAGCTGAGGAGTGGGAAACGGAGCTTCTCTTAATTTGTTTGGAACCCTCGGTGCTCCTCTCGAGTGGAAAAGGGTATGTCGGGGTACTTCTTGAGTCGCTTCAAGAGTTTGAAGGACCCCTTTGAGATTCAAGAGGGAAGAGGTGACTTCTGCCAAGATGCTGCAGTGGACAAGGTCCTCATCTCGCCTGGGGGGGTGAACCTCCTGGTTTTTCTCGAGTTGCTCCAAGTTCCTCTCAAATTATGATGGGGACCTTACTGACCCACCCCTGTGGCCTCAGGAAAGGACAGTCTCCACACAACTTGCGAGAGGCCTTTCAGGATTCCTCCCCAGTCGGTAATGGCTCCTAAGTCCTTGTCTGGTACCGAGGCTGGAAGCTGAAGTTTCCTCTCCATTGCTGACATTGACCGTGGGGTGCCTCTAGAGGCTCCTCAGGGGAGTCAGGTCACGTCTTGAGTGGAGACGTGCACTTCTGCTTTCCTCCCAAGCTGTAGCAGCACGGTCAGGCTTCCCATCGAGTTGACACAGTGGTCTGTGGCTCTCCCTCGAGGCTTTTGCATGGGACTAAAACACGTGCCACCGTAGTGTGAGTCCTTATTCTGGGTGACAGTCGAGGAGGTGTAGGGAAATCAGGGTACTCTGGAGTGGACTGAGACATTTGGGCATCTTTTGGAATGGTGGCCTCTCGACTTTCCTCCTGAGAGCACCTCCTGTTGAGATGAGACAGAAATGCCAGGAATCCTTTCCCGATGAAGCAGGGAAAGGAACCCACATCACGAGCGGAGGAGAGGGGAATGAGGCTTCTCTTAAGTTGTGTGGAACCCTCGGTGTTCTTCTCTAGTGGAGAAGTGTATATCGAGATACTTCTTGAGTCTCTGCAAGGTTGTGAAGGATCCCTTCAATCTTTAAGAGTCAAGGGGTGAGTTCACAGAGATGCCACAGTGGACAAGGGCCTCATCTTGCCTGTAGGGGAGAAACTCCTGGTTTTCTCGAGTTGCAGCAGGTTCCTCTCGAGTTACAATGGGGACCTCAGGGACGTGCCCCTGTGGCCTCAGGAAAAGCCAGTCTCCACGCGAATTGTGAGGGGCCTCTCGTGATTCCTGCACAGTCAATGCCAGCTCTTAAGTCCTCGTCTGGAGCCTGAGATTTCCTCTCAAGTGCTGAGATGGATCATGTTATGCGTCTTTAGGCTACACAGGGTGTCAGGCCTCGTCTCGATTGGAGACGTGCATGTCTGCTTTCCTCATGAGCAGTGGCAGCAGAGTCAGGCTTCCCATCGTGTTGACACTGGGGATGTGTCGTTCCCTCGAGTCTTTCCCACAGGATTGAAACAGGTCCCACCATGGTGTGTGTCCATACTCGGGGTGACAGTCGAGGTGGTGCAGGGAAGTCAGGTTCCACCGGAGTGTACTGAGATATTTGGAGGTCTTTTCGAATGGTGGCACAACCCCTGAAGTTCCTCTCAACTTTCCTGTGGACAGCTCCTCTTCTTGAGTTGCGACGGGAATGCCGGGAATCCTTCCCTGACAAAGCAGGGAAAGGAACTCTCCTCTCGAGTGGAAGAGGGGGAAACAGGACTCCTCTTGAGTTGTGGGGGGACCCTCGGTGTTCCTCTTGAGTGGGAAAGGGTATGTTGGGGGTACTTCTTGAGTTCCAGCAAAGGTGTTAAGGAACCATTTGAGGCTCAAGAAGGAAGGGATGACTTCACCAGAGACATTGCAGCGGACATGGGCCTCATCTCGCCTGGAGGGTAGAACCTCCTGGTTTTTCTTGAGTTGCAGCTGGTTCCTCGCTAGATAAGACAGACACCTCAGGGACCCGCCCCTGTAGACTCAGAGATGGCCAGACTCCACGCGAGTTGCGAGGGGCCTCTCGGGATTTCTGTGCAGTGGTGTCTGGCTCCTAAGTCCTCGTCTGGAGCTAGAGGTTTCTTCTCCAGTGCTGCCATGGATCGTGGTGTTCCTCTGGAGGCTCCACAGGGGAATCAGGCCTCGTTTCCCATGGAGACATGCACGTCCGCTTTCCTCCAGAGCTGTAGCAGCAGGGTGAGCCTTCCCANTCTTCTCCAGTGCTGCCATGGATCGTGGTGTTCCTCTGGAGGCTCCACAGGGGAATCAGGCCTCGTTTCCCATGGAGACATGCACGTCCGCTTTCCTCCAGAGCTGTAGCAGCAGGGTGAGCCTTCCCACTAAGTTGACACAGGGGTCTGTGGCTTTCCCTCGAGGCTTTCCAACAGGGCTGAAACACAGGCCACCGTTGTGTGAGTCCATACTCAGGGTTACACTGGGGAAGTGCAGGGAAATGAGGTTCTCTGGAATGGACTGAGACATTTGAGTATCTTTTGGAATGGTGGCACGAACCCTGGAGTTCCTCTCGAGTTTCCTTTGGAGAGCACTTCCACTTAAGTTGTGATGGAAATGCCAGGAATCCTTCCCCAATGAAGAAGGAAAAGGAAACCTTATGTGGAGCAGAGAACTGGGAAACGGGGCTCCTCTTGAGTTGTGGTGGGGCCCTCGGTGTTCCTCTCAAGTGGAGAAGGGTATGTCAGGGTAGTTCTTGAGCATCGCTGCAAGGGTGTGACGGACCCCTTCAAAGCTCAAGAGGGAAGGGGTGACTTCCCCCGAGATGCTGCAGCGGACAAGGTGCTCATCTCGCCTGGAAGGGAGAACCTCCTGGTTTTTCTTGAGTTTCGGCAGGTCCTCCCCAGTTATGAAGGGGACCTCAGGGGCCCGCCCATATGGCCTCAGGAATGGCTAGTCTACACACGAATTGTGAGGGGCATCTCGGGATTCCGGAGCAGTCAGGGCCGGCTCCTAAGTCCTCGTGTGCAGCCTGAGATTTCTTCTCCAGTGCTGACATCCATCGTGGGGTTTCTCTGGAGGTTCCACTGGAGAGTCAGGCCTTGTCTCTAGTGGTGACCTGATCATCCACTTTCCTCCCAAGCTTTAGCAGAAGGGTGAGGCTTCTCGTCGAATTGACACAGGAGTCTGTGGCTTTCCCTCAAAGCTTTCCCACAGGGCTCTCACACGTGCCACTGTGCTGTGAGCTGATAGTCACGGTGACAGTCGAGGTGATTCAGGGCAGCAACGTTCATCTGGAGTGGAATGAGACATCTGGAGTTCTTTTGAAATGGTTGCACAACCCCTGGAGTTCCTCTCCACTCACCTGTGGAGAGTGCCTCCTATTGAGATGTGACGGGAATGCCAGGAATCCTTCCCCGAGGAAGCAGGGAAAAGAACTCTCAAATTGAGCAGAGGAGGGGGAAACGGGGCTCCTCTTGAGTTGTGGCAGGACCCTCGGTGTTCCTCTCGAGTGGAGAAGGGTATGTCGGGGTACTTCTTGAGTCACTGCAAGGGTGTGAAGGACCCCTTCCAGGTTCAAGAAGGAAGGGATGACTTCCCTAAGAAGCTGCAGAAGCCGAAGGCCTCATCTCCCCTGGAGGGGAGGACCTCCTGGTTTTTCTCGAGTTGCAGCAGGTTCTTCTCCAGTTATGACGGTATTCTCAGGGACCTTCACCTGTGGCCAAGGAAAGACCTTTCTCCACGCGAGTTGCGAGGGGCCTCTCGGGATGCCTGCGCAGTCAAGGACGACTCAGAAGTCCTTGTCTGGAGCCTGAGGTTTCCTCTCCAGTGCTGACTCTGACTATGTTCTTCCTGTTTAGGCTACACAGGGTGTCAGGCCTCATCTTGAATGGAGACGTGCACGTCTGCTTTCCTCCCGAGCTGTGGCAGCAGGTTCAGGCTTCCCGTTGAGTTGACACAGGGGTCTGTGGCTTTCCCTTGAGTCTTTCCAACAGGACTGAAACACATGCCACCACAGTGTGAGTCCATACTTGGGGTGACAGTCGAGGCGGTGCAGGAGTTCCACTGGAATGAAACTCAGGTTCCACTGGAGTGGACTAACACATTTGGGGTTCTTCTGGAATGGTGGCACGGTCCCTGGAGTTCCTCTCAACTTTCCTGTGGACACCTCCACCTCTTCAGATACAAAGGGAATGCTGGGAATTATTCCCCGACAAAGCAGGGAAAAGAATCCTCATCTTGAGCAGTAGCAGGGGAAACGGGGCTCCATTTGAGGTGTGGCTGGACCGTCGGTGTTTCTCTTGAGTGGGAAAGGGTATGTTGGAGTACTTCTTGAGTTGCTGCAAAGGTGTGAAGGACCCCTTCGAGGTTCAAGAGGGAAGGGGTGACTTCTCCTGAGACGCCACAGCGGACAAGGGGCTCATCTTGCCTGGGCGTGATAACCTCCTGATTTTTCTCGAGTTGTGGCAGGTTCTTTTCGAGATTTGACAGTTACCTCAGAGACCTGCCCCTGTGGCCTCAGGAAAGGCCAGTCTCCACGTGAGTTGCGAGGGGCCTCTCATGATTCCTGCACAGTTGGGTCAGGCTCCTTAGTCCTAGTCTTGAGCCGAGACCAGAACCTGAGTGTTCCTCTCTTGTGCTGACATGGATCGTGGGGTTCCTCTGGAGGCTCCACAGGGGAGTCAGGCCTCGTCTCGAGTGGAGATGTGCACGTCCGTTTTCCTCCGAGCTGTAGCATCAAGGTCAGACTTCCTGTCGAGTTGACACAGGGGTCTGTGGCTTTCCCTTGAGTCTTTCCAACAGGACTGAAACACATGCCACCACAGTGTGAGTCCATACTTGGGGTGACAGTCGAGGCGGTGCAGGAGTTCCACTGGAATGAAACTCAGGTTCCACTGGAGTGGACTAACACATTTGGGGTTCTTCTGGAATGGTGGCACGGTCCCTGGAGTTCCTCTCAACTTTCCTGTGGACACCTCCACCTCTTCAGATACAAAGGGAATGCTGGGAATTATTCCCCGACAAAGCAGGGAAAAGAATCCTCATCTTGAGCAGTAGCAGGGGAAACGGGGCTCCATTTGAGGTGTGGCTGGACCGTCGGTGTTTCTCTTGAGTGGGAAAGGGTATGTTGGAGTACTTCTTGAGTTGCTGCAAAGGTGTGAAGGACCCCTTCGAGGTTCAAGAGGGAAGGGGTGACTTCTCCTGAGACGCCACAGCGGACAAGGGGCTCATCTTGCCTGGGCGTGATAACCTCCTGATTTTTCTCGAGTTGTGGCAGGTTCTTTTCGAGATTTGACAGTTACCTCAGAGACCTGCCCCTGTGGCCTCAGGAAAGGCCAGTCTCCACGTGAGTTGCGAGGGGCCTCTCATGATTCCTGCACAGTTGGGTCAGGCTCCTTAGTCCTAGTCTTGAGCCGAGACCAGAACCTGAGTGTTCCTCTCTTGTGCTGACATGGATCGTGGGGTTCCTCTGGAGGCTCCACAGGGGAGTCAGGCCTCGTCTCGAGTGGAGATGTGCACGTCCGTTTTCCTCCGAGCTGTAGCATCAAGGTCAGACTTCCTGTCGAGTTGACACAGGGGTCTGTGGCTTTCCTTCAAGGCTTTCCCACAGGGCTGAAACAGGTGCCACCATTGTGTGAGTTCATAATCGGGGAGACATTCGATGCAGTGCAGGGAAATAAGGTTCCTCTGGAGTGTACTGAGATATTTGGGTGTCTTTTGGAATGGTGGCATGATCCCTGTAGTTCCTCCCAACTTTTCTGTTGAGCCCGCCTCCTCTTGAGATGCGAAGGGAATGCCAGGAATCCTTCTCCGATGAAACAGGGAAAGGAACCCTCATGTTGAACGGAGGAGGGGGAAGCGGGGTTCCTCATGAGTTGTGGCAGACCCTCGGTGTTCCTCGAGTGTAGCTGGGTATTTCGGGGTACTTATTGAGTTGCTGCAAGCGTGTGAACAACCCCTTCGAGGTTAAAGTGGGAAGGGGTGACTCCCCCGAGATGGCGCAGGGGACAAGGGCCTCATCACGCATGGAGGGGATAACCTCCTGGTTCTTCTCGAGTTTTGAAAGGATCCTCTCGGGTTACAATAGGGATTTCAGGGACCCACCCCTGTGGCCTCAGTAAAGGTCAGGCTCCACTCGAGTTGCTAGGGGACTCTCAAGATTCCTGTGAAATCTGGGCCGTATCCTAAGTCCTTGTCTGGAGCCTGAGGTTTCTTTACACAGTTCTGCCATTTAACATGGGGTTCCTCTGGAGGCTCCACAGGGGAATCAGGCCTCGTTTTGTGTGGAGACGTGCACGTCCCCTTTCTTCCTGAGCTGTAGCAGCAGGGTCAGGCTTCCCATCGAGTTGACACAGGGGGCTGTGTCTTTCACTCTGGGCTTTCCAACAGGGATGAAACACCTGCCACCATGCTGAGTCCATACTCAGTGTGACATTCGGGTCAGTGGAGGAAATCAGATTCCTCTGGAGTGGTCTGAGACATTTGGGGCTCTTTTGGAATGGTGGCACGACCCCTGGAGGACCTCTCGACTTTCCTGTGGAGAGCGCCTCCTCTTGAGATGTGATGGAAATGCCGGGAATCCTTACCTGAAGAAGCAGGGAAAGGAACCCTGATGTCGAGCACAGGAGAGTGAAACGGGGCTCTGCTTGAGTTGTGGCAGGACCCTCGGTGTTCCTCTCAAGTGGAGAAGGGAATGTTGGGGTACTTCTTGAATCACTGCAAGTGTGTGAAGGACCCCTTCGAGGTTCAAGAGGGAGGGGGTGATGTCCCCCGAGATGCAGCAGCGGACAAGTGCCTCATCTCACTTGGAGTGGAGAAACTTCTGGTTTTTCTCTTGTTGAGGGAGGTTCCTCTTGAGTTACAATGGGGACATCTGGGACCCTTCCCTGTGGCCTCAGGAAAGGCCAGTCCCCACGCGTGTTGTGAGGGGCCTCTCAGGATTCCTGCGCAGTCGGGGCTGGCTCCTAAGTCCTCCTCTGGAGCCTGAGGTTTCCTCTCCAGTGCTGACATGGAACGTGCGGTTACTCTGGAGGTTCCACAGGGGAGTCAGGCCTCTTCTCCAGTGGAGATGTGCATGGCTGCTTTCCTCTCGAGCTGTAGCAGCAGGGTCAGGCTTCCCATCGAGTTGACACAGGGGGCTGTGTCTTTCACTCTGGGCTTTCCAACAGGGATGAAACACCTGCCACCATGCTGAGTCCATACTCAGTGTGACATTCGGGTCAGTGGAGGAAATCAGATTCCTCTGGAGTGGTCTGAGACATTTGGGGCTCTTTTGGAATGGTGGCACGACCCCTGGAGGACCTCTCGACTTTCCTGTGGAGAGCGCCTCCTCTTGAGATGTGATGGAAATGCCGGGAATCCTTACCTGAAGAAGCAGGGAAAGGAACCCTGATGTCGAGCACAGGAGAGTGAAACGGGGCTCTGCTTGAGTTGTGGCAGGACCCTCGGTGTTCCTCTCAAGTGGAGAAGGGAATGTTGGGGTACTTCTTGAATCACTGCAAGTGTGTGAAGGACCCCTTCGAGGTTCAAGAGGGAGGGGGTGATGTCCCCCGAGATGCAGCAGCGGACAAGTGCCTCATCTCACTTGGAGTGGAGAAACTTCTGGTTTTTCTCTTGTTGAGGGAGGTTCCTCTTGAGTTACAATGGGGACATCTGGGACCCTTCCCTGTGGCCTCAGGAAAGGCCAGTCCCCACGCGTGTTGTGAGGGGCCTCTCAGGATTCCTGCGCAGTCGGGGCTGGCTCCTAAGTCCTCCTCTGGAGCCTGAGGTTTCCTCTCCAGTGCTGACATGGAACGTGCGGTTACTCTGGAGGTTCCACAGGGGAGTCAGGCCTCTTCTCCAGTGGAGATGTGCATGGCTGCTTTCCTCTCGAGCTGTAGCAGCAGGGTCAGGCTTCCCATCGAGTTGATACAGGGGTCTGTGTCTTTCCATCAAGACTTTCCCACAGGGCTATCACACGTGCCACTGTAGTTTGAGCCGATAATCGCAGTGACACTCAAGGCAGTGCAGGGCAACTAGGTTCATCTGAAGTGGTCTGAGAAATTTTGGGGTGTTTTGGAATGGTGACAAAACCCCTGGAGTTCCGCTTGATTCTCCTGTGGGGAGCACCTCCTCTTGAGATGCAACGGGAACCCAGGGAATCCTTTCCCAACGAAGCATGGAATGGAACCGTCATCTCGAGCAGAGGAGGGGGAACCTGGGCTCCTCTTGAGTGATGCCAGGAGCCTCGGTGTTCCTTTCAAGTGGAAAAGGGTATGTCGGGATACTTCTTGAGTCGCTGCAAGGATGTGAATAACATTTTGAAGGTTCAAGCGTCAAGTGGTGACTTCACCGAGATGCCTTAGCAGTCAAGGGCCTCATCTCGCCTGGAGNCCTCGGTGTTCCTTTCAAGTGGAAAAGGGTATGTCGGGATACTTCTTGAGTCGCTGCAAGGATGTGAATAACATTTTGAAGGTTCAAGCGTCAAGTGGTGACTTCACCGAGATGCCTTAGCAGTCAAGGGCCTCATCTCGCCTGGAGGGGAGAACCTTCTGGTTTTTCTCGAGTGTGGCAGGTTCCTCTCTAGTTACGATGGGGACCTCAGGGACCCGCCCCTGTGGCCTCATGAAAGGCCAGTCTCCACGTGAGTTTCATGGGGCTTCTCGGGATTCCTGCGCAGTCAAGGTCGGCCCCTAAAACCTCGTCTGGAACCTGAGATTTCCTTTCCGGTGCTGACGTGGATTGTGTTGTTCCTCTGGAGGCTACACGGGGTGTCAGGTCTTGTCTCTAGTGGAGAAGTGCATGTCTGCTTTCCTCCAGAGCTGTAGCAGTAGGGTCAGGTTTCCCATCGAATTGAAACAGGGGTCTGTGGCTTTCCCTCGAGTGTTTCCCAAAGGACTGAAACACGTGCCACTGCGGTGTGAGTCCATACTCGGGGTGACAGTCAAGGCGGTGCAGGGAAATCAGGTTCCACTGGAGTGGACTGAGATATTTGGAGGTCTTTTGGAATGGGTGCACGATCCCTGTAGTTCCTCTCGACTTTCTTTTTGAGCATGGCTCCTCTTGAGATGTGACAGGAATGCCGTGAATCCTTCCCNGGCGGTGCAGGGAAATCAGGTTCCACTGGAGTGGACTGAGATATTTGGAGGTCTTTTGGAATGGGTGCACGATCCCTGTAGTTCCTCTCGACTTTCTTTTTGAGCATGGCTCCTCTTGAGATGTGACAGGAATGCCGTGAATCCTTCCCTGAGGAAGAAGGGAAAGGAACCCTCATCTGGAGTGGAGGAGGAGGAAACAGGACTACTCTTGAGTTGTTGTGGGATCCTCGGTTTTCCTTTCGTGTGGAGAAGGGTATGTCAGGGTACTTCTTGAGTCCATGCAAGGGTGTAAAGGACCCCTTCAAGGTTCAAGGTGGAAGTAGTGACTTCCCCTGAGACGCCACAGAGGACAAGGGCCTCATGTCGCCTGGATTGGAGAACCTCCTGGTCTTTCTCAAGTTGCAGCAGGTGCCTTTCGAGTTACGATGGGGACCTCAGTGACCCCCTCTGTGGACTCAGGAAAGGCCAGTCTCCACGCAAGTTGCAAGGGGCCTCTCGGGATTCCTGCTCAGTCGGGGCCGGTTCCTAATACCTCATCTGAACCTGAGGTTTTTTCTCTCCAGTGCTGACATGGAACGTGGGATTCCTCTGGAGGCCCCATATTAGATTCACGACTCGTCTTGAGTGGAGACGTGCATGGCTGGTTTCCTCTTGGTCTGTAGCAGCAGGATCATGCTTCCTGTTGAGTTGATACAGGTGTCTGTGGCTTTCCCTGAGGCTTTCCCACAGTGCTGTCACACGTGCCACCGTGGTGTGAGCCGATACTCGGGGTGACACTCGAGGCAGTGCAGGGCAACTAGGTTCATCTGAAGTGGACTGAGAAATGTCGGCATCTCTCGGAATGGTGGCAGGACACCTGGAGTTCCGCTCGACTCNCCACCGTGGTGTGAGCCGATACTCGGGGTGACACTCGAGGCAGTGCAGGGCAACTAGGTTCATCTGAAGTGGACTGAGAAATGTCGGCATCTCTCGGAATGGTGGCAGGACACCTGGAGTTCCGCTCGACTCTCCTGTGGAGAGCGCCTCCTCTTGAGATGTGACAGGAATGCAGGAAATCCTTCCCCAATGAAGCAGGGAATGGAACCCTCATCTCGAGTGGAGGAGGGGGAAATGGGGCTCCTCTTGAGTTGTGGTGGGACCCTCGGTGTTCCTCTCGAGAGGAGAAGGGTATTTCTGGGTACTTCTTGAGTCGCTGCAAGGATGAGAAGGACCCTTTGAGGTTCAAGAGTTAAGGGGTGACTTCACTGAGATGCCGCAGCAGTCAAGGGCCTCACCTCGCCTGGACAGGAGAACCTCCTGGTTTTTCTTGAGTTGCTGAAGGTTCTTCTCAAGTTACGATGGGAACCTCAGGGACGAGCCCCTGTGGCTTCAGGAAAGGCCAGTCTCCACGCGAGTTGTGATGGGGTCTCTCGGAATTCCTGTGCAGTCAAGGCCAGCTCCTAAGTCCTAGACTGGAGCCTGAGGTTTCCCCTCCAGTGCTGACGTGGATCGTGTTGTTCCTCTGGAGATTACACAGGGTGTCAGGCCTCATCTCGAGTGAAGAAGTGCACGTCTGGTTTCCTCCCTAGCTGTAGCAGCAAGGTCAGGCTTCCCCTCGAGTTGACACAGGGGTCTATCGCTTTCTCTCGAGGCTTTCCCACAGGGCTGAAACACGTGCCACCGTTGTGTGAGTCCATACTCAGGGTGACAGTCAAGGAGGTGCAGGGAAATCAGGCTCCTCTGGAGTGGACTGAAACATTTGGGGGTCTTTTGGAATAGTGGCATGACCTCTGGAGTTCCTCTCGACTGTCCTGTGGAGAGCATCTCCTCTTGAGATGCGACGGGAGCACAGGGAATCCTTTCTCGAAGAAGAAGGGAATGGTACCCTCATCTCAAGTGGAGGAGGGGTAAACGGGACTCCTCTTGAATTGTGGCAGGACCCTCGGTGTTCCTCTCCAGTGGAGAAGGGTATGCCCGGGTACTTCTTGAGTCACTGCAAGGGTATGAAAGACCCCCTCGAGGTTCAAGAGGGAAGGGGTGACATCACTTGAGATGACGCAGTGGACAAGGGCCTCATTCACCTGGAGGGGAGAACTTCCTGGTTCTTCTTGAGTTGCGGCAGATTCCTCTCAAACTATGTTGAGGACCTCAATAACGCTCCTCTGTGGCCTCAGGAAAGGCCAGGCTCCACTGGAGTTTGAGAGGCCTCTCGCGATTCCTGTGCAGTCTTGGCTGGCTCCTAAGTCCTCGTCTGGAGCCACAAGTTTCTTCTCCAGTGCTGCCATGGATCGTGGGGTTCCTCTGGAAGCTCCACAGGGGTATCAGGCCTCGTTTCGTGTGGAGACATGCACGACTGCTTTCCTCCTGACATGTACCAGCAGGGTGAGGCTTCCTATCGAGTTGACACAGGGGTCTGTGGCTTTCCCTCGAGGCTTTCCGATAGGGTTGAAACACGTGCCACCGTGGTGTGAGTCCATACTCAGGGTGACATTCGGGGCAGTGCAGGGAAAGCAGGTTACTCTGGAATGGACCGAGATATCTAGGGGTCTTTTGGAATAATGGCACGACCCCTGGAGTTCCTCTCGACGTTCCTGTGGAGAGCGCCTCCTCTTGAGATGAGACGGGAATGCCAGGAATCCTTCCCCGAAAGAGGGAAAGGAATGCTCATCTTGAGTGGAGGAGGGGGAAAAGGGGATAGGCTCAAGTTGTGGCAAGACCCTCGGTGTTCCTCTCTAGTGCAGAAGGTTATGTCGGGGTACTTCTTCAGGCACTGTAAGGGTGGGAAGGACCTCTTTGAGGTTCAAGAGGGAAGGGGTGACTTCCCACGAGATGTTGCAGTGAACAAGGAACTCATCTCACCTGGAGCAGTGAACCTCATGGTTTTTCTCGAATTGTGCCAGGTTCCTCTGGAATTAGGACGGAGTCCTCAGGGACCCGCCCCTGTGGCCTCAGGAAAGACCAGTCTCCACGCCAGATGTGAGGTGCCTTTAAGGATACCTGCACATTCAAGACCAGCTCCTAAGTCCTCGTCTGGAGCCTGAGGTTTCCTCTCCAGGGCTTACATGGATCGTTTTGTTCCTCTGGAGGCTCAACAGGGGAGTCAGGCCTCATCTCGAGTGGATACTTGCACAACCGCTCTCCTCCCAAGCTGTAGCAGCAAGGTCAGCCTTCCAGTTGAGTTGCCACAGAGGTCTGTGGCTTTCACTCGAAGCTTTTCCACAGGGCATAAATTGGTGCCACCATGGGGTGAGTCCCTCCTCGGGGTAACATTCGAGGCAATGCCGGGAAATCAGGTTCCTCTGGAGAGGACTGAGATATTTAGTGGTCTTTTGGAATGGTGGCACGTCCCCTGGAGTTCCTCTCAAAGTTCCTGTGGAGAGCACCTCATCTTGAGTTGTGACGGGAATGCCGGGAATCCTTTACCGATGAAGCAAGGATAGAACCCTCATCTCGAGCAGAGGAGGGGGAAACGGGGCTCCTCTTGAGTGGTGACGGGACGTTCAGTGTTCCTCTAAAATGTAGCGGGGTATGTCCGGGTACTTCTTGAGTCACTGCAAGGGTGTGAAGGACACCTTCGAGGTTCAAGAGGGAAAGGGTGACTTCTCCTGAGACTCGGTGGAGCGCGAGGGGCTCATCTCGCCTGCAGGGGAGAACCTCCTGGTTTTTCTCGAGTTGGGGCAGGTTCCTCTCCAGTTAAGACGGGGACATCCGGGACCCGCCCCTGTGGCCTCAGGAAGGGCCAGTCTCCCCGCGAGTTATAAGGGGCCTCTTGGGATTCCTGTGCAGTATGGGCCGGCTCCTAAGTCCTCATCTGGAGCCAAGGCGGGAACCTGAGGTTTCCTCTCCAGTGCTGATATGGATCGTGGGGTTTCTCTGGAGGCTCCACAGGGGAGTCAGGCCTCTCCTCGAGTGGAGATGTGAACGTCCGCTTTCATCCCGAGCTTTAGCAACAGGGTAAGGATTCCCATCGAGTTTACACAGGGTTCTTTGGCTTTCACTCGAGGCTTTCCCACATGTCTGAAATTTGTGCCATGGTGGTGTAAGTCCATACTTGAGGTGACAGTCGAGGTATTTCAGGGAAATCAGGTTCATTTTGAGTGGACTCAGACATTTGAAGATCTTTTGGAATGGTAGCACGACTCCTGGAGTTCCTCTAGACTTTCCGGTTGAGAGCGCCTCCTCTTGAATAGTGACGGGATCGCCGAGAATCCTTCCCCAACGAAATAGGGTAATGGAACCCTCATTTTGAGAGGAGGAGGGGGAATTGGGGCTCCTCTTGAGTTGTGGCAAGACCCTCGGTGTTCCTCTTGAGTGGAGAAGAAAATGTTGTTGTACTTATTGAGTCGCTGCAAGGTGAAATGAAACCCTTTGAGGTTCAAGAGGGAAGGGGTCAGTTACCCCGAGATGCTGCAGCAGACAAGGGCCACATCTCACTTGGAAGGGAGAACCTCCCGGTTTTTCTCGAGCTGCAACAGGTTCCTCTCGAGTTATGATGGGGACCTCAGGGAACCTTCCCTGCGGCCTCAGGAAAGGCCAGTCTCCAGGCGAGTTGTGAGGGGCCTTTCAGGATTCCTGAGCAGTCGGGGCTGCTCCAAAGTTCTCGTTTGAAGCCTAGGCAGGAACCTGAGGTTTCCTCTCCACTGCCGACTTGGATCATGGGGTTCCGCTGGAGGCTCAACAGGGGAGTCAGGCTTGTCTCGACTGGAGATGTGCACGTCTGCTTTCCTCCCAAGCCGTAGCAGCAGGTTCAGGCTTCCCCTTGAGTTGACACAGGGGTCTGTGTCTTTCCCTCGAGGCTTTCCCACATGGATGAAACACTTGCCACTGTGGTGTGAGTCCATACTTGGGTGAAAGTCGAGGCATTGCAGGGAAATCAGGTTTCTCTGGAGTAGAATGAGACATTTAGGGGTCTTTTGGAATGGTGGCACGACCCCAGGAGTTCCTCTCGACTTTGCAATGGAGAGCACCTCCATTTGAGATGCGAAGGGAAGGCCTGGAATCCTTCCCCGAAGAAGCAGGGAAATATCCCTCATCTCCAGCAGAGAAGGCGGAAACTGGGCTCTGCTTGAGCTGTGGCGGGACCCTTGGTGTTCCTCTCATGTGCAGAAGGGTATGTCTGGGTACTTGTTGAGTCACTGCAAGGGTGTGAAGGGCCTCTTCGAGGTTCAAGAGGGAAGGGGTGACTTCCCCAGAGACACCGCAGCAGATAAGGGCCTCATCTCGCCTGGAGGGGAGAATCTTCTAGTTTTTCTCGAGCTGGGGCAGGTTCCTCTCGAGTTACGACGGGGGATTCAGGTTCCCATCCGTGTGGCCGCAGGAAAGACCAGTCTCCACGCAAGTTACGAGGGGCCTCTCAGGATTCCTGAGCAGTCGCAACAGGCTCCTAAGTCTTCGTCTGGAGCAGAGGCCAGACCTGAGGTTTACTCTCCACTGCTGACTTGGATCAGGGGGTACCTTTGGAGGCTCCACAGGGTTATCAGGCCTCATCTCGAGTGGAGACTTGCACAACTACTTTCCTCCGAAGCTGTAGCAGCAAGATCAGTCTTTCACTCGAGTTTATGCAGGGGTCTATGGCTTTCCCTTGAGGCTTTCCCACAGGGCAGAAACAGTGCCACCATGGGGTGAGTCCCTACCCGTGGTGACAGTCGAGGGAAGGCAGGGAAATCAGGTTCCTCTGGAGTGGACTGAGATATTTAGGGGTCTTTTGGAATGGTAGCACATCACCTGGAGTTCCTCTCGAAGTTCCTGTTGAGAGCACCTCCTCTTGAGATGTGACAGGAACGCCGGGAATCCTTCCATGATGAAATAGGGAAAGAATCCTCATCTCGAGCAGAGGAGGGGGAAACGGGTCTCCTCTTGAGTGGTGCTGGAACCCTCAGTGTTCCTCTAGAGAGGAGAAGGCTATGTCAGGGTATTTATTGAGTCACTGCAAGGGTGTGAAGGACCTTCGAGGTTCAAAAGGGAAAGGGTGACTTCCCCCAAGACTCAGCGGAGAACGAGGGCCTCATCTCGTCTAGAGGGGAGAACCTCCTGGTTTTTCTCGAGATGGGGCAGGTTCTGCTCAAGTTAAGACGGGGACATCTGGGACCCACCTTTGTGGCTTCAGGAATGGCCAGTCTCCACCCAAGTTGCGAGGTGACTATCCAGATTCCTGCACATGTAGGGCCAGTTCCTAGGTCCTCTCCAGTGCAGAAATGGATTGTGGGGTTCCTCTGGAGGTTCCACAGTGGAGTGAGGCCTCGTTTCGAGTGGAGACATGCACATCCGCTTTCCTCCTGAGATTTAGCAGGAGTGTCAGGCCTCCCGTGGAGTTAATACAGGGATCTGTGGCTTTCCCACAAGGCTTTCCCACAGGGCTGAAACACGTACCACCATGGTGTGAGACCATATCCAGAGTGACAGTCGAGGCATTGCAGGGAAATCAGGTTCCTCTGGAGTGGACTGAGACATTTGTGTGTCTTTTGGAATGGTAGAACCACCCCTGGAGTAGCTTGTGACTTTCATGTTGAAAAAGCCTCCTCTTGAGATGTGATGGGAAGGTCGGAAATCCTTCCCCTACAAAGCAGGAAAGGAATACTCATCTCGAGTGGAGGGGAGTGAAACGGGGCTCCTCTTGAGTTGTGACTGAATCTTTGGTGTTCCTCTCGAGTGGAGAAGGGTATTTTGGTGTACTTTTTGAGTCGCTGCAAGGGTGTGAAAGACACCCTTGAAGTTCAAGAGTGAAGGGATTACGTCCCCCGAGATGCCGCAGCTGACAAGGGGCTCATCTCGCCTGGAGGGGAGAACCTCCTGGTTTTTCTCGAGTTGAGGCAGTTTCCTCTTGAGTTACGACGGGGGCTTCAGGTTCCCACCCCTGTGGCCTCAGGAAAGACCAGTTTCCATGGAAGTTGCGAGGGGCCTCTTGCGATTCCTGCACAGTCGGGGCTGGCTCTTAAGTCCTCGACTGGAGCAGAGGCCGGAACCTGAGTTTTCCTCTCCAGTGCTGACATGGATTGGGTGGTTCCTCGGGAGGCTACACAGGGGGGTCAGGCCTCATCTCGAGTGGAGATGTGCACGTCCGCTTTCTTCATGAGCTGTAGCAGTAGGGTCAGTCTTCCCCTTGAGTTGACACAGGGGTCTGTGGATTTCCCTTGAGGCTTTCTCACATGGCTGAAACACGGCCACTGTGGTGTGTGTCCATACTTGGGGTGACAGATGAGGCATTGCAGGGAAATCAGGTTCCTCTGGAGTGAACTGAGACATTTAGGGGTCTTTTGGAGTGGTGGCAAGACCGCAGGAGTTCCTCTCGACTTTGCAGTGGAGAGCGCCTCCTCTTGAGATTTGACGGGAAGGCCAAGAATCCTTCCCCAACGAAGCAGGGAAAGATCCCTCATCTTGCGCAGAGGAAGGGGAAACTGGGCTCCTCTTAAGCTGTGGTGGGTCCCTCAATGTTCCTCTCGCATGGAGAAGCGTATGTCTGAGTACTTCTTGAGTCGCTGCAAGGGTGTGAAAGACCTCTTCGAGGTTCAAGAGGGAAGGAGTGACTTTCCCGGAAACACCTCAGTGGATAAGGGCCTCATCTCGCCTGGAGGGGAGAACCTCCTGGTTTTTCTTGCGTTGCGGCAGGTTTCTCTCAAGTTATGACAGGGAACTCTGGGACCCGCCTCTGTGGCCTCAGGAAAGGCCAGTATCCGCGCCAGTTGTGATGGAGCTCTTGGGATTCCTGTGCAGTCACGGCCGACTCTTAAGTCCTCGTCTGGAGCCTAAGGTTTTCTTTCCAGTGCTGACATGGATCATGTTGTTCCTCTGGAGGCTCCACTGGGGACTCAGGCCTCATCTCAAGTGGAGGCTTGCACCTCCGCTTTCCTCCCAAGCTGTTGCAGCAAGGTCAGCCTTCCAGTTGAGTTGTCAAAGGGCTCTGTGGCTTTCCCTTGAGGCTTTCTGACAGGGCTGAAACAGGTGCCACTATGTGGTGAGTCCCTACTCGAGGTGACATTCGAGGCAATGCAGGGAAGTCAGGTTCCTCTGGAGTGGACTGAGACTTTTAGGGGTCTTTTGCAATGGTGGCACGTCCCCTGGAGTTCCTCTTGAAGTTCCTGTTAAGAGTGCCTCCTCTTGAAATGCGACGGGATTGCCGGGAATCCTCTCCCGATGAAACAGGGAAAGAACACTCATCTCTAGCGGAGGAGGGGAAATTGCAGATCCTCTTGATTGGTGGTGGAACCCTTGTTGTTCCTCTAGAGTGGAGAAGGGTATGTCGGTGTATTTCTTGAGTTGCTGCAAGGGTGTGAAGTATACCTTCGAGTTTCTAGAGAGAAAGGGTGACTTCCCCCGAGACTCAATGGAGGACGAGGGCCTCATCTCACCTAGAGGGGAGATCCTCCTGGATTTTCTCGAGTTGGGGCAGGTTTTTCTCAAGTTAGGACAGGGTCCTCTGGGACCTGTCCCTGTGGCCTCAGGAAAGGCCAGTCTTCACGCAAATTGCCAGGGGCCTCTGGGGATTTCTACGCAGTCGGGGCCGGCTCCTAGGTCCTCGTCTGGAACAGAGGGAAGAACCTGAGGTTTCCTCTCCAGTGCTGACATGGATCGCGGGGTTTCTCTGGCGGCTCCACAGGGGTGTCAGGCCTCGTCTAGAGTGGAGATGTGCACACCGCTTTCCTCCCGAGCTTTAGCAGAAGGGTCAGGCTTCCCGAAGCATTGACACAGGGGTCTGTGGCTTTCACTCCAGGCTTTCCCACAGGGCTGAAACACGTACCATCGTGGTTTGAGACCATAGCCGGGGTGACAGTTGAGGCAGTGCAGGGAAATCAGGCTCCTCTGGAGTGGACTGAGACATTTGTGGGTCTTTTGGAATGGTAGAAACACCCCTGGAGTTCCTCGTGACTTTCATGTTGAGAACGCTTCCTCTTGAGATGTGATGGGAAGGTCGGGAATCCTACCCATACAAAGCAGGAAAGGAACCCTCATCTAGAGTGGAGGGGAGTGAAACGGGGCTCCTCTTGAGTTGTGGCTTCACTCTCGGAGCTCCTCTCGAGTACAGAAGGGTATTTCAGTGTACTTTTTGAGTCACTGCAAGGGTGTGAAGGACCCCTTCGAGGTTCAAGATGGAAGGGGTGACTTCCGGCAAGACACAGCAACGGACGAGGGCCTCATCTCACGTGGAGAGGAGAAGCTCCTGGTTTTTCTAGAGTTGGGCAGGTTCCTCTCGAGTTAGGATGGGGCCTTCAGGTTCCCGCCTCTGTGGCCTCAGAAAAGACCAGTCTCCACGCGACTTGCGAGAGGCCTCTCAGGATTCCTGCACAGTCGGGGCCAGCTCCTAAGTCCTCGCCTAGAGCAGCGGCCAGAACCTGAGGTTTCCTCTCCAGTGCTGACATGGATCGCAGTGTTCCTCTGGATGCTCCACAGGGGAGTCAGGCCTCATGTCGAGTGGAGATGTGCACGTCCGCTTTCCTCCCGAGCCGTAGCAGCAGGGACAGGCTTCCCATTGAGTTGACGCAGTAGTCTGTGGCTTTCCCTCGAGGCTTTCCCACATGGCTGAAACAGTTGCCACTGTGATGTGAGTCCCTACTCGGGGTGACAGTCGAGGCAATGCAGGGAAATCAGGTTCCTCTGGAGTAGACTGATACAATCGTGGGTCTTTTGGAATGGTGGAACGACCCCTGGATTTCCTCTCGACTTTCCTGTTGAGAGTGCCACCTCTTGAGATGTGACTGGAATGCGGGGAATCCTTCCCTAATGAAGCAGGGAAAGGAACCCTGATGTTGAGCAGAGGAGGGGAAAACGGGGCTCCTCGTGATATGTGGTGGGACCCTCAGTGTTCCTCTAGAGTGGAGATGGGTATGTCGGGCAAATTCTTGATTTCCTACAAGGTTGTGAAAGACTCTTTTGAGGTTCAAGAGGGAAGGTGTGATTTCCTTAGAGACGCCACAGCAGAAAAGGGGCTCTTCTCGTTGAAAGGGAGAACCTCCTGATTTCCTACAAGGTTGTGAAAGACTCTTTTGAGGTTCAAGAGGGAAGGTGTGATTTCCTTAGAGACGCCACAGCAGAAAAGGGGCTCTTCTCGTTGAAAGGGAGAACCTCCTGATTTTTCTCGAGTTGCAGCAGGTTCCCCTCAAGTTATAATGGGGATGTCAGGGACCCACTCGTGTGGCATCAGAAAAGGACAGTCTCCATGCACGTTTCAAAGGGCCTCTCAGGTTTCCTCTCCAGGTCCTAAGTCCTCATCTGGAGCTGAGGTCAGAATCTGAGGATTCCTCAACAGGTCTGACATGGATCTTGGGGTTCCTGTGGAGTCTCCACAGGGGAGACTGGTCTCGTCTCGAGTGGAGACATGCACGTCCGGTTTCCTCCCGAGGTGTAGCAGCAGTGTCAGGCTTCCCGTTGAGTTTACAAAGGGATCTGTTGCTTTCACTTGAGGCTTTCCTAGAGAGCTGTTACACGTGCCACCGTGGTGTGAGTCGATACTCGGGGTGACATTCGAAGCAGTGCAGGGAAATCTGATTCTTCTGGAGTGGACTGAGACATTTGGGTGCTTTAGAATGGTGGATCGACCCCTGGAGTTCCTCTCGACTTTTCTGTTGAGAGCCCACCCTCTTGAGATGTGACATGTATGTCGGGAATACTTTCACGATGAAGCAGGGAAAGGAACCCTCATCTCGAGTGGAGGATGGGAAAACGGGCCTCCCCTTGAGTTTGCAGGGAACCTCAGTATTCCTCTTGAGTGGAGACTGGTATGTTGGGGAACTTCTTGAGTTGAAGCAGCTGTGTGAAGGACCCTTTCGAGGTTCAAGAGGGAAGGTGCAATTTTCCTCGAGACGCTGCAGCAGAAAAGAGCCTCATCTCGCCTGGAGGCGAGAACCTCCTGGTTTTTCTCGAGTTGCCGCAGGTTCCCTTCAAGTTAAGACGGGGACGTCATGGACCCGCTTGTGTGGCCTCAGGAAAGGCCAGTCTCCATGCAAGTTGTGAGGGGCCTCTCGGAATTTCACTCCAGTCAGTGTAGGTTGCTAAATCCTCGTCTTGCCCTGAGTCCAAAACCTGAGATTTACTCTTCAGTGCTTACATGGATCTTGGGGTTCCTCTGTAGTCACCACAGGGGAATCATGCCTCGTCTCGAGTGGAGGCATGCACGTGCAATTTCCTCCCGAGCTGTAGCAGCAGTGTCAGACTTCCCATCGAGTTGACACAGGAATATGTGGCTTTCCCTCGAGGCTTTCCCACAGCGCTCTCACACGTGCCACCGTGGTGTGAGTCGATACTTGGGTTGACAGTCGAGGCAGTGCAGGGAAATCATGTTCCTCTGGAGTGGACTGAGACTTTTGGGGGTCTTTTTGAATGGTGGCATGACCCATGAAGTTCCTCTCGAATTTCCTGTAGAAAGTGCCTACTCTTGAGATGTGACGGGAATGCCACAAATCCTTTCCCAACGAGGAAGGGAAATGAACCCTGGTCTAGAGAGGAGGAGCAGGAAACGGGGCTCCTCTTGAGTTGTGACGGGACCCTCGGTGTTCCTCTTGAGTGGAGACGGGTATGTCGGGAACTTCTTGAGTTGCTGAAAGTGTGTGAAGAACCCTTTCAAGGTTCAAGAGGGAAGGGGTGATTTCCCTTGAGTTGCTGCAGTGGAAAGGGCCTCATCTCACCTGGAGGGGAGAACCTCCTGGTTTTTTTCAAGTTGTGGTAGTTTCCTCTCGAGTTACGACGTGGAACCTCAGGGATCCAATCGTGTGATCTCAGAACAGGCCAGTCTCCATGCGAGTTGCAAGGGGCCACTCAGGATTCCTCTTCAGTTGGTGCCGGGTCCTAAGTCCTCTTCTGGTTCTGAGGCCAGAATCTGAGGTTTCCTCTCCGGTACTGATATGGATCTTGGGGTTCCTCTGGAGTCTCCACAGGGGAGACAGGCCTCGTCTCGAGTGGAGGCATGCATGTCCACTTTGCTCCCAAGCTGTAGCAGCAGTGTCAGTCTTCCCGTCGAGATGACCAAGGGTTCTGTTGCTTTTGCTGGAGGCTTTCCTACAGGGCTGTCACACGTGCCACCGAGGTGTGAGTCGATACTCGGGGTGACAGTCGAGGCAGTGCAGGGAAATCTGGTTCCTCTGGAGTGGACTGAGACATGTGGGTGCTTTGAAATGGTGGAACGACCCCTGGAGTTCCTCTTGACTTTCCTTTTGAGAGTGCCCGCTCTTGAGATGTGACGGGAATGCCAGGAATCCTTTCATGATGAAACAGAGAGAGAAACCCTTCTCGAACAGAGGAGGGGGAAATGGGGCTCCTCTTGAGTTTGCCGGGAACCTCGGTGTTCCTCTCGAGTGGAGACAGGTATGTTAGGAAACTTCTTGAGTTGAAGCAGTGGTGTGAAGGACCCTTTCGAGGTTCAAGAGGGAAGCTGTGATTTTCCTCAAGAAGCTGCAGCAGAAAAGAGCCTCATCTCGCCTGGAGGCGAGAACCTACTGGTTTTTCTCGAGTTGCCCAAAGTTCTTCTCGAGTTAAGATGGGGAATTCAGGGACCCACTCGTGTGGCCTCAGGAAAGGCCAGTCTCCATGCAAGTTGCGAGAGGCCTCTTGGGATTCCACTCTAGTCAGTGCAGGGTCCTAACTCCTCATCTCATGCTGAGGTAGGAACATGAGATTTCCTCTTCAGTGCTGACATGGATCTTGGGGTTTCTCTTGAGTCTCCACAGGGGAATCAGGCCTCATTTCAAGTGGAGATATGCACGTAAAGTTTCCTCCTGAGCTGTAGCAGCAGTGTCAGACTTCCCGTCGAGGTGACACAGGGATCTGTGGCTTTCCCTAGAGGCTTTCCCACAGGGCTGTCACACGTGCCACCGTGGTGTGAATCAATATTCAGGGTGACAGTCGAGGCAGTGCAGGGAAATCAGGTTCCTCTGGAGTGGACTGAGACTTTTGGGGGTCTTTTCGAATGGTGGCACGATCCTTGAATTTCCTCTCAAATTTCCTGTAGAGATCGCCTACTCTTGAGATGTGATGGGAACACCACAAAACCTTTCCCGATAAAGCAGGAAATGAACCCGTGTCTAGAGCAGAGGAGCAGGAAACGGGGCTCCTCTTGAGTTGTGACGGGACAATCGGTGTTCCTCTCGAGTGGAGACGGCTATGTCAGGAACTTCTTGAGTTGCTACAAGGGTGTGAAGAACCCTTTCAAGATTCAAGAGGGAAGGGGTGATTTCCCTTGAGTCATCGCAGTGGAAAAGGGCCTCATTTTGCATGGAGGGGAGAACCTCCTGTTTTTTTTCAAGTTGCGGTAGGTTCCTGTCAAGTTACGACCTGGGACCTCAGGTACCCAATCCTGTGATCTCAGGAAAGGCCAGTCTCCATGCAAGTTTCAAGGGGCCACTTGGGATATTTCTCCATTTGGTGCCAAGTCCCAAGTCCTCTTCTGGATCCTAGCCTAGAATCTGAGGTTTCCTCTCCGGTGCTGACATGGAACTTGGGGTTCCTCTGGAGTCTCCACAGGGGAGTCAGGCCTTGTCTCGAGTGGAGGCATGCATGTCCGCTTTCCTCCCAAGCTGTCACAGCAGTGTCAGTTTTCCCGTCGAGTTGATCAAGGGATTGTGGCTTTCCCTCGAGGTTTTCCCACAAGGCTGACACACTTGGCACCATGGTGTGAGTCGTTACGCTTGTGACAGTAGAGGGATTGCAGGGAATTCAGGTTCCTCTGGAGTGGATTGAGACATTTAGGGGTCTTTTGGAATGGTTTCATGAATCCTGGAATTCGTCTCGACTTGCCCATTGAGAACGCCTCCTCTTGAGATGTGACAGGAAAGCCAGGAAACCTTGCCCATAAAAGAAGTGAAAGGAACCGTCATCTTGAGAGGAGGAAGGGGAAACTGGGCTCTGCTTGATTTTGTCGGGAACCTCGGTGTTCCTCTGAGTGGAGACGGATATGTCGGGGAACTTCTTGAATTGCTTCAAGGGTGTGAAGCACTGTTTCGAGATTCAAGAGGGAAGGTGTGATTTCCCTCAAGATGCTGCCACATAAAAGGGCATCATATCGCCTGGAGGGGAGAACCTCCTGGTTTTTCTCGAGTTGGGGCAGGTTCCTCTGAAGTTATGGTGGGGACCTCAGGGACCCGCTTATGTGGCATCAGGAAAGGCCAGTCTCCATTCCAGTTGCGAGGGGCCTCTCGGGATTCCTCTCCAGTCAATGCAGCGTCCTAACACCTCGTCTGACACCGAGGCCAGAACCTGAGATTTCCTCTTCAGTGCTGACATGGATCTTAGGGTTCCTCTGCAGTCTCCACAAGGGAATCAGGCCTCGTGTTGAGTGGAGATATGCACGTGCACTTTCCTCCCGAGCTGGAGCTGCAGTGTTATACTTCCCGTCGAGTTGACACAGGGATCTGTGTCTTTCCCTAGAGGTTTTCCCACAGGGCTGTCACACGTGCCACCGTGTTGTGAGTCGATAGTCGAGATGGCAGTCGAGGTAGTACAGGGAAATCAGGTTACTCTGGCGTGGACTGAAATATTTGGGGGTCTTTTGGAATGGTTACCTGACCCCTGGAGTTCCTCTTGACATTCCTGTTGAAAGCACCTCCTCTTGAGATGAGACGNGTCGAGATGGCAGTCGAGGTAGTACAGGGAAATCAGGTTACTCTGGCGTGGACTGAAATATTTGGGGGTCTTTTGGAATGGTTACCTGACCCCTGGAGTTCCTCTTGACATTCCTGTTGAAAGCACCTCCTCTTGAGATGAGACGGGAATGCCTGGAATCCTTTCCAGACAAAGCAGGGAAAATAAACCTCATCTCGAGCAGAGGAAGGGGAAATGGGGCTCCTTCTGTGTTTGGTGGGACTCTTGATGTTCGTCTTCAGTGGGGGCTGGTATGTAGGGGTTGCTGAGTTGTAGCGCCTGAGTTGCTGCAAGGGTGTGAAAGACCATTTCGAGATTCAAGAGAGAAGGTGGATTTCCCTCGAGATGCCCCAGTGGAAAAGGGCCTCATCTAGCCTGGAGGGGAGAACCTCCTGGTGTTTCTCCAGTTGCAGCAGGTTCCTCTCGAGTTATGACGGGAAACTCAGGGACCCACTCTTGTGGCCTCAGAAAAGGCCAGTCTCCATGTGAGTTGCGAGGGGCCTCTCGGGATTCCTCTCCAGTCGGTGCAGGATTCTAAGTCCATGTCTGGAGCCGAGGCCAGAACCTGAGGTTTCCTCTCCAGTGTTGACGTGGATCTTGGGGTTCCTCTGG
>SJYV01028034.1:0-21556 GCA_006410875.1 Neotragus pygmaeus
TTTTAATTGGAGGCTAATTACTTTACAATATTGAATTGGTTTTGCCATACATCAACATGAATCCGCCACAGGTGTGCATGTGTTCCCAATCCTGAACCCCCCTCCCACCTCCTTTCCCATATCATCCCTCTGGGTCATGCCAGTGCACCAGCCCCAAGCATCCTGTATCCTGCATCGAACCTGGACTGGCAATTGGTTCCTTATATGATATTATACATGTTTCACTGCCATTCTCCCAAATCATCCCACCTTCTCCCTCTCCCACAGAGTCCAAAAGACTGTTCTATACATCTGTGTCTCTTTTGCTGTCTTGCATACAGTTTGAGGGTAAAGGAAAACATGCACAAAGAACTAAAGCATATCAGAAAAATAATGTGTAAACAGAATATGAAATCATCAAATTGGTGAAATAGACGTTTTCTACCATCTTTCCCCCGATAATGGTATTTCTGAGACTTTCTTTATGGAACTCTAGGAATCCAGAGATTCTGGGTATGGAGGCATTGACAAAGGTCAGAGAACAGTTTGACTTTACTTGTGTCACCTCTCCCCCATGGTGGCCCAGTTCGTGCCAAGAGAGAGATTCTTGGCCTGTGATTTCTCCCATGGGGAAAAGTGAGACAAGGGAGTGAGTGTCCAGCTTCCTGGGATGCTGCCAAGAGACCCACTTCTTTTAGAACACTGACGGCTGTAGCATGACTAGTGGGTAGGAAGAGGCTGGGAGAACAGCAGCCAGGGCTCTTGGAGTGCATCAAAGAGACAAGGATCCTACTAAGTTCTGGACCCCCCCTTAGGAAGCCTGGCCTTGAGTCACTGAGGATGCCTTATCTGACGATCCCTCAAAGGGTCCATGGGTATTCCAGAGACTCTTCATGCCTCACCCACACACTTCTCTAGCCAGTGGCCAGCTTCATGTATTCACTGGAGGCAAGCCTTTGCAGATGGCTGCAGAGTTTGTGCAGAAAGCTGATCCAACTCTAGGACTGGGAGAAAACACAGGAATTTGAGCATTCAGCACTGTCTGAGGGAAAGTAAACAGAAGACTATTGGTACCAAGCCAGGCTTTGCACTGTAAAGAAAAGGCATACAAACTTAAAATTTTGCTCCCCAAAGGAGACATTTGTCCTTACTGTGTGAGCTGCTATGTGAGTCAGTCATCAGATTGAGTTCCAAGGCAGTAGATGGATTGTTGTTTAGTCGCTGAGTTGTGTGCGACTCTTTGTGACCCCATGGACTGTAGCCCGCCAGGCTCCTCTGTCTATGGGATTTCCAAAGTAAACTAAAGTGAGTTGCCATTTCCTCCTCCAGGGGATCTTCCTGAACCAAGAATCGAACCCATGTCTCTTTTATTGGCAGGTGGATTCTTTACCACTGAGCCCCACCAGGGAAGTCCTTGAGCATCTCACTCTCTTTCTGCAGACAATGATTGAAATTAAACTCTTTGTATGTACACAAATCTGACTTCTACTATATGGATCTCAGTGTCTCCAGACAAATGTCAGCATTGAATAAATCCTGAAAATAGTAGAAGTGTAATTAAAAAATCAGATATTGCCTGGTTTGGCATTATTCTAAGTGACAGGGACGGAGAAGAGAATTTGACTGCAGTTGCTTGTATCCTTACCTCCAGTGTGACCTATGTATTTATTTCTATATGATTTAGCATTTAGTTCTAGACAGAGTATCATTATTTGTCACTTTAAATATTTAAAAACACTCACAGACCTTAACTACTTCTGATATCTTATTTTGTTAACTGACCCTGAATTTTGTGAACATTTAGGTGACATTTTTATGTACATATGTATTTTTGCTCTTCTCTTTTAATCATGGAAAATGAACTGGAAATGAAGATAATAAGTGGGGTGGGGGGGGCTAATTATGGATCTGGGTGGCTTCCCTGGTGGCTCAGAGGTTAAAGCGTATGCTTGCAATGTGGGAGAACTTGGTTCAATCCCTGGGTCGAGAAGATCCCCTGAAGAAGGAATGGCAACCCACTCTAATATTCTTGCCTGGAGAGTCCCATGGGTGGAGTAGCCTGGTGGGCTACAGTCCATGGGATCTAAAAGAGTTGGACATGACTGAGCGATTTCACTTTCACTTTCAGTTATGGATCGTGACATCAAATTTTACAGGAGAGAGTGTTGTTCTTATTATTCAGTAGATCAGTCATGTCCAACTTTTTGTGACCCCATGGAGTGCAGCAATGCCAGGCTTCCCTATCTTTCACCATCTCCCTGAGCTTGTTCAAACTCATGTCCATTGAATCAGTGATGCCATCCAACCATCTCATCCTCTGTTGTCCCCTTCTCCTCCTACCTTCAATCTTTCCCCAAATCAGGGTCTTTTCTAATGTCAACTCTTTGCATCAGGTGGCCAAAGTATTGGAGCTTCAGGGTCAGTCCTTCCAAAGAATACTCAGGATTTATTTCTTTAGGATTGACTGGTTGGATCTCCTTGCAGTCCAAGGGGCTCTCAAGAGTCTTCTCCAATACTACATTTCAAAAGCATCAGTTCTTCGGTGTCCAGTCTTCTCTATGCTCCAACTCTCACAGCCATATATGACTACTGGGAAAACCATAGCTTTGACTAGATGGATCTTTGTCGGTAAAGTAATGTCTCTGCTTTTGAATATGCTGTCTAGGTTTGTCACAGGTTTTTTTCCAAGAAGGAAGTGTCTGTTAATTTCATGGCTGCAGTCACCATCTGCAGTGATTTTGGAGCCTAAGAAAATAAAGTCTGTCACTGTTTCCACAGTTTCCCCATCTATTTGCCGTGAAGTGATGGGACCAGATGCCATAATCTTTGTTTTTTGAATATTGACTTTTAAGCCAACTTTTTCATTTTCCTCTTTCACCCTCATCAGTAGGCTCTTTAGTTCCTCTTCAACTTCTGCCATAACGGTNCCATCTATTTGCCGTGAAGTGATGGGACCAGATGCCATAATCTTTGTTTTTTGAATATTGACTTTTAAGCCAACTTTTTCATTTTCCTCTTTCACCCTCATCAGTAGGCTCTTTAGTTCCTCTTCAACTTCTGCCATAACGGTGGTGTCATCTGCATATCCGGGTTATTGATATTTCTCCTGGCAAACTTGATTCCCAGCTTGTGCTTCATCCAGTCCAGCATTTTACATAATTTACTCTGCATATAAGTTAATTAAGTAGGGTGACAATATACAGCCTTGACGTACTCATTTCCCAATTTTGAACAAGTCCACTGTTTCATGTCCAGCTCTAACTGTTGCTTCTTGACCTGCATACAGAAAGATAAGAGAGAGTGTATATGAAGGTAAATTTATTATGACAGTGTGACTGTATTATACATAGGTACTGTTGTAGCTAATGCTTATTAAGTACTTTGCCATTTTTCTAAGTGCTTTTAAGGGAATTAATCCACTTACTCTTCATTGCAACCCAAATAGGGAGGTATTATTATCACATCCTTTTACAAATGGGAAAATTGAGAAACATATTAAAGAAAATTTTAATATGAACCTAGTTTAGATGGCTGTGCTAGGAGCTGAATATATCCAGAATACCCATGTCTATGCTATTCAGTATGGATTTGAATGTGTGTGCTTCTGTGACTGTACATGGGTTCACGTATATGCAAAACTACACATTTTATACATACTCTTTGGTGAATGCCCCCAGTAGCTTTGCTGTTCATAATAATTTGGAGCCTAAAAAAGCATGCTGTTGTTTTTTTTTTAATATTCTGGCATCAAATGTTAATGAAGAATAAACAATAATGTGTTATGAACAAATATGTAAGCATCAGCTCAAATGATGCTAATAAACAGATAAGAATCCAGAAGAATGGAGGTAAAACCTCTTTGTTCTTCTACCATTTTCATGGAAAAAATTGTTTAGAATTTTGGTTGATGACATTTCAGAAGAACAAGCTAAGCTGTGATACATCCACAAAAAGAACAAGGAATATTTTGTCAGGAATTGACAAAGATGATCAGATTGAGAGAAAAATAGCCATAACATTTGAGATATTTGAGGAAGAGAGATTTATCCATAATTAAATTCAGAAAGCAGAATATGTTCCAATGAGCAGAATATATGGACAGCCAGAGTAAAGCTTAACATTCATAAAATTCTTCACTCTGTGTCTGTGTCTGAGACTATGCTCAGGAAGACATGAACAATTAATTATCCTTGGGGTAGTGTAAGTGTTCAAACAGTAGTTATAGAGTGGTGGAAACACATAGTGGAAGGGGCACGTAAGTGACTACTATGGGGCTAAGGGAGAGGAGTTGTTGGGAAGAAAGTTCAAGAGAGGAGATGAAGCTATGCTGGACTTGAACACAGGCTATTTAGTAGGTGGACAAATGAGGAGGCAAATGTCAAGCCCCTTACCCCCAGGAAAATAAGCACAAAGAAAAGGAATTACATGCAATACTGGGGATAACAGTGTCATTTTTATTATTCTTTTAAAATGTGATGTCTATTTGAGATAATAAGATTTTAAATTATTTGGGTAATCATATTGCTTATTAGACCTTTGGTTGCCCTAAACCATAAATGAAATAATTTATTTTGAATATTACTACAATAATAATTATTGGGATTCCCTGGTGGCTCAGACAGTAAAGAATCTGCCTGCAATGCAGGAGACCTGGGTTCAATCCCTGGTTGGGAAGATCCTCTGGAGAAGGCAAAAGCTACCCACTCCAGTATTCTTTCCTGGAGAATTCCATAGACAGAGGAGCCTGACAAGCTACAGTCCATAGGGTCACAAATTAATACTAACCAAAGTTTGTCTTATGAATAGAGAAATACAGTTTACAGAGATAACACTAAAGTTACCTTATCAATGGCTTCTGACTTCATCATGTTTTTCTTCTCCAATATGGTTGAATATTTTTTGACCATTCCACTTAACTTTGTAGTATATTCAGCTAGAGTTTCTTATCTTTGTTGAATGATTCCTTAGGATTAGCTTCTATTAAATATATTCAAAAGCCACACTTATAAAAAAATCACATGTTGCAAGTATGCCTACTCAGGCTCCAGAATTAAAGCCAATAAGAATGTAGATGATCTTGATGAAGAGAAGTGAAAGTCAAAGGAGAAAAGGAAAGATAAANGAATGATTCCTTAGGATTAGCTTCTATTAAATATATTCAAAAGCCACACTTATAAAAAAATCACATGTTGCAAGTATGCCTACTCAGGCTCCAGAATTAAAGCCAATAAGAATGTAGATGATCTTGATGAAGAGAAGTGAAAGTCAAAGGAGAAAAGGAAAGATAAACTCATTTGAATGCAGGGTTCCAAAGAATAGCAAGGAGAGATAAGAAAGCCTTCCTCAGCAATCAATGCAAAGAAATAGAGGAAAACAACAGAATGGGAAAGACTAGAGATCTCCTCAAGAAAATTAGAGATACAACGGAAACACTTCATTCAAAGATGGGCTCAATAAAGAACAGAAATGGTAGGGACCTAACAGAAGCAGAAGATATTAAGAACAGGTGTCAAGAATATACAGGAGAACAGTACAAAAAGGATTTTCATGACTTAGATGATCACAATGGTGTGATCACTCACCTAGAGCCAGACATCCTGGAATGTGAAGTCAAGTGGGCCTTAGGAAGCACGACTATGAACAAAGGTAGTGGAGGTGATGGAATTCCAGTTGAGCTATTTCAAATCCTGAAAGATGATGCTGTNAGTTGGACTATAAAGAAAGCTGAGTGCAGAAAAACTGATGCTTTTGAACTGTGGTGTTGGAGAAGACTCCTGAGATTCCGTTGGACTGCAAGGAGATCCAACCAGTCTATCCTAAAGGAAATCAACACTGAATATTCATTGGAAGGACTGATGTTGAAACTAAAACTCCAATACTTTGGCCACCTGATGTGAAGAACTGACTCAGTTCTGTGACGACCCTGATGCTGGGAAAGATTCAATGTGGGAGGAGAAGGAGATGACAGAGGATGAGACGGTTGGATGGCATCACCGACTCAATGGACCTCAGTTTGAGTAAACTCTAGGAGTTGGTGATGGACAGGACTGGCATCCTGCAGTCCATGGAGTTGCAAGGAGTCAGACACGACAGAGCAACTGAGCTGAACTGAACTGACTGAAGGAATTTGATAATATTTTATAAATAAATAATCACTGTGACTATATGGGGAAAAGTCAATATTTTAAAGAATGTTATTGGAACAGATAAAAATATTATATTCATTATGAGGAAAAACAATTTTGCAAATTCTATAAAATTATATTATCTATAAAAGTGAATAACGTATCAGAGACAAAAGACATTTTTTGTAAAGATATCTCTTTACTTTGTCAAATTAAATATTCACATTTAATGATAATACTTAAATCTCTATTTGCATATTTACTTAGATTCCAGATATAAAGCTAAATAATTGATCAAAAGAGATTGAGAGGTATTTTGTGCTGACAAGACATGTATGAAAGAAAAATATTCATCTCATGGCTCATAGCCATTGGAAGCTTTCCCTGTGGGTAGAGGAGATCTGAAAAATCCCAGATGTACTTACTCCCAGATTCCTCTAGTGAATGAACTGGAATCAACAGTCCTCCAAATAAGAAAAATTTTAGGTAATTGTGGCTCTTTCAGTGAACCTTTTCATTTTCATATTAACTGTGTGCAGAACATATATGGCCTAGGAACTATTGAATGTGAGACCTGGAGAGTGATAGGAAGGTCTCAGGTAAACCCCCATATCTGCAGCTATGTTGTGAGCTCTACCACGATGAGGCAGAAGATTTCTTCTGTGAAGAGAAAACAGATCTGTCATAACAGTATCATTATCATTAACGAGTATCTGTCACTAGTTAATCACTAGAGCAGTAACTCCAGACTTATGAAAGCATAATACAAATATATATGCACATAATATAAATATTTATTTATTCATATCATCTTTACAAAATAGCTGAAAAAAAGAGACACATTTCTGAGAAGAGAATAAGAAGAATTTAGAACTGGTAACTTCAAGATGTCATTGAAAAAAAAAGTTCACACTATTTTATTCAGGAGATTTAACTGTGATCCTCATAAATGAAAGGAAAAACCAGAAGTAGATGATGTTAAAAGTTCCCAGCATCTGAAGGAGTAGATGAGGATGGCTCATATTTCACTAACCTTCTTAACGCCCACTTAGCTTCTTTGTTTCTCAAGGTGTAGATCAAAGGATTAAGTGAGGGTGTCACTACAGTGTAGAAGAGGGTGAGGAATTTACTGTAACTCTGTGTGTATTTGCTTTTGGGTTGGATGTAGACAGAAATTATTGTCCCGAAAAACAAAAACACAACAATTAGGTGGGACCCACAAGTCCCAAATGCTTTCCTCCTGCCTTCAGTGGATTTTATCCTCAGCACACTCCTAACAATGCAGCCATAGGAGATCAGAATAAGCCCCAGGGGTATCACCACATAGAGAACAATAGCTGTGGAGAGCTCATTTTCCAGGAAGGTTGTGTCCACACAGGCAATCTTAATCAGGGCAGGCTCCTCACACATGAAGTCATCCACCATGTGATGGCTGCAGAGAGGCAACTGGAAAACAAGGATGGTCTGAACCGTGGACTCCACAAAGCCACTGATCCAGGCCAGAGCTGCTAGTTGCTGGAGAAGCTTTGGGTGCATGATCACTCCATAGTGGAGGGGTCGACAGATAGCACTGAAGCGGTCATAGGCCATAACAGTCAGCAGGACACACTCCGTGGAGCCCAGCCCCAAAGCAGCATACAGCTGGATCACACAACCAGTGTAGCTAATGGTCTTGTCAGGCCCCTTGAGATTCCAAAGCATCTGTGGGACAATACTGGTGGTGAAACAGAGGTCCAGGAAGGAGAGATTGGAGAGGAAGAAATACATGGGTGTGTGGAGTTTGGGGTTAAAGTAAGAGACCAGTATGATCGCTGTGTTCCCCATCAGTGTCAGAATGTAGATGATNGGTGGTGAAACAGAGGTCCAGGAAGGAGAGATTGGAGAGGAAGAAATACATGGGTGTGTGGAGTTTGGGGTTAAAGTAAGAGACCAGTATGATCGCTGTGTTCCCCATCAGTGTCAGAATGTAGATGATAGAGATGACAAGAAGGAGAACCATCTCCAGGTGGGGCTGGTCAGAAAAGCCCAGTAGGATGAAACCTGCTGGAGTGCTAGCATTTGTTCCTTTCATTGCTTAATTGTGAGTCATCATTATTGGTCATTCCTATTTTCTTCCTGTGGGAAACAAAGTCACATAATAATCATAAAAATACAACAAACTCTGTAAAATGAGCACTTTGACAATGTTTTTTTTTAATTAGAGAAATAACAGAGTAAAATTACGCAAAGTAAATTGGATAACAAGTTGTCTTGCTGTGTAAAGAAACACACAGAGTCTGAAAACAACAAATTCATGGCAAGGACATATAAACATAGAGTTGAGATAGATATACAAGCTAGATTTAGAAAAGGCAGAGAAACCAGAGATCAAATTGCCAACACCTGCTGGATCACTGAAAAAGCAATAAAACATCTACTTTTCCTTTATTGACTATGCCAAAGCATTTGGCTGTGTGGATCACAACAAACTGTGGAAAATTCTTAAAGAGATGGGAATACCAGCACACATGACCTGCTTCCTGAGAAATCTGTATTCAGGTCAAGAAGCAAGTTAGAAGTGGACATGGAACAACAGACTGGTTCCAAATCGGGAAAGGAGTACATCAAGGCTGTATATTGTCACCCTGCTTATTTAACTTATATGAAGAGTACATCATGTGGAATGCTGGGCTGGATGAAGCACAAGCTGGAATCAAGATTGCTGGCAGAAATATCAATAACCTCAGATATGCAGATGACACCACCCTTATGGGAGAAAGTGAAGAAGAACTAAAGAGCCCCTTGATGAAGGTGAAAGAGGGGAATGAAAAAGTTGGCTAAATTCAACATTTGTAAAATTAAGATCATGGCATCCAGTCCCACCACTTTATGGCAAATAGATGGGGAAACGATGGAAATAGTGAGAGACTTTATTTTGGGGGGCTCCAAAATCACTGCAGATGGTGACTGCAGCCATGAAATTAAGACTCCTTGGAAGAAAAAACTATGACAAACCTAGACAGTATATTAAAAAGCAGACATTATTTTTGCCAACAAAGGTCCATCTAATCATNACCTCAGATATGCAGATGACACCACCCTTATGGGAGAAAGTGAAGAAGAACTAAAGAGCCCCTTGATGAAGGTGAAAGAGGGGAATGAAAAAGTTGGCTAAATTCAACATTTGTAAAATTAAGATCATGGCATCCAGTCCCACCACTTTATGGCAAATAGATGGGGAAACGATGGAAATAGTGAGAGACTATTTTTCTGGGCTCCAAAATCACTGCAGATGGTGACTGTATCCATGAAATTAAAAGACGCTTGCTCCTTGAAAGGAAAGCTATGAACAACCTAGACAGCATATTCAAAAGCAGAGACAACCCAATAGAGTATTGTAAAGTTAAATTAAAAAATAAATAAATTAATTAATTAAAAAAATATATATTCAAAAGCAGAGACATTACCAACAAAGGTCCATTTAGTTAAAGCTGTGGTTTTTCCAGGAGTCATGTACAGGTGTGAGAGTTGGACTATAAAGACAGCTGAGAGCCAAAGAATTAATGCTTTTGAACTGTGTTGTTGGAGAAGACTTTGAGAGTCCCTTGGACTGCAAAGAGATCTAACCAGTCAATCCTAAAGGAAATCAGTCCTGAATATTCATTGGAAGGACTGATGCTGAAGCNGGATGCCCCCCCCCACCCCTGGATTAGTTCCCGAGGCCGCCCTAACTAATTACCGCAAACCGGGTGGCTTAAGGCAACGGAGGTGGATCCTCTCACAGTTCTGGAGGCCGGAAGTTGGGGACAAGGTGCTGGCAAGGCTGCCCTCCCTGAGCCCTCCTGGGGAGCATCCTTCCGGGTCCCCTCCAGCTTCTGGTGGCTCCAGTGACCCCCAGATTTCCACAGCCTGATTCCACCTCAGGCACACTGTAATTAGAGAAAAGCCCGCACGGCAGTGAAAACCCAGCACCGCCAGAAAGAACTCAGTGACTAACTAAACTATTAAAAAATGAATCATCTGCTCAGCGAAGATTCACGGAAGGTCCTTTTCCCGCTCAGCACTGGGCCCATCCTCAGCTGGGTCAGCTGGAGTCAGAGGCCCCAGGGTGACGTGGCTGTCACGCGTAAGCCTGATGTATCCCCAGGACCCTCAGTGGCCTGGGACCACCCGTGTGCTGAAAATGCCAAGCCACAGGGGACGCAGACTGCAGAAGCCCAGGCTGACGGCAGCCTCAAGGGTGTGGAGGAGCGGCCGGAGTCATCCTTGGCCACTGTTGTCGGGACAGGCTATGCCGCTTTGCCCCAACCCAGCACGCGGCTCCATCGGCCTCCCTGGTTGGAGAGAATGGTCCTCTGTCCTGGCTGGCTGGCTTCTTAGCATTCCCTGCCCTCCTCTTATGATGTGTTACTTTGCTTGTAAATTGTCCATCCGGCCCATGAGCCAGACACCTGCATCATCGATTGCTCCAGGAAGTGGTGCCGTGAATGTTCTGGTGACCTCAGTTGCGGGGACCCCAGAGCCTTCCCCAGAGCGAGTGAATCCAGGAGACCAGCCTCTGACTCATGAGCCGTCCAGGGAGCCTGGCGAACCCAGTTTCTGTCGTAGCCTGTGGATAATCCCAAGCCACTAACAGAAATTGACCCCATGGCTCCTCGGAGCCAAGGCGAGAGCAGAGAAACCTTTCTTGTGAGTCACGGCAGATATTTATCCGTGAAAGCTTGATTGGGAAAGCATCTTAAGCTCTTGGATGGCATGACCCCGGGACTTAAAAGGCCCCTCTGCCAGCTGCGGTCTGGTGTGCAGAGTTGCAAAGGCAAGACAGTTCCCTTGCCTTGAGCCTGGGAAAGGGTCCCCAAGCTGCCAGACCTCAGAGAGGAAGCCTGGGGCTCGGTCCTCCCCAGGGAGATGGAAGCAATTGGTGTCACTGAGACTATGGGCTCCCTGACGACCCTGCTTTGGTTTCCTGGCTCCGTGTTTATAAATGGGGTTTTCTACCGGGTCACCCCTGTGCTTCTCAGTAGAAGCTTTTATAGGCCAAGCATGAGATGTGACATCCTCTGCTGACCCAGTTCTGCCCTCCACATCACGTCAGATCACATCAGCCTCGAGGAAATGCAGGAGCAAACCGAGAGCCGTCACGGCACTGGATAGCTTTTCGCCTCTCTTCCGTCAGAGTGTCTGTCCTCTTCATTATTGTTATTCACTTATTTCCGGCTGCGCTGCGTCTTCGCTGCTGCGCTCAGACTTTCTCCAGCTGCGGTGAGCAGGGCCTGCTCTCTCCTCACGGTGTACAGCCTTCTCGTTGCTGTGACTTCTCCTGCTGCAGAGCCCAGGCTCGAGGGCAGGCAGGCTTCAGGAGCTGCAGCAGGCGGGCTCCTTAGGTGCAGATCACGGGCTGAGTCGCCCCTTGCCATGGGGGGCCTTAGTTCCTGGACCAGGGATCGAACCCGAGTCCCCCGCATTGGCAGGTGGATTCCTCACCACTGGACCACCAGGGAAGGCTCAGGCGTGTCTGCTCGATCCATCCAGCCGCCCGCCCCTCTGTCCTCCCACCCGGGACCTACGGAGAGCTAGCTCCCTGGAAAGAGCCGATGGGTCTTCTGCCGACCACAGTTGCTGGGGGGAGCGTGGCGAGGAGGAGGGAGCCCTCGCCCCCGAAGCTTTTGCGGGAAGCAGCTCCTTCTTGAGGAGATAGCCGGCCACGTGGCATGGTTCCACCTGAGGGCCTAGTGCCTGCACTGTCCTGGGCTCCAGAGCAGGAAAGGAAATAACTCTTGCGAAGACCCCAGGCAAGAGGTCTCCTCTCAGAGGCTGGTCCCCGGAGTGACTGGGCGCCAGTGGACGGTGTTCATTTGTCTTGTGTTGCTGACTTTCTGCTCTTGCCTTAAAGAAACAGGTGCCTCAAGGTAATGCTATAGGTCTTACCTTGTTCGGATTTGAACTTTCACCATGCGCTGGAGATGACTCATAAGTCAAGCGGTTATATGAATAAGAGGGCTGATAAGGAGATAGCTGAGACTCCACTGAATAAACAGCTTCCTCAGGGTGGAAATCGCCTCGTGGCCAAGTTACAGGTAATGGTCTGGACATGGAGGTTCCCCCAGACATAGTAATGGGGACCCTTGGCTTTAAAAAAATGCTGCGTAGGGAGTTCCCTGCTGGTCCAGTGGTTAGGACTCGGCGCTTTCACTGCTGTGACCCGGGTTCCACCCGTGGCTGGGGAACTGAGATCCTGCGAGCCACAAGACATAGCCAAAAATCAAACAAACAAACAAAATCATTGTGTAAAACTTTGGGGAAGCCAGTGAGTTTCTTAGAGTCCAGTTAGGAAAAAGTTCAAAGTCAGCTTGACACGCCTGTCCCGCCTGCTCTCCTACTGGCCCTTCCGTAGTTTTGTAGCCCAGAGTGGGGTCTGGCTACTCGCGGTTTAAACGCCATCAAAGAGGCACAGTTGGTGGAAAGGAAAGTTTGCTTCAGTCTGGATGCTGCGGGGTGGGGGTGGTTGTGGACACCTGCCCAAAGGCTGACTCCGCCTCCCTCCCCACGCCGACAATCAACAATCAGAGAGCAAGAAATTTGATAGACAGAGGGAGGGGCCTCATGCAGGAACACCACAGGCAGCCCCGACGGCCACTCTGAAATCGCCCTCGGTGGTCTGACCAGCCTCATCTTGTTTTAGGCACAGTTGTAATCTTCAGGGCCCGTTTTAGAGTCGGTTTGTTCCTGTTTCCTTGGGATTTGGCAGCTTACATTGTGGCTAGGCCGGTCATCATGTAGTTAACTTCCTCTACCTGGTGGTGGGGTTTCAGTATCTATAAGACAACTCATATTCCAAAAATATGGCTTAGAATATTATCTACAGTCCTTGAGAAGGAACTAACTCATTGACTACATTATTATTATTTAGTCTTGTTTGATTTGATTTGACTGTTTCCCTTTATTTCTGCATGTTCTCGCTTCTGAGATTAAGCTTCTTTGGCTAAAGTTTGTCCACAGACAGAAGGCAGGTGGGGGACATGGGGGGCAAGGACCACAGCATCCTGCTCCGTTTCAGCTTCGGGGGAAAATGGTTCTGTCTCACTTGAGGCGGAGGGCCCACAGCGGTGATGGACGAGCAGCAGGGGACGGCAGAGCGAGGATGACGGGCCCTGTGGCTCCTCTCCTCCCCCGCCGCCCTCGTTTGACCTCTCCTGACCCAGCATCCCCCTCTCTCGCCTCCCTCCGCTCCTCTACCCACACCAGCATCATGAACACTCAGAGTCACCCTTCTAATCATGTTACGTCACAGCCCCCAGCCATCCTCAGAGAAGCACCAAATCTTGAACACGTGGCTCGGCAATTCCACTCCTGTTTTCTGCCCCAAATGACCAAGGCAGGTGTCCCCACGAAAACTTGTACACCCAGCGCTGTTCACAATGGCTGAAAGGCAGAAGCCATCCACATCTCCATCTGTGGATAAACGGGCGCACAAAATGGGGTGGATCCACGCAATAGGATACTGACTTAGCCATGAAAAGGAATAAAGCACTGGCACACGATATAATGCGGATGGACTCTGGAAACATGGTGAAGAGTGAAGAAGTCACCCCCTAGAGGCCACAGGGCTGCGGCCATCTCCTCCTGTTCACGGGACACTGGCCCAGAGGCTCCCTGTTGCCAACCTGAGCCTTCCCATGTCCCAGGTTGTCCTGGCCATCAAGCCCTTGACCTCACTGGCCCTGAAGCTAACAGATGTGCAGAGCCAAGTTTCCCTTGCCTGCCCATCCTCTCCCTGCACAGCTCATCTCTGCCGGCTGAAGAGCCAGCAGGAATCTTCAAGCCCCCCGAAACTCCTTTCATTTGCAGAGGAATATCAACCCTCCCTGGGTTCAGGAAGCCCAGGCCAAGTATTGAACTGACTACATATTCATAGACCAACCTAGACAGCATATTAAAAAGCAGAGACATTACTTTGTAAACAAAGGTCCATTTAGTCAAGGCTATGGTTTTTCCAGTGGTCATGTATGGATGTGAGAGTTGGACTATAGAGCTGAGCGCAGAAAAATTGATGCTTTTGAACTGTGGTGTTGGAGAAGACTCTTGAGAGTCCCTTGGAATGCAAGGAGATCCAACCAGTCCATCCTAAAGGAGATCAGTCCTGAGTGTCTCATGTTGAAGCTGAAACTCCAATATTTTGGCCACCTGATGCGAAGAGCTGACTCATTTGAAAAGACCCAGATGTTGGGAAAGATTGAAGGCAGGAGAAGGGGATGACAGAGGATGAGATGCTTAGATGGTGTCACCGACTCAATTGACATGACTTTGGGTGGACTCCGGGAGTTGGTGATGGACAGGGAGGCCTGGTGTGCTGCGGATCATGGGGTCTCAGAGTAGGACACGACTGAGCGACTGAACTGAACTGATCTCTTCCTGGACGCGGAGGGATGGAGGGACCAAGGGACGCACACGTTCTTACTCCATGCAGACAGCCAGTGGTTTCCCGCTAGAGCTCAAAACTCCCTGTTCAGTTTGCACTAGGCGCGAGGTTCAATCACGCTCCCTGAAGTGGGAGGAGGAGCAGGTGGCGTTCAGCTTTGAACTTGGTCCACGTGCCCCAAGGATAAGGGAAGGTAGAGCTCAGTCTAAACAAGGGACTAGGGAGGTAAGATCCCTGCTCTTTAAGTTTCACGCTGGCCAGGAGCCAGGTGGAGAGGGCCCGGGGACAGCGGCTGCCCAGGAAGGCTACTGAGAGCGTCTGTTATTCAGCCGCGGGGCATTCGGCTCTGAAGATCATGCCCAGGAGATTGGCGTGCGGCTGGAAAAGAAAGGAGCCTTTCAGCTCCCCCCACTTCTCTCTCTCTCTCTCCCCCTCGTTTGGCCCGCACTGCAGCTTTAGCTGAGCCGCCCTTTTGGAGTGTCCTCCCGGGGTGATCGGTTTATGCTGTCCAGATGTGTGCACCGCGATGGTGTGGGGTTGGAGCTTTCCAGATGTGTGCCAACGGGAAAGGAGCTTTGGCCAAGGCGGGGGCCTATCTCCGCAGCCCCCGAAATCCGGACAACCCACAATGCCGTGGTTGTGTGGGAGTCACAAAGCTCGGGGCCCTGGGAAAGAGTTCCTGGGGGCACCCGGGTAACCTCCTTATTGTACAGCTGGAGACATCGGGGCCAGGGAGTTGTGACATGCTGGCTGCTGACTGCCTGCAGCTGGGAGCCGACCAGACCTCAGGTTTTGCTAGAACTCCTGGGCCCGCGTCTGTGCGCAGGTCTGCCTCATAGTGTGCGCCTGGCACTCTTCTAGGTTCTTGGGGGCAGACAAGGATTCTCAGCTTGTTCTGATGCCGGGTCAGATGTTGTTCAGTCACTCAGTCATATCCGACTCTCTGCGATCCCATGGACTGCAGCACACCAGGCTTCCCTATCCTTCACTCTCTCCCAGAGCTTGCTCAAACTCATGTCCATTGAGTCGATGATGCCATCCAACCATCTCATCTGGTGTCGACCCCCAACATCAGGGTCTTTTCCAAAGTGTCGGATCTTCGCATCAGGTGGTCAAAGTATTGGAGCTTTGGGAGGTAACAAATGAACAATCGACATAAAATATAAGTAGATTATATAGAAGGTAGGAGTTGCTGTCCAAAAAAAAAAAAAAAGCGTTAAAGGCACCTGGGAGTATCCCCAGCATTTCTTTGTTTGTTTTTTTTTTTTAAGTAGAAAGGACATATCAAAATGGAGCGGAACCAAGTGGTCTTCGTCTACTACAACCATTGTATGGAATCAGTCCTGGCGACCAAAACTAGTTAATGAGAAAAGTACACAAGAAAAAAAAGACATAATAAAGTCATGGCCAGGGAAGTTTCTGGCTCAGTCTTTAAAAAAAAGGTGAAGAAATGAGCCTGAGAAAGAAGGTTCCAGTAGAAATGCCCTGAGACGGGAGTAGCCCTGCACCTTTGAGGATGAAAAAGGAGAGGGGATGCTGGAGGGGAAGGAGCCGGGTGAGGAGCCATGGACAAGGGGGCCGGAGCGGAAAGGAGGGCGGGGCTCGTGGGTCTCGGGGGCCGCGGGGAGGACCTGGACTCTGCCTCCAAGGGCCATGTGCTGCCCGGGGATGCTCTGAGCAGAGAAGCATGGCAGGCGGACACAGTGGACGTGCCGAGAAGGGGGTCTGGGGGCACAGGACACGCAGGGAGCCCAGTCAGGACGCTGAGCCTGTTCACCAGGGTGAGATGGAGGGGGTCCCCCCGGGTCACTGGCCACGTTTCCCGCGTCCCCCGAGAGATGGGGGTGGGGGGACAGGGCCTGGCGTCCAGCGCTGGCTCCTCAGCTGCGGGACCCCGGCTGTGTTCTCAGGTTTCCCCCTCACCCTTTCTGGGCCTTGGTTCCTACGTCTACAGGACAGAACATGAACATATACCTCTTGAGTGAAAGAAATCACAGATGCTTATAAAGGCACTTTAAAAACGAAGTCCTTTAGAAGAAGGTGCCAAAATGCTGGAAAAGGTTATAGCGGTTTGCAGTGGTATTTTGTGTGCTGAAAAAAACACGGAATGTTTTGGTCCCAAGCCCTCCTCTAAAACGTTGAGCCTGGCTTGATGGAAGCGTTCGGCTTCTATACAGGCAGGCACGTCTCAGAGACGCCAGACCCCTGTGACAAAGCGAGTCACACGAATTTTGGGGCGTCCCTGGTGGCTCAGCTGTAAAGAATCCACCTGCCAAGCAAGAGATGTGGGTTCGATCCCTGGATCAGGAAGATCCCCTGGAGAAGGAAATGGCAACCCACTTGGGTTTCCTTGCCTGGAAAATGCCATGGACAGAGGAGCCTGGGCATCACCAAAGAGTCGGACGCGATTTGGCAACTAAACAACAGCAGCAAGGCAGCCTCGTGCGGGTCCTGTGCATACGCTCGACTCACTTGCTGGGAGACTGAGCTGGTCAAGGTCACCGAGGCATCTCTCGGGGAGGAGAGCTCACCTGGCCGGCTGTAGGCTCCTCTGTCTTCTGACAAGGAGAGGTGCGCAGAGGTGGCCTGAACCAGCTGCTGACACCACCTTGCCTTGTGGCTTGACTTCCTGGGGCTCCTCCCAGCCCTCTTCAGGGAGGGCGGCCGACTTGAAGCGAACTGATGGGTCATCTCATCGCTCCAGCCTGTGGCAGTAAGCCTCCCAGAAGAGAAAGAATGGGTGGGGGAAGATCCCTTGCGTGCTAAGCCAGCCCCACCGAGCAGGTAGGGCCGGGCAGCCCTGCGGGGAGCACCCAGCCCCTTCCCACCTGCAGGCTCATCAAACACCTTGACAAGCAGCCCGAGTGGGAAGCCGGTGATGTCACCGCTGAGCCTGAACAATCAGGTCTTTCACAGCAGGATGATAACAATCACCACCGTATGTAAGGGCCTGCCACACAAGAACACACACGCTCATCACTCCTGGGAGGATCTGAAAGCTGAGGTGAAGCAGGGCTTGTCAGGAATATGCTGGGCGCCTTTCATAATCAGCCGGCCAGAGAACGTAGCCCGAAGAGCTGGTCTGTGGGCTGCAAGGAGGCTCACCTGCCAGCTTTCAGAAAAACCCGTGACTCTCTACCATTTCCCCAGGAGGCCTCGCCTGCAACCCCAGCAATAACCTCTTTGTTGTTCAGTCGCTAAGTTGTGTTTGACTCTTTGTGACCCCATGGCCTGCAGCCCACCAGGCACCTCCCTCCATGGGATTCTCTGGGCAAGAGAACTGGAGCGAATTGCCATTCCCTTCTCCAGGGGGTATTCCCCACCCAGGGATCAAACCCATGTCTCCTGCACTGGCAGGTGGATTCTTTCCCACCGAGCCACCAGGGAAGCCAAACTAATCCCTACGCTGAGCACAGTCTGTGCTGGGGTTCAAGCAGGAACATCCCACCGCACAACTCCAGGGGGCGCTATCGGCTGATAACACAGTGTGCCCCCAGAATCATGCGGTGCTGTGGTTCTGAAGTTACTGCCTCCGGAAGAAGGCATCAGGGCCCCGGTGGTTCTCAGGTGTTGCTTTTACCTTGAATCCCAGGGATCTGTCTTGCTGCAGCTAACATTGCTAGAAGAGTCCACTCCACTGAGCCTGGCAAATCTCAAACAAGATGCACGCGGTCAGGAGGTTTTCTTGTTCAGTCTGGCAGTTTCAGGCGTTCAGCAGGTTCACCTAAGCTTGCTCACTCTGGTTCGTGGTTCTCAACAGGGGATGTTTTTCAGCATCTGCAGATGTTCCTGGTTGTCCCAACCGGAGGGAAGCTGTTGGCATCTGGTGAGGAGAGGCCAGGGATGCCACTGGATGTCCTGCAATGCCCCAGATGGGCGCTCACAGCAAGGAACGGGTCCCCAGTGTCCAGAGCCGCAGGTCGAGGAGAAGCCTGCTGTAGGATGGGTTGTTCTGGCCCCGCTACCTGGAGGGCTCTGATCACAGCAAGGAACTGGTCCCCAGTGTACAGAGCGGCAGGTCGAGGAGAAGTCAGTCATAGGTGGAACGTTCTGACCGCCCTCACTGGAGATCTCTGGTTAACATCACCCGCATCAGGCCTTCTCTCCCTGACTGCAAGAGCGAACCAGAGCCTCAGCTCACTGATCCAGGAGGCACGAGTCAGCACCTCCTCCTCTGCTGGGGCCTGGAGCCCAGATAACCATCTCTCTCCAGGATGCTCTGACGGGTCTGCGTGAGGCACAAAGACACGAGACATGTGGAGCAGTGGTTGCGGTCCCCTCTGTCACTTCCCAGCTGGGTCACCCTGGGGACATGTCACCTGACCCCCTTGTGCATCAGTTTCCCCATCTGAGAAATGGGGTCATGATGGGAGGAAATACTTAGGAGGTAGTTGCGAGTACGGAGCGTGTCGCTACACGAAAAATGCTTCCAACCACGCCTGACATTTAGTAACACGATGATTGTCGTCTGTTTTATTCTAGCTGGAGGACCTTAGTCTCCCTCCAGTGGGCGTGCTAACGACAGACAGGCCGGTTTCAGCCACAGGTTGTTGCGACGGGGTCTGTGCTGCTGCTGACACTTGCCCAGAGCTTTCCCCAAGCTCAAGGCCAGATGCTTTTGTTTTTATGGCCACATGGCAAGCAGGATTTTAGTTCCCTGACCAGGGATCAAACTGGCACCCTCTGCAGTGGAAGCACTCAGAGTCTTAACCAAAGGACCACCAGGGAACATTCTTAAGTGAAAGGTTTCAGTGGAGACAGCTAAGGCATGGATTTTAAGGGAACCCTCTCATTCAGCACAGGGGTCAGCCTCCAGAGATGGGTGGAGACCCTGGGATGGAACCTCAGACTTGGCCCTTCGGGAGACTCCTGGGGCAGAGCTGAGGCATTTGTCCTGAAAAGCCAGCAAGCTTAGTTGCACAGGGAGGAATCTTAGAAGATGATGCCAAGGAGAGATGGGCCTTGACTCCAGAGCGTTTTCTGCTCTTCTTTGTGTCCTGTGGCTTTAAATTCGGGTAGGGGCACCCCACTCCAGTACTCTCACCTGGAAAATCCCATGGACGCAGGAGCCTGGTAGGCTGCAGTCCATGGGGTCGCTAAGAGTCAGACATGACTGAGCAACTTCACTTTCACATTTTCTTTCACGCATTGGAGAAGGAAATAGCAACCCACTCCAGTGTTCTTGCCTGGAGAATCCTAGGGACGGGGGAGCCTGGTGGGCTGCTGTCTATCGGGTCGCACAGTTGGACATGACTGAAGCGACTTAGCAGGAGAGACAGTAGGCCTGACCGCCCTGCCCTACAATCTCACACCGTTGCTTACACTGTCCATTCTTCCTGATGGAAAAGCACCTCCCATCTCTCTCTAGCTGCTGAAAGGCTCCTCATCCTTCAAAGTCCACCTCAAATGTCACCTTCTCCAGGAAGGAGTCCCAGAATCCCTTTCTTGGCCAGAATCATTGCTCTCCGTGGGCTTTCTGCTTCTCTCATGGCCTTTGGCCAGCTGCTGTCCTGGAGTCATTTGTAAATGGGTCTCCTCATCCTCCATTAGATTGTAAACTCCTGGAAGATGTGGGGCCCTTCCTGACATCTCCCTGTTCCGTGTGTGTGTGTGTATGAGCTCTTGCACGTGGCTGGAGCCCAGTGCTGGATTCTGGAGTCACTCCTGAAAAGCGGATCCCCACTGGCTGCCAACCGCTATCTCCAGCCTTGGCTCTGCCCTGGAGGTCACAGAATCTGGAAGGGTGAGGAGCGCGAGCTGGAGAAGGAATTCGTGCGAGGTCAGAAAGATCACCGGGCTGCGGACACTTTCACGGTGTCCTGTCCCCGCTGCTCCTAAGTCAGCTCTGCGGGAGGAGCCCTGGCGCCCGGAGCCCCTGCTTCCGGCTGCTCCTTTGCACCTGGACACACGGTGCCCCAGCTTCCGGCTGCTCCTTTGGACCTGGACACATGGTGCCCCGGCTTCCGGCTGCTCCTTCGCACCTGACTCGCGGAGCCCTGGCTTCTGGCTGCCCCTTCGCACCTGACTCCTGGAGCCCCGGCTTCCGGCTGCTCCTTCGCACCTGGACACACGGTGCCCGTGACCCTCTGTCACTTTGGTTTCTGCCTGTGTTGGGTCTGCACTGCTACGCCGCNACTCCTTTGCACCTGGACACACGGTGCCCCAGCTTCCTGGCTGCTCCTTCGCACCTGACTTCCAGAGCCCTGGCTTCCGGCTGCTCCTTTGCACCTGGACACACGGTGCCCTAGCTTCCGGCTGCTCCTTCGCACCTGACTCCCGGAGCCCCGGCTTCCGGCTGCTCCTTCGCACCTGGACACACGGTGCCCGTGACCCTCTGTCACTTTGGTTTCTGCCTGTGTTGGGTCTGCACTGCTACGCCGCCTTTTCTCTAGTGGTGGTGCAGAGTCTTATCATGCTGGCTTCTCTTGTTGCTTCTCTGGGCTTCCCTGGTGGCTCAGATGGTAAAGAATCTGCTTGCAGTGCAGGAGACANTTCTGCCTGTGTTGGGTCTGCACTGCTACGCCGCCTTTTCTCTAGTGGTGGTGCAGAGTCTTATCATGCTGGCTTCTCTTGTTGCTTCTCTGGGCTTCCCTGGTGGCTCAGATGGTAAAGAATCTGCTTGCAGTGCAGGAGACACAGGTTCGATCCCTGGGTCAGGTAGATCCCCTGAAGGAGGAAATGGCAACCCGCTCCAGCATTCTTGCGTGGAGAATCCCATGGACAGAGGAGCCTGGCAGGCTACGGTCCAGGGACTGCAAAGAGTTGAACACGACTGAGCACTAACACTCTCTTGTTGCAGAGCACAGTTTCTAGGGTGCACTGGCTCAGCAGTTTCGATGCACAGGCTCAGTAGTTGTGGCACACGGGCTTAGCTGTCCCACAGCACGTGGGATGTTCACTGATGGGAGATAGGACCAGTGTCCTGGGCATTGGCGGGTGGGCTCTTCACCACTGAGCCCCAGGGAAGTCCCCCATCATTTTTGTTGATGCTTCCTCTGTCCTCATTGACCCTCCCCTGTGATGCTCCTGCTGTTTCCCAGGATCCCCCCCGCCC
>SJYV01028037.1:1857-11876 GCA_006410875.1 Neotragus pygmaeus
CCTGGAAAATCCCATGGATGGAGGAGCCTGGTGGGCTGCAGTCTATGGGGTCGCGAAGAGTCGGACACAACTGAGCGACTTCACTTTCACTTTTCACTTTCCACTTTCATGCATTGGAGAAGGAAATGGCAACCCACTCCAGTATTCTTGCCTGGAGAATTCCAGGGACGGGGGAGCCTGGTGGGCTGTCGTCTGTGGGGTCGCACAGAGTCGAACACGACTGAAGCAACTTGGCAGCAGCAGCAGCAGCCGACATCTACACCAGGAAAAGACCTTTGGCAAGACTGTCCTCAAATGCAGAAGAAGGGGCGGGGAGGACAAATTTGGAGATGCCACGGGTTCTCTCTGCTGGGAACATCTGGGCCTGGGTGCCACCCTCTGGCCCCACCCCCCGCAGCCGGAGCGCCATCTGGTTTCTTCAGGGCTTCCCTGTGGCTCAGCTGGTAAAGACCCTGCCTGCAGTGTGGGAGACCTGGGTTCAATCCCTGGGTAGGAAAGCTCCCCTAGAGAAAGGAAAGGCTCCCCACTCCAGTATTCTGGCCTGGAGAATCCCGTGGAGTGTACAGTCCATGGGGTCCCCAAGAGCTGGACAGGACTGAGCGACTCTCACTCTAGTTCCTCGGGGCTTCCCTGGGGGCTCAGCTGGTGAAGAACCTGCCGGCCAACGCAAGAGACGCACGTTGGGTCCCTGGGTGGGGATGATCCTCTGCAGAAGAAAATGGCAACCTGCTCCAGCGTTCTAGCCTGGAACATTCCCTGGACAGAGGATCTTGGTGGGCCCCAGTCAGGGGGTCGCAGAATCAGACAGGACCAGCGCACGGGCAGGCCGGCACGCATATGCTGGTTTCCTTAAATGCCTGTCGGTCGCTTAGCACTTCGTTCTGTCGTCTGGCCTTTCTGCTCCCCCTTGACTCCTCGTGCTTATGTTCTATATGAAACTAATAAAGACACGAACAGGAAATATAAAATCACCATGAAACTAAAGCAAACCTGCCGCAGACCCTGGAGGGCCCCGTGCAATCAGCGCTGCGCGGAGCTACTTTCTGGGAGCCGTAACCCTAATAGCTTGCTCGGTGCGGGGCGCAGCTGCACGGCTCCGGGGACAGATATGCCCCTTGTTGGAAAACAGAAGGGCTTGTAAAATGATTTTCACAAATTTTTTTTCCCTTAATATTTTCCCAGCTACCTCGGGCGCTCCTTCCCCTCTGCCCTACTTAGCTAAGTAGCTGGAGTCTGCGAGGAGCCGCGATGAGGGAAGAGTGAGATTTCCCTGTTTATTATTCTTGATAAATGGTAAATTATTCTAACAACTTTTCTATTCAGTTTTTTAATAAATCACATTATTATTATTATTATTTTTACTATGAGGATTTTCTTTCTTTCACAGCTTTTCCGGGCTCACGTGTGTTTTGGGAGGGAGTCATCCTAAGTTTGAATTTTGCCGCAGGAAGAGTCTTGCTTCCGAGGCCGTGGCCTACCCCCGAGGCCGTCTTCTTCTGCTCGGTCTGCCCTCTCTTCATCTCACACAGACGTGGCTTCCCCCAGCTCTCCTCTCCTGTCCGCCCTCCCAGAAGCCCTCCCTTAGGTGAGCCTGCATGCCGGCCCCGTCCGCGGTGCTTCTGGAGACAGGCGTCCCGTGGTGCCTGCTCCTCAGCCTGTGGTCCTGGTCAGGGGGACTGGACGCTCTTTGGCTCGGCCCGGTCTCTCTGCTCCCTTAGGCAACCACGGCCAGGTTCAAACTTCGCTTCAGTGGTTGCTACATCTGTCATACAGCTTCGAATGAATTGCTTCCTCTCTCTCACATGCAGCCTCCTCAGTTAGAAAATGTATTTAATAATATGCACCATCTGAGTGTTGTGAGGATCGAGTGTGGGAATGCATGAAAAATGGACAGTGAATTGTAAGGCCCTCCACATATGTTACTTCTGTAAATATGCACTGTTTTTATGGAGAGTCCTTAGGAACAGTGATCACCTGTGAGTGTGAGAATAACTTAGAGGACCAATCACACAAAGGAAAAATCTATTGTAAACGATTTAAAAATATATGTGAAATTTTGGGGCTCCTCATTTTTCCGACCCAGAAATTCTTCTATGTTTATGGAATTTTTCTAAAAAATTTTCAGGCAGCTCTGTTAACAGACTTGTCCACTCTCTGTTAAGCTAGAAGCCACATCCTTATACAGTAATTCTTACTTCTGTCTAAATTTGAATACCATACTAATAATGATGATGATGATGATGATGATACGCAGCATTTTAAAAAGTATCTTTCATGTGGCCCATCTCTATCCACATATTAACTCACTGAGTCTTCACATAACCCTTTAAGAAAGGTGCAGTCAAAGCCTGTTTATAGATAGAGAAGGGGGCAAAATCATGAATAGGGTTGTAGACATGATGGCCTGGAATTCACTCATGGTTGTTACTGCTACTGCTACTGCTAAGTCACTTCAGTCGTGTCCGACTCTGTGCGATCCCAGAGACGGCAGCCCACCAGGCTCCCCGGTCCCTGGGTTATGACTCAGGAATCCTTGCGTTTAACTACCCTGAGATATAACCTTCTAAACTCTAGGGTTACTGTGAAGAGTAAAGAAATGATGACTGTTGACTCCCCACCTGGCTCTGTGAGTGTATGGTAAATGTTATTTTCCCTCCACAGATGCATTCGAGTTCATGAGCACTGTCTCTTTCTCTTGGGTCACGCCTAAACCGAGATTTACTGCACTTTGTTGCCTCTGCAACTTTGTATGGACAAGAGAGTTGGACCATAAAGAAGGCTGACCACCGAAGAATTGATGCTTTTGAACTGTGGTGTTGGAGAAGACTCTTGAGAGTCCTTTGGACTGCAAGGGGATCCAACCAGTCCATCCTAAAGCAGATCAGTCCTGGGTGTTCATTGGAAGAACTGATGCTGAAGCTGAAACTCCAACACTTTGGCCACCTGATGTGAAGAGCTGACTCATTGGAAAAGACCCTGGTGCTGGGAGGGATTGAAGGAGGGAGGAGAAGGGGACGACCGAGGATGAGATGGCTGGATGGCATCACTGACTCAACGGACATGGGTTTGGGTGGACTCTGGGAGTTGGTGATGGACAGGGAGGCGTGGTGTGCTGCGGTTCATGGGCTCGCAAAGGGTTGGACACGACTGAGTGACTGAACTTAACTGAACTAAACTGTTGCCTCTGCAGAAAGGTAGGTTTGTTCTGGAACGTTATATATCCTAAGTCCATAACCTTCAAAGTTCACCTTAAACATCACACACAAAAAGGGGCTTAGGTATGCACATGTGTGAGTCTTGTACAAGACAAGGTGAAAACTTGCCACAAGTGTCTGATGTCTGAGACCCGGAGAAGGGGGAGGCGCACGGGGAGGGTGTGGTCAGGAGAGACAGCTGCTTCCCATAGACTCCCAACGTTCCCTGTGACGCTCCTGGCCAGTTCTGCTCCAACTCCTGACCCGCACAGCCTCCTCAGCCACCCAGAATAAAACAAAGAGGAGGAGGAGATAAAGACAAGAATTCGATTAAAGTGACCATGCCAGGACACTTGAGTCCACTAAACTTGGAGCAAGACAGACTTTGGTGTTTAGAATGATGATCTCATCCCGTCAGCCGCTGAGGTCCTGTATTCAGAGCCGCACTTCTCCGTGGGGACCCTTGTTCCCGCAGCATTAGTATCACCTGAAAAGCTGACACAGTGCATATTCTTGGGCCCAGCCTCCACCCATCAGCTCCAAACTATGAGAGGGTCCCCATAATCTGTTTTAAAAAGTCACCCAGGTTCTGATTTGAACCCAAGTTTGATTATCATTCAGGGGTGCTGGGGTGGGGGCAAAATGTGCTGTTGTCAAGCCACAGCTGCAAGCTAAATGCAGCCTACTGCTGTTTTTTTTAAAANCTGGAGTGGGTTGCCATTTCCTTCTCCAATGCAGGAAAGTGAAAAATGAAAGTCAAGTCACTCAGTCGTGTCTGACTCTTCGCGATCCCATGACTGCAGCCTTCCAGGCTCCCCCGTCCCTGGGATTCTCCAGGCAAGAGCACTGGAGTGGGGTGCCGTTGTCTAACTCCTTACCCACAGTCAGTCCCTCCCCTGCTGTCCAGGAGACAAGATCCCTCCTGATGATCTTAGGGCCTCCTTGGGAGTTCCCAGGAACGGTCAGAAAAGAGCAGAGGCAGTCACGGGTGAGAGGACAACTGCAAAGCCTTCCCCTCTTCCCCAAGTGCTTGTCTGTTAAGCAGTGCTCGCGAGGCAGTGTCCTCCCCCACCAAACTCTGCAGTTCGAGACTCGGAGCCACGGTGGGCAAGCAGAGAGAATGGGGGGCTCCCACACCCCCAGATCCTTTTCTCCCTCTGGCTTCAGCTTTCCAGCTCCAGCTGCCCTGCTCCGCCTGTTCTGAGCCCTTCTTAGGGGCCCTCTCNGACTGAGCAACTTCACTTTTCACTTTCATGCACTGGAGAAGGAAATGGCAACCCACTCCAGTATTCTTGCCTGGAGAATCCCAGGGACGGGGGAGCCTGTTGGACTGCCGTCTCTGGGGTCGCACAGAGTCGGACACGACTGAAGTGACTTAGCAGCAGCAGCAGCACACGTCATAGACTCACTATCATGGCTATTAAAAGACAAGCGATAACTAGGGTTAGCCAGGAAGCAAAGGAAAAAAAAACAATATTTTTGCATGGCTGGTGGGACTTCAAATTGGTGCAGCCAATATGGTAAACAGTAATGATGTTCCAAAAAAATTAAAAACAAAAACACTGTACAATCTAAAGATCCCAGTTCTGGGCACTTATCTGAAGAAAAGTGAAACACTAATTAAAACAGAAACACGCACAGCAACGTTCATCGCAGCAGTATTTACTCCAGTCCCCACACGGAAGCAACCAAATGTCCGTTACTGGATAGATAAAGGAAATATATGTATGACTCAGTCATGAAAGAGAATGAAACAAAGCCATTTCCAGCAACATGGAAGGACCCGGCAATGAGCATACTAAGTGCATGGAGTCACACAAAGACATATCACTCCATTACTTATGGGCAGCATCTATGAATCAAGTTAAGTATAAATGAGCTCATTTACGAAACAGAAACAGATGCACAGACTTACAAAAAAACAAACAAGCTTGTTTCAACCAACAGGGAAGCCTGGGGTGGTGAGAGGAATAATTTAGGAGGTTTGGCTTAGCATATTCACAGCATGTACACAAGAGATAATTAATGAGGACCTACAGAATAGCACAGGGAGTCCTACTCAGTGCTCTGTAATAACCTATCAGGGCAAAGAATCGGAAGCAGTGTGTACGTGTGTGTGTATATATAAACACATGGATATGTATGTGTGTGTGTGTGTGTGTATCAAAATGACTGAATCAGTTGGCCATACCCCCAAAAAAGACAGTGAAAATCAATGCTATTTCACTATAAAATAAGAACTAAATTAAAAGAAAGAACAGAACTGCCAGTGGTTTTCCTCAGGCCTGGGTGACGTGGCTGCTGCCACCTTCCTGGAGCCTGTCTGGCCTGGGTCCGAGGGCTGGAGGACTACAGAGCTAGGCAAAGCGTGAGGGTGCGCCAGGGAACGACTGCCCCCTTGAAACTGGAGTACCTGGTCCACTATGGATGGGAGCCCAGTCTCCATGTCCAGGTGGTACCTCATAAATGTCAACCAATCCTAGGACACTCAAGAGACAATGGAGCCACTGGCTAAAAATGTTCTGAAAAGTCACCAGGTCTCAACTTCTTCCAGAGGTGGGGTCCACACTGGACCCCTCGTTTTCCCCCACCTAAGTACAAGAGGATCATCCACAACCCACTTTGGCCAGGGTTTGGGTTTTGTCTGCCGGATGCAGTGCAAGGGAGAAGAAGTAAAGAGCTTGGCTCTGGCATATTCCATCCATCCTATAACCCAGCAACAGGAGTTGACTCTAGGGCTCAGGATGCTGAAGGAACTGGAGTGGGGCATAACGCAGTGCTGCCCCTTGTGGACATTCCCTGTAACTACAACTTGTAAAGCCACCTAGTGAAAGGCAGTTGTGCCCGACTCTGCGACCACATGGACTATACAGTCCGTGGAATTCTCCAGGCCAGAATGCTGGGGTGGGTAGCCTTTCCCTTCTCCAGGGGATCTTCCCAACTCGCGGATAGAACCCAGGTCTCCTGCATTGCAGGCGGGAGTCTTTACCAGCCGAGCTGCAAGGGAGGTCCCCACCTAAGGACACTTCAAATTCACAAGACCTGAGACCTGAGGGGTTGTAAAGGACACCTGCCCTCCAGCAATAAGAGTCCCATGGAAAGAGGAGCCTGGCAGGCTACAGTCCCTGGCACCATAAAGAGTCGAAGACCACTGAAGACACTTAGCATGCACGCATGCACGATAAGCAAAAGCAAGGAGGTTCCTTAAAAAACCAGAAATGGAACTACCACATGATCCAGTCATCTCATCTTAAACCTGGATGCAAAGAAAAACCATAATTTAAAAGACATATGGATCCCGACGTTCACTGAATCACAGTTTACATGAGCCAAGACACGGAAGCAACCAGAATGTACATCATCAGACAGATGGATAAAGAAGATGTAGTATATCTAAACGCACAATGGATCATGACTCAGCCATAGAAATGAATGAAATAATGCCTTTTGCAGCAACATGAATACACCTGGCAAGGATAAGAGCATAAGGTCAGATAGACAAAGACATATAACCTATGCTACCACTTACAGGTAGAATTTATAAATCAAATTTGTATAAATGAATTTCTTTACAAAACAGAAACAGACCCCCAGAAACAGAAAACAAACTCGCTTGTACAAAAGGACAAGGTGAGACAGTGGGAGGAATAGTTTATGAAATTTGGATTAACAAACACAGTATATATACACAATACAGAGTCAATGAGGACCAACAGCATAGCATTTGGAGCTCTATACTCAATAGACTGTAATAAGCAATCCAGAAAAATAGTGAAAAGAAAGCTAGATAAATGTATAACAGAATCAGGTGGCTGTATCCCCCAAACAAAGAGGACAGTGAAAATCAATGCTATTGCAGAATTCAACAAAACTTAATTTTAAAAAGGAAGGAAAGAAATTTCAACAGGATTCCACATGTGTAGATAACCTAGGTTACCGTCACATTGCTGGTGCATGGGAAGCTGGGGTCCCCAGGCTGGAGTGGTGTGGAGCTAGGGAGCTGGTGAGGGTGTGCCAGCAAAGGACGGGCCCCTGGAACTGGAGGGACCCGGCGATTGCGGATGGGCCCCGATCTCTAGATTCAGGTGGCACCTCATAGATGACAAGCACTCCTTGGGCACCACAGAGAAGGTGGAGCCTCTGGGATAAAAGCTCCGAGAAGTCGCCTGGTCTCCTCTCCCAGTGCTGAGGCTCCCACCTGCTATCTCCTTCCTCCTTGTCACTCCAAGTAAGTACAACAGCACCGTCAAAACCCCAGTTTGGCTANCGTCTGTGCACTCGTCCCCCAATTCATATGTTGAAACTTAATCCCCAAAGTGATGACATTAGGAGGTGGGGCCGTTGGGAGGTGCTTAAATCTTGAAAGTGGAGCCCTGGGGTTCGAGCCTTTGTAAAGCTGGCCAGACAAGTGAGGACACAGAGAGAAACTGCCGTCTGTAACCCAAAGAAGGCTTTGACTAGAACCCAACCATGCTGTTGGAACCACTCTGTTCTTGGCCTTCTAGCCTCCAGTACTGTGAGGAATACATTTCTGTTGTTCCTAAGCTATTCAGCCTGTATTATTTTGTTACAGCAACTGAGACTAAGACAAGCTGTCCTAGTCTTTCTTTAATACCCATATTTCTGAAATGTCAGGGCCAACTAAGTCATTGTAGACCCAAAGATAAAATGCTTTTTGAAGGAATTCAATTGTGAATCACTTTAGAGATGAAAAGTCCTTTAGTAAGGCAAATATATTACTCTTTAATTAATCTGATTTATACAATTCAGTTTTTGCAAGTTATTCCTGAAATACCATAAAACAGTGATAGATGTGGAGGAGGCTTCACAGCTAATCCCTCTGCTCATATTATAGATAAAGAATCTGAGGTTCAGAGAGGTTGCCCACATCACAAGCTTGCTAGTGACAGAACCAGGATCAGGATGCTTGTAAAAACAATAAATTTTCCATCCACAAGAATTATATCATAACTACATCATTAAAACGTGTTGTACACAGGAATTCACTGCTGGCTCGGCTAGAAAGATGATTGGAAGCAAAACTTCCCATTTTCAGTTCCGTAGTGTGGTTTGATGTGGCACCTCCGAAAGTATTGCTCCAAGGCTGGATTATCACAGCACCAACAAATAAAACTACAGATATGTGAAAGGAAAGAAACAGTTAAAATTTTTTTCCTCTCTGGCGAGACAGCAAAAGAGACACAGATGTAAAGAACAGTCTTTTGGACTCTGTGGGAGAAGGCAAGGGTGGGATGATTTGAGAGAATAGCATTGAAACATGTATATTATGATCTCCAGTCCAGGTATGATGCAGGAGACAGGGTGCTCAGGGCTGGTGCACTGGGATGACCCTGAGGGATAGGATGGGAAGGGAGGTGGGAGGGGAGTTCAGGATGGGGAATACATGTACACTCAAGGCTGACATGTCAATGTACAGCAAAAACCACTACAATATTGTAAAGTAATTAGCCTCCAATTAAAATTAATTAATTTTAAAAATTGACATTCAAAAAACTAAAAAAAAAAATTTTCCCTCTCTGATGATTGTACTGACCTGTTAGATCCAAATGCTATTTTCTTCTAACTATATTTCCTGTGTTTCTCCAGCTTTGGCCCATGTCACTGTTTCCTGCTTCCTTTCCAAACTCACACGATTAGAGCTCACTCTTTCTCTTCATCCCAGAAAAATCCCCAACTCCGTTATTCAGAAGTCTTTAGAAGAGCTGACCTCATGGGTAGTCCTGGGTTGATCCCTCTAGACTGTGCCTCTGGCCCTCTGCTCTAGTCACCAGGATGCGGCTGCTAATCCTGCTGAGCTCAACAATCCCACCGTCATCCTGCTGGGTACCTCACCTCCAAGGGGTGCAGTCAGCGACTGCTTCTCTTGTTATTCACAGGACAGCTCAGACCAGGCTATGACTCCGTACAGGACGCCACTGAAGGATAATCCCTTGAGTAACAGAAATGCCGTTTTAGGACTCACAGGCCCAAGCCCAGACTCTGGCTGAGGCACCAGCTGCTGCTAAGTCGCTTCAGTCGTGTCCGACTCTGTGCAACCCCATAGACGGCAGCCACCAGGCTCCCCCGTCCCTGGGATCCTCCAGGCAAGAATACTGGAGTGGGTTGCCATTTCCTTCTCCAGGGCATGAAAGTGAAAAGTGAAAGTGAAGTCGCTCAGTTGTGTCCGACTCTTAGCAATCCCATGGACTGCAGCCTACTAGGCTCCTCCATCCATGGGATTTTCCAGGCAGAGTGCTGGAGTGGGGTGCCGTTGCCTTCTCTGAGGCACCAGCAGGCTTCAGCAAAGGGGCAGAGGGGTGGTTCAGGGTTCAGGCTGAATTCCCTGACAAGAAGAATTGATGCTATTAACCACTGCCTGTAAGCATTCTCTTCTGTGAAAATGGAACTGGGTCTTTTAAGTAATTTTCCTTTGCCTGTGGTCCTATGTTTAGCTTTGCCAATTGGGGACAGTAGAGAAAGACTGTTGTTGTTATCCAGTTGTCAAGTCATGTCCGACTGTTTGCAAGCCCATGGACTGCAGAACCAGGCTTCCCTGTCCCTCACCTCTCCCAGAATTTGCTCAAGTTCATGTCTGTTGAATTGGTAATGCCCTCCAACCAGTGATGCCATCCCTTCATGGATCACTGCCTTGTCGTGGTAAAGGGACTTGTGTAACTCAGTGAAGCTATGAGTTGTGATGTGCAAGGCCACCCAGGACAGACAGGTCATAGTGGGAAGTTCTGACAAAATGTGATCCTTTGGAGGAGGAAATGCAAACCACCCCAGTATACTTGCAGTGAGAACCCCATGAACTGTATAAAAAGG
>SJYV01028039.1:3563-16275 GCA_006410875.1 Neotragus pygmaeus
GATGGATGGATGGATGGAAAAGATGGACAGATGGATGGATGGATGGAAAAGATGGACAGATGGATGGATGGATAGATGGATGGATGGAAAAGATGGACAGATGGATGGATGGATGGATGGATGCTGGATGGATGGATGGATGGATGGAAAAGATGGACAGATAGATGGATGGATGATGGATGGATGGATGGAAAAGATGGACAGATGGATGGATGGATGATGGATGGATGGGTGAATGGACAAGTGGATAGATAAACAAACAGATGAATTAACCTTTTCTTCAAAGGCAGCCATCCCCTCACTTAGATCTCCCCCCATACATAGAACTCTCCAGAAGGTTTCATATTCAGGGGCCAGATTTCCACATTCCACAGCAGAGGCACTCTCACCAGCCGTCAGGATATAGGAACTCCTCCTGCCATCCTTAAAATAACTAGACTGCAAGGGTCATGAGACACATCAAGCAAAACATCAGAAAGAAAGAAAAGGGACAGACTGGAGAAACTGAGGACTCGCCTGATCCTTGGCAGACGTGCTGTTTCAGAGAAGACCCTTGCAAAGTGAAGCACCTGCTTCGGATTGGATTTCTCAGGATGCTTTGTAAAATTACTGCATCCATCAAATATGCTGTCCTGACTTTCTCCCTATCCCACCTCTTTCAGGCCAGTGTTTTAATCTCACCATATTATCAGGGCCTTTCCTGCCTGCAGTCTACAAAGCAGCCATCCCCCTGCACCCTGTCCCCAGTCAGCCCTGGTACTCCTCACCTATCTCACCTGCATGTCTGCCTCCAGAGGGCTCAGGACCACAGTGCACACCAAGTAATGCATTATCTGTTCGCATCCCATGGGACCCCCATATACTATGTCTCCATGAGAGCAGGGGTTCTGTGAGGCCAGCAGGTCTGGAACCTTTAAGGCAGGCAGAAGGCTGGAGACCCAGAAGAGAGCAGATACTGCAGCTGAAATCCAAAGGTGCTCGATCAGGAGGCAGAGTCCATTCTCGTCAGGGGACACCAGGCTTTCCTCGTAAGGCCCTCAGCTGATTAGGCCAGGCCCACCCACAGCATGGAGGGTCACCTTCTTTCACAATCTACTGCTCCAAATGTTAACGGTGGCCCAGTGGGAAAGAACCTGCCTGCCAATGCAGGAGACCCAGGTTCGACCCCTGGGTCGGGAAGATCCCCTGGAGGAGGAAATGGCAACCCACTCCAATATTCTTGCCTAGGAAATCCTATGGAGAGAGGAGCCTGGAGGGCTACAGCGGGCTACACAGGATTGCAGAGTTGGGCCCTGACTAAGCATGCACGCAGACAGGCAAGGCCACATGGAAACCCAAATCCTGAAGAACCCTTTGTGCCTTCCAAGGCAGAGATTGTGGGAACGCTCACAAGGGACATTTCTGGGAGCTTTGAAGTCCTACCACAAACACAGAGTCTAGACCCAAACCACAGTCTGTTGACTGTCACGAGGAAGCACATGTCATCTGTCTCCCCCCACCACACTCCAGTGCGGCCCCTGGAGTCCAGACCTCTGACGTCTCCCTGCACTGGGTCTCAGCAGCCCCTGAGCTCCGGGCTCCCTGGGTGCCGGTCCCCCTTCCCTCTGCCCACCCACCCTGTCGCCATAAGGAAGCCACATGTCCTGCACGGCCCCGCCCCTTGCTCCCCACACCGTCACACTGCCGCTTTCTTCACAGCATCCTCCAGGCTGAAATGCCTCCCTTCTCCCTCCGGGTCTGGGTCCCTGGATGCCCGCAGTGCACGCAGCCTGCGTCACCACGCTGAGCATTTCCTCGGACGCTGTCCTGAGTCCTCACCAACTGCCACATGCGTGCTAGCTTGCCTCCTCCAGGCCAGCGGACGGGGGTCTTCCCTCCGGCTGCAGTGGCCACCATCCCATTAACAGCTGGAGCAGAAGCAGCAGAAAAGGCTACCTACTGCCTTTCTATCTCGGTCTTGGTGTCTCCTGGAGCCCACGTTTATGTTTATTTGGGCCAATGTATTAGATGAATGTGTGTTTTTCTATTTCAGTTACAGGTTTCACCTCTAATCTCTGCAATTTTTATAGCCCTACTTAAATGCTGTTTTGATGTGTGTATCAGCTATTCAGGCGTGTCTGGCTGTTTGTGACCCCATGGAACTGTGGCCCACCAGACTCCCTCTGTCCATGGAATTTTCCAGATGAGAAGACTGAAGTGGGTTGCCATGTCTTCCTCCAGGGGGATCTTCCAAATCCAGGGATGAAACTTGGGTCTCCCACATTGCAGGCAGATTCTTTACTGTTTGAGCCACCGGGGAAGTTATTTAGATATGACCAAATAATGAAACTCCCTAAAATGATACCATGCATTGAAGTATTTTTAGATGGTAGGAAAACACACAAGAGTGGAAGGAGAAATACAGGCAGCCTGGTTTAGAGCACGCTGTCTGGTTCCGGCCATCAGATAGCAAGTGGATGAGAATGTGAGTCACAGAGTGAGTTGCAGACGCCAAATGTCAGCCTCCTAATTCCCCCATTAGCGCGAGCTGCACGGCCTCTCCGTGGCCCCGATCGTGTGTCTTACATCAAGGATGTTGATGGCGGCTGGTTCCTCCCAGCATCTCTAATGAGCAGCTCTGGGAGAAGGGGAGAGTCCTGATCCCCTCACCATCGCCTCCAGTGCCTTTAATCAGGGCTGAGAAGCCTGCTGCCGAACCTGGCGCTAATTACACATTCCTCAGAGACAGGATTGGGTTTACTGCAGCCCTCTGTGGACAAGGCTGTGAGCAAGAGAGTTTCTTCCTTCTGCACCAAGAAAATACCTGGCTTTGTGGTCAAAGTGAGGGAGCGCCAGGGATCCAGAGGAGAAAGAGAGATAAGGTGAGGACTCCTCGAATGGAGTGGGGAGAAGCTTGAGTCCTCAGAGGCGGGGGCTCTCACCACCCACCCAGGCTGCCCCGGGTCACTGGGACCACGCAGGGTCCTCCTGGGGCCCAGCTCCACGCTGCCCAGTGCCCCAGCCCCACAGGCTGCCAGAGCTTTTCTCTGTCATGAGCCTCAACACTCGATCCCTGTGTCTGTGCTCCCTACACTTGCTGGCTTGGCTTCAAGAGGCCCCGCACCCCCATTTCCAGCCCTTAACTCTCCCCTCCCACCCACAGGCTCCTGGGACGTCTTAGATGCCGGCAAGCTCACTAGACCCTGAAGCAGGGGTAGCCAACTAGAAGACAGGTCCGTGAACCTAGCCTGAACCTTTCCATCTGGCCACATTAAACGTAGGACTAAAAGGAGGCATCTTCCTGTCAAGTCAGACCCCTCATTTTACAGATTTCTTCCCAGAAATTATCATGAAAGGCCTGTAGCAGAGGCATAAAATCAACAGATTTGAAACTTCAAGTTGAGAAGGAACTCTTCGATGCCTCCCTCCACTTGGGCACCGGTCAGTTATTGTTCCTGTTACTGAGGACCAGAGGCCACGTCCGATGGCCTCTGCCAGGGGCTGAAGTTGTAACCTGAGCCCAGGGGAGCGTGGTGGGGGACAGACCCACAGGCAGAGGCAGGCCAGCGGGGCTCAGGAGGGGTCTGCGAGGCTCTGCGCCCTCCAGCTCCCGCAGAATTTCTGCTTCTCGATGCTCCTCTGGCATCTGGGAGCTCCCAGGGACTCACTCTTTCTTGTAAACTAGTCTTGTTGGGTTTCTATCACTTCTAACTAAAAAAAAAAAAAAATCATTCTTATGACAAAGCACTCCGTGTAGTCTTTAAATTGGATGGAATTATAGCTGTTTGGGTCTGCCTAGTGGTAATGAACACGCCTGCAATGCAGGAGGCGCAGGAGATGTGGGTTCCGTCCCTGGGTTGGGAAGATCCCCTGGAAGAGGGCATGGCAACCCACTCCAGTATTCTTGCCCGGAGAATCTCAATGACAGAGGAGCCTGGCGGACGGCAGTCCATAGGGTCACAAAGAGTCAGACGTGACTGAAGCATCTGAGCAAACCAGGCACGTCGCTGATTTAGAATAAATGCTGTGGTGTATACAAAAATAGTGAAATGCAACTGGGTTGCGGCCACGTCCACAACCCCACTAACCTGAGGTCCCGGCAAATACACCCCACTAGGCGGCATCCAGGAAGTCTGATACACCACTGTCACTGTTCATATGCAAATGGAGGTCCTAAGACACTTGGGAAGCTGTGAATAAACATCCCATTCGTTCGATAGGCAGCATCAAGATGATTATCAGCACCGCCTTGATGGATGGGGCAAAGGTGAATTCTCAACCCCTAGATGCGCTCCTGTAGGCATGGAACTGGCATGGAACTGGTTGGATGGGGAGAGCATCCCAAGAAAGCGGTTTATTCCAGGCACGTCTTCCAATTCCTGCTCAGGCAGTCTGGAGCAGGCGCCCTTTCCAGCTGCCTGCCTGGGGGGCAGATGAATGAGTTCCTGTCTGGAAAACATCTCAGAGCTTCTCGTGAAAGGTGGGAAATAAATATATGTTGCTCTTCCCATTTGGTATTGAGGAAAGATCCCTTCAAGAAGCAAGCTCTCTTTCCTCCTCTAAAATCTGGAGTATTTCCCAGAAGCTGCTGCAGTGGGGGAGTCCAGGGGAGTGGGAGTGAGGAAGGTGGGCCCAGCAACCCCTGCAGACTTGGAGGATGTCACGGCAGGCGGCGTGCCCTGCTTCTGGCCAGATGCCAGTCCATTAAAAGCAAAGAGTAAAGATGTATCCCTCCACTGACGTTATATCCGCACATAAAATCTGGCCCCGTAACTGCAGACCAGTGCCAAAATCTGTTTTGTTCATTTAAATTTCTGTATTTATTTTAATTAAGCACTAGCAGAATACCATTTGCACTGGCATATTGAATACCTTTGTAATTAACAGCACCGAGCTGGAGAGATGGGCTTCCTTCGCTTTCTTTTAATTAACTGAAATATTTCAAGGACAAGATCAGAATCAGCAATAACTTCTTTACAGAGGCAGAATGCGGGGGCTAGGGACTATGCCATTCATTGACAGTAACTGTAAGTTTTAAAAGTCAAGGACTTATCAGAGTGCATTTCTGCTTTTAGAGTCATTATTAGGAGCAAGAAAGCTTAGCAGTTAAATATTCTGAGTGAAAAAAGAAGTCTTCATTCAATACGGAAAAAAAGGTAGAAAAATCTAATTTGCTTCAGTGGGGAAAGCAACAGTGCCCATTCAAAGTGTTAATAAGTCACATGGTCCAGCTCACCGCCTGAACCCTAAAATGCTGGTCCTGAGTCTGTTTTCAAGGCTTCCTTCAATTAGACAAGTGGTCCCTCTCCCTACTTTGCCATTATTCCTTTTTCTCCAACACCTCCCAAACCCTCCCAACATTGAAAGCACTTAGAGGAATTTTTTCTGTTGGTTTGTTGAACTGGAATTCATTCCTCTTTGTACATTAGGCGTGTGTGTGTGTGTGTGTGTGTGTGTGTGTGTGTGTGCGCAAGCGCTCAGTCGTGTCTGACACTTTGTGACCCCATGGGTTGTAGTCTGCCAATTTCCTCTGTCCACGGGATTCTCCAGGTAAGAATACTGCAGTGGGTTGTCATTTCCTTCTCCAGGGGATATTCCTGACCCAGGGATCAAACCCATGTCTCCCTGCATTGCAGGTAGATTCCTTACCACTGGGCCACTGGGAAGCCCATATACATCAGATGCCCTTCCTTGTTACTCCAAAGAGCAGCCATGGAGACATCGCCTGCATGGCCGGTAGGTACAAGCAAGCCAGAGTTTGCACTGACACTCAGAACTCACGGGAAGCGGGGCCCTGCCTCTCCTTCACATGGCCCAGCCTGACTCTGCTGCATCTCCATGTAGCCCTGAAAGACAGGAGTTACTGCCTCATTGAAAATGGTCAACTGCAGCTGAACACAAAGAAATCAGCACATTCATCTGCAAACTACATCCTTCCCACTAAACTGCACAACCGCACATGTGCTCTTGCTACTATAAAAGGTAGGGGTTTTGCATCGAGGGCTCTTGGCAGGGGGTGCCCTGATTGACATGCTCTGTGCTACATATAAACTACTGAGATTCAGCAAGATTTCTTGTTTCATTTGCTGAGTTGAACAGCTTTGTCTTTTTCTCCCTTTTATGCACCTCAGCTCTGAGCTGAATTTTCACAGATGCAAACTGCCAAGTGAAATCCCTTCGATATTAAATTCCTCAACCATCGTAAAAAGGGGGGAATTGTCTGCCATGCTGAGGAAATGAAATATATTTTAGATTGAATAATCTGATGAATATGCTATCCAGTCCCAAACCACTTAATAAAAATCAGTCAGTTCAGTTCAGTTGCTCATTCGTGTCCCACCCTTTGTGAACCCATGGACTGCAGCATGCCAGGCCTTCCTGTCCATCACCCTCTCCTGGAGTTGCTCAGACTCATGTCCATTGAGTCGGTGATGCCACCCAATCATCTCATCCTCTGTCGTCCCCTTCTCCTCCCACCTTCAGTCTTTCCCACCATCAGGGTCTTTTCCAATGAGTCAGTTCTTCTCATCAGGTGGCCAAAGGAATGGAGTTTCAGCTTCAGCATCAGTCCCTCCAGTGAATATACAGGACTGACTTCCTTTAGGATGGACCAATTGGATCTCCTTGCAGTCCATGATGCAAGATGATTTTTTTCTCCACTCAGCCTCTTTCCCCCCAGTAAAGGCTGACAGCACTTAGCAGTGGGGTAGTGAACACAGCCACCCCCATTTCACAAAACTATAGTCATTGATCCAGCTGAAACAGGCTGCAGTTCCAGCAACTTGTCCATTGAGGTTCTCAGAATAGCAGGACTGGGACTTTGGACTTAGGAACCATCTCTCTGTTCAGGACTCCTCCAGCAGCTCAGAAAGCAAATAGTCCGCCTGCAGTTCAGGAGACCCGGGTTCGATCCCTGGGTCAGGAAGATCCCCTGGGGAAGGGAATGGCAACCCACTCCAGTATGCTTGCCTGGAGAATCCCATGGACGGAGAGGAGACTGGCGGATTACAGTCCATGAGACACTAAGGGTCAGGCAGGACTGAGCGACTAACACACTTCAGAAGGCACTTGCCCGGGGCTTCTCTCCTCCCTCTAATCCCAATTAACACAGCTCTGGGAACACCCCGAGTATCAGCCCAAGGACCAGCCGAGGGCACAGGATGGGTCTCAGCTCAGCTAAGTGGTCAGCAGGGCTTCCTCAGAGCTGCTCCCAGGACACATGGCCCACCACGTCTCCGGGCCTCTTCCTCGCCAGCTGGTCCCCAACCTGCCTCCCTTTGAAGGAGGGCTCTGCTGGGAATCCATGTGACTGGCGGCAGGGCAGAGCAATAGGCAGAAAAGTAGAAATAAAAAAGACCGGTTTAGCTCTAAAGAAAAGCCACGGGAGTCAGAGAAGGGGGAAGACGCTGATGTTGGGAAAGACAGAACCCAAAGGAGAAGGAGGGGACAGAGGATGAGATGGTTGGATGGCATCACCGACTCAATGGACATGAAGGTGAGCGGAGACAGTGGAGGGAGGGGAGCCTGGTGTGCTGCAGTCCGTGGACCCCCTACCCCAGAGCTGGTAGGACACCCACCATCCCTGAGCCAGTAAGACCCTGCCCCCAATTTCCAGGCTGGTAGGAACCTCCCCCGATCCCTGGGCTGGTATGGAAGCCCCTGAAAGTTTGTTGCTGAACCACAGAAAGAGACCCCTGGCCTTGCTGCCTGTTACCCTCTCACCCTCCACCTCTGAGCTGGTAGGTCCATCCCCTCCACCCCGTTCCCTGGGCTGGTAGGAAACCTCACCCCCCACCCCTGACATCCCGGAAACTACCTCCAGTTCCAAGAGAGAAGGTAGGACTCACAGAGAAGCCACCAGAGTCTCAGTGGCGGTAAGGTGGCAGCTGATCGACTTACTTTTCCTTTTGGGAAAAGAAGAGAAAAACAACTGAAGGCTGTGAGCCTTAGAGGAGACCCTTTGTGGTATATCCTGTACGTTGGCTGGTCCAATCCTTCCTTTCAAACACTTTGTAAACCATTGTAAGGAGATCAAGGGATTCAGAAACAGAAGGGGAGAGCCTGGGTCAGGCAGAGATAGAGACAGAGATCTTTATGACTCTGTCATAAAGAGACAATGGTATTTCTGGGCATGTTCACATCTTTCTGCTCTTTCTTACTCCAGAGATGGCACAGGTCCAGAGCCCACCATCCATGAGGGCAGGGAAACATCTGGAGTGACTGCAGACCCAGCTAGCTTTGGAGGCAGACAGACACAGGGAGTGTGAACCCAACATGCGCCCCCTGGGATGGACGGATGGTCCTGTCTCCACAGCAGGAATCCTTTTGCCCACAGCCCACCTGCTGCAGAGAGCATCCATCCACCTGCCTCTTCTCACACACCCACAACCAGTGAGAGGAAAACCAGAAAGGCAAGCCTGCCTCCTCCCCCGCATGGCCCTCTGGATGGTTTCTGACAAAGCCAGCCTGCCTGGTACTCACTCCTCTGTCCGCCCTGGAAGCCCAGAGGCTGGCCCAGGCCCCCTGGCACAGCCTGAGAGCCTCCGTGGGAGCTGAACCCACCACAGCAACCAGTGGATAGCGGTGAACGACTTTCCTCTGAGCAGGGAGGGCATGCAGGCATCAGTGGCCTGGCAGATTCAGGCCCCAGGCCCCAGAAGGCAGCCCGCCCACACCTCCTTAGGGTCCCCTGTATCCTCACTGGGTGCACCTCATCCTGTCCGTTCTGGGGTCACCCTAGCACCCCAACAGGGGCAAACACGCCCCAGCCGTGGGAAGGGGCCAAACGGTTGTGTGACATCGAGCAAGCGAGGTAGCCTTTGAAAGCAGAAGCGGGCCTTTTTTCTTAGAAAAAACAGTATCATTTATACTCCTCATCGCTTTGAAAGCCTCATGTTTTCTTGATTTTTTAGTGGGTTTACTTGTGTATCTATTCTGGCTGCTCGCTGGGTCTCCACTGCTGCACGCAGACTTCCTCCAGCTGCAGCAGTCGGGGGCTTCTCTAGCTGCGGTGCACGGGCTTCTCGCTGCAGCGGCAGAGAACGGGCTCTGGGGCAGAGGCTTCAAGAGCTGCGGCACAGGGGCCCGGGAGATTCGGCCACAGGTTCCAGAGGACGGACTCAGTGGTTGTGGCCCACGGGCTTAGCTGCTCCGTGGCGTGGGGCTTCTCCCTGGTCAGCGATGGAACCCGGGTCTCCTGCATTGGCAGGTGGATTCTTTACCACTGGACCACCAGGGAAGCCCTGATCTTACACTTTAAAAGATCACATTGATGGAGAAGGACCAGATATCTCTGTTTCCAAGGGCCTCATTGTAGCCTTACAGGGTGCAGTGGACCCCAAAGATGCCAGCTCTCGGGGCCCTGAAAGCCTGACTGGAGCTGTTTTTTCACCCACTCTCCCGCGTCCTCTCTGGTGACGACACCACACTGGTGCAACTGGAAAGCATTTGACCTTGGCCGGCAGGTCTCAGGTTGCTTGCAGGGCCCCTGTGTGATGACTCTGGGATCTGACTGGTTCATCCCTGTAAAGCCGATAGCCATGCCTCCTGCCTCTGTGCTCACTGGCCTGGTGTGAGGGTTAACGAGCTCCTTGTCCAGCTCTGAGAGGTGCTTAGGTAACACACGGCTCCTGGCTTCAAGCAAAAAGCTTTCCTTTGCCACATGGAGTTACTGAGGTCTCCGTGGGGGGTGAAGTGTCATCCCAACTTGCACAGGTTTAAAGAAATGCCTCCAATACTCTTTCTGGTTTTACAGTTTTATGGTTCTCTTTTTTAAAAAATTATTGTCCCACCTCAATTTTGTGACAAACGTTAGGAAGACATCTCCTATGATTTATATTTTTTATACCAAACAAATCTCTCAGATTTTTTTCAGTGGTTGCCTGCCAAGTGTGCAGATTAGATTGTTGCTATCAGTAGCTGCTTAACATGCTAGCATTTTCTTACATGAAATTGGAGTCTGTTTCGATTAATGTTGACAAGGAAAGTATACCTCTTTTACTTCTCCTTTGCATCAGAACATCGTATGGAAATGTACGGCTCAGCTACAAGCAATGGGAATACCCGCTGAGGCTCCACAGCCCGGGTCCAAGTTCCCTTAAGCAGCATGTCTTCTCAGATGCCACAACTCACATGATTATAATGCCAGCCAGCACAGGGGTGGTATTACATTCTGTTCTTCCCAGGGTTCTTGGCAGCCGAGACACAAAAGCATGTACTGATGAGGGTGCCCCATCCACTCAGCAGGCAGTTTATTCTGTTACAGGAGACATGCATGCAACAGGCGGATGCAGACCTAAGAAATTGGTGAGACCCCACAGCTGCCCCTGGGCGAGGTCAGGGGGCTTTCCTGGAGCAAAGGAGACCCCGGGGTGATCCTCAAATCCTTATATCTTGAGGGGAGAAGCCGAGATTGGATTGGCCTTGTTTTGGAACCACCTAGAACCCTTTGGGTCAACTCTGGGCCACCCCGGACTCCAAGCCCATTGAGACCAGGAGTGAGGAGCATGTGGTGTAAATGGATTTCCAGCTGGGGAAAAAAGTGAAGGAAACTCGAACACAGCCAAGCCAGATGATTCTCCATCCCCACCTCCCCCCAGATCCTTCTCCCATTATCTGCAACAGGCATCAAGGGGACATTGCCGGGAACACGTACGAGAGCAGAATCTCACATCAGGAAGTGAAAGTGAAAGTCACTCAGTCATGTCCGACTCTTTGCGGGCCCCCTGGACTACACAATCCAGGGAATTCTCCAGGTCAGAATACTGGAGTGGGTAGCAGTTCCCTTCTCCACAAGATCTTCCGAACCCAGGAATCAAACCCAGGTCTCTTGCGTTGCAGGCCAATTCTTTACCAGCAGGGGAACTCTCTTAAGACCTAAATTCTGGAAGAGCGTAGTCAGTGCATGGGGAGACAGACCATGTCCGGAGCAACTGAGTCAGGAAGCATGGCCAAGGCTGATTGCTTTTCACCCTCTCAATTCTAAATTATGACCAGAATTCTTGTTTCGGTTTGATTTGGTTTTTGTTGTTTTACATTTTGCATTAGGTTGTTCTTGTAAAAATACTAGCTTTTATTTCTTTGCCTGTGTCTATGTCCTTTTGTGATACGATTTTTCTCCTTCCATCAAGAGGTGAAATTTATTTCCCTAATCTCTGGATCTGCCTTTGTGATGTGACTGTGACAGCAGGGTGGAGCGCCAGCCCCATGTCTAGCACCCGTCTGCCTGGTCCCCATACAGACGCTCCTGGAACAAACCTGCACTCCCACCCACCTGGCAAAGAGGAGAGGCTGGGTGGATGAGAGCTTCCTCCTATACTGTCTACTCTCTGGGTGATCCACGTGCCTGAGCCTTGCCAAGGTTGGAAGAACAACGCAGAGATGTAAAACCATTTGACTGAGGTCACACCACTAGTGGCAGAAAGCAAAGAGAAGCTGAAGAGCCTCTTGATGAAAGTGAAAGAGGAGAGTGAAAAAGCTGGCTTGAAACTCAACTTTCAAAAAACTAACATCATGGCATCTGACCCCATCACTTCATGGCAAATAGACGGGGAAACAGTGGAAACAGTGACAGACTTTATTTCCTTGGGCTCCAAAATCACTGCAGACAGTGACTGCAGTCATGAAATTAAAAGGCACTTTCTGCTTGGAAAAAAGCTATGACAAACCTAGAGAGTCTATTAAAAAGCAGAGAAATTATTTTGCCTACAAAGATTCATCTAGTCAAAGCTATGGTTTTTCTAGTAGTCATGTATGGATGTGATAGTTGGACCATAAAGAAGGCTGAGCACCAAAGAATTGATGCTTTTGAACTGTGGTGTTGGAGAAGACTCTTGAGAGTCCCTTGGACTGCAAGGAGATTAAACTAGTCAATCCTAAAGGAAATCAATCCTAATATTCATTGGAAGAACTGATGCTGAAGTTGAAGCTCCAATACTTTGGCCACATGATGCAAAGAACTGACTCATTGGAAAAGACCCTGATGTTGGGGGAAAAAAAAAAAAAAAAACGGAAGGCAGAAAGAGAAGGGGACGAAAGAGGATGAGATGGTTGGATGGCATCACCGATTTGATGGACATGAGTTTGAGCAAGTTCTGGTACTTGTGATGGACAAGAAAGCCTGGCATGCTGTAGTCCATGGGGTCATAGAGTCAGACACAACTGAGCAACTGAACTGAACCCCATTCGTAGGTAACTTGGCCAGGCACTAAAACTCAAGCTGCTCTGATTCAATTGTAAAATGACTCTGCACCCAATTCCAATGTCAGTGTAGGAGATGGCATTCCCAGGTGAGCAAGCAATTTTCACACACCAGCTAGGTCTCCTGTAATCTAACTTAATTCTGAATTAGAGTCCATAACCTGGAGATGTCCTTTGTAGCTCAGCTGGTAAAGAATTCTCCTACAATGCAAGAGACCTGGGTTCCATCCCTGGGTTGGGAAGATCTGCTGGAGAAGGGGTAGGCTACCCACTCCAGTATTCTTGAGCTTCCCTTGTGGCTCAGGTGGTGAAGAATCTGCCTACACTGCGGGAGACCTGGGTTCCATCCCTGGGTTGGGAAGATTCCCTGGAGAAGGGAACAGCTACTCACTTTAGTATTCGGGCCTGGAGAATTCCATGAACTGGATAGTCCTTGGGGTCTCAAAGAGTCGGACATGCCTGAGCAACTTTCACTTTCAACCTGGAGGTAGCATCTGATCCTGCAAGCTGAGGGCTCAGTCCTACAAGACTGCCC
>SJYV01028040.1:0-11456 GCA_006410875.1 Neotragus pygmaeus
GCACTGGGAAAGGCCAGAGCCCCTAGGGCTGGGCGGGCTGAGGGGGTCTACCCAGGGTGAGGGAGCCCTAGGAGCAATGTCCCCTCTGTCCACTAGGTGTCGTGCTTGGCCACGCCGTGTACCAAGCCACCTGGAGCCGAAAGGACCCTAGCGGCTGGAGCTTCACACCACCAGCAAGCCCATATCCCTGGGGGTCTGTCTGCTGATCATAGTGAGCGATTCAGACTGGAGCCCATAGATACTGCCAGCTCCTTCATGGATATGTAGGCGAGTGTCTCCCCAGCTCCTCTTCAGACCCCGACGACTCAGGGTGGGGAGAGGGGGCGGGCTACAGTCCTAACAGGCTCCCGGTGAGTCTGCTGTTGTTGTTGCCCAGGAAGCTCTGGAGCAGCCCTGGCTGGTGGTGGCAGGGACCGCCATGCAGAGCCACAGTCCTCTTCCCACCTCATGCGGACGCAGCGACCCGAGAAAGACTTTGATTCTCCTGGTCTGGGGCAGGGGGCAGGAATTCTCCTGAATTCACAATTCAAGTAGGAATTAGGAACTAGAACCCTGCAATTCCCTGTGTCCCCGTTAATCCATCCGGGACGAGGTGTGAAAACTCAGCCCCTGACCCAGGGAATACTTGCTCTCAGAAGAGAGAAGGCAGCCCGCCCCTGTGAAGACTCCGGAGCTCTGATGTCCTGAACCTGGCTCACCCAGTCAGTCCACAGAGCTGCCTAAAATCACCCTTTTTTGAGGGGAAGGACCTAGGGGGCGGTGCTGCAGAGGGCCATGGGTAGGATGCCTTGCCTGTGTCCACCTTGAGAGTCAAGGACCCCTTAGCACCCTCGCCCGTCTCCACCAAGAGAAAGTCCCCAGGGTGCTGGTGCCGTGATCCCCGTCAGTGAGTGTGGACAGCAGCTCAGAATCCCAGCCCTGCTGCCTAGGGGCTGGGCGACCACAGCACTGGCTCAGCCTCTCTGTGCCCCGTGTCCTCACCTGGAGGTGGGGAGCCACGGTTCCCAGACCACAGGGCCCCTGAGGGGACAGGTAGGAACACTCTCAGGACACAGAAGCTTGCCTGACTGGCAGAGGGGGATACGTGAGTGTCTGCTGGGAGGAGTGCGCGGAGGAAAGGAGCATTTGGAAGCATCAGCCATGTCCCATCTGCCCCTGAGGACTCCCGGAACAGGGCTGGGGAGGAGGGGTGGCTGTTCCCGTGGACCCATGTGGGGTGTTGGCTGCGCCCTGCCCACGTGGTTCCCGTGGACCCATGCGGGGTGTTGGCTGCACCCTGCCCACATGGCCTGAAGACTCTGGAAACAGCAGTTGTCTCCAGGCAGGGGCTCGGGTGCATCAGTGGCAGAAAACATGCCACGCTGCAGTTTTCTCTTTGTTCTGCTCACAGTTTTTAGCCAGGTCTATATTACTTTTTCCAGTTAACGATAAAGTTGGCCCTAGGGTTTGCAGGGGAGGAAATGGCACCGGCCAGTGCCTTCTGCGTCCAATGGCTTGGCAGTTTGGGCAGAGCTGTCTTCTGACAGGGCATCAAACCAGCGCCATCATCTCAGGGCACTGCAGGGCAGCTGGGACGCCCCTTACGATCAAAGGTACCTCCCAGCAGCAGCAGGCCCCGCGGAGCTCCCGGCCAACAGCAAAGGAGCGGCCTCTGGATGTCTGGCCCGTCCTGGGTGATGCGCACAGCCCACCCCGCTCCTAGTCACACGTTTGTCCCTGGTGCTCCTCTGCCTCCTGCCTGGCATCCAGGAAGCAGAGACTTGTCCTCTGGTTTCCAGCCATTCCCAGCTCCTACGACAGTACCTAGCACACAGTGGGGGCTTAATAAATGCTTGGGTCCAGAATTCACTGGCTCCACACTTCTTTAAGCTTTGGGGTTTTATGTATTTGTTTTGGCTGCACTGGATCTTCGCTGCCGCACAGGAGCTTTCTCTAGCTGTGGTGAGCGGGGGCTACTCTCTAGCTGTGGGGCACAGGCTCCTCACTGTGGCGGCTTCTCCAGTTGCAGAGCACAGGCTCCAGAGTGGTGGTGCACGGGCTTTGCTGCCTCGAAGCATGTGGAATCTTCCCAGACCAGGGATCAAACCCATGTCCCCTGGATTGGCAGGCAGATTCCTAACCACTGGCCCACCAGGGAAGTCCTGGCTCCAAGTTTCTGAGCATGAACCTGCAGAACACAGCCTCCTAGCCTCAGGGGACAAGGCAGTCGGCACCTGTCCCCTGGGGCCTGGTGCTCACTCCAGGGAGAACTGGAGGGATGACACAGGGAGAGGGCAGAAGCTTAATGGGCCATGGAGCCTGGCCCAACCGGGGCCCCTGGAAGCCTGTGTGCACTGCTCCAATAGTTGGCTGGGACCATGTCACGGTGAATTATTCGCTTAACCAAAAGGTATTCAGCAGAGCTGAGCAGCTTAAAGCCCAAGGCCTGCTGATCCATCAGGGACTCTGCCTCTGCAAAGCTGCTCCACCCTGGAAATCTGCACAATGCACGTTTCCCTGCACTAATGGGTACAGATGTTATCGAGTGAGTTACTTGGTGAGTGAGGCTCTGGATGGATGTGAACTGAGGGGACCCCAATCATCCCACTTCAGCACTCTTGGAAGGGAGAACCTAGCCCTGTCCCCACAAGAATCCTGAGCAGGGGAGCTGGTCATACTGGGTTCCTAGAGGAAGATGACGAAGAGAAGGCAACAGTGGGGAGCAGTCCTGGAAGCCTGCCTGTAGGAAGCAAGACCGCAGCTGGACCTGCTAGGGAAGGGCAGTATAGATGGAAGGAGAGGACCCTTTAAGCAGAGGACACCCTGGGGGAAGGTACAGACAGGAGCGCTATGATGGGAAGAAATGGACAAGGCTGTGGGAGCCGTGCGGGCACAACCAAGGAAGGCGGGTGTCCAGGAGCCCAGACACAACCTCCAGGGCAGCAAGTGAGTGACCACAGGCAGGAGAGACTGTAGCCCAGGATGTCAGGCGGGCTGCCCGCAGACCTCACGTGACACAGTGACAAGGAAGCTCATTCCCCAACAGAAAGCCAGGGCGGGACCCACAGTTTCCGTCCCTCACATGGACACCGGGTCCCGGTTTCTGCTTCCTGCCCTCAGGCGGGCAGGTGGAGGTCCATTCTGGTGCCCCCTGAGATGGAAGGACACTTCTGAGCAGAAGGTGAGGGGGCATCAAGGCAACTGGGCCACAAGGACCTTGGGCCGCCTCTCACAGCCCCGCCTGCCCACGAGGGACACATGGGCATAAGGGTGTCATCCCTCCATCCTCCACCTAGGTCTGGCCCCTTCCCAATCCTGCAGCTCCCAAGCCACCCCTACTATCTGGAGGGACACCCAGGATCCCCCAGCCAGCTGAGTGGCCCTCCCTGATGACATAACATATTCCACCACCGAGGGGTCCTGCCTCAACTCTTGTCCACCTTGGATTCATCTTGGTTCATCTTGATTCATGACTGGCATCGGGTAGTATTTCCCTCCACTGCCTAGGCCCTGACCCCTGTGAAGACGAGACAAACCCTGGTTGACCCAGTCCTCAGCTCAAACTGTCCCATCAGTCATGGGGCAAGCACAGGGAAGCCCAGGGCTCAGCCTGCCACCCTCATCCTGAGATGAGAGGTGAGAAATGGAGAGAAAGAGACAGAGATGCAGGAAGGAACGCTGAGAGAGAAGGAGCGAGGCAGCAAGAGCGATACAGGAGAGAGACGAGAGATGGGGAGACGGGGAGACGGAGACAGAAGCAATGGGAGAGAGACAGGGACAGGCGGGGAGGGGGGCAAGGGAAGAGACTGGGAGGTCGGGGGAGAAGGGTGACTCCGCTGCCTCCCACTGCCCTTCTGGGTGCCGCTGATCCTGGTGACACCCTCCACGCTTTGCAGTCACTGCCTCCCAGAAAGGCAGCAAGCGTGGCCCGGGGCTCCCTCGCACTGCAGGCCAGTGTGGCTGCCCTGGATGTCACACGCAAGCATGTGTCCCGCCTCCAGCTGCTCAAGGCCACTGCTCTGGCCTCCGAGGGCCCCTAAAGGCACAGCCACCCCCTCTCCACCAACCTGTGCTCTTCCGGTTGGTGAGTGTTTAACTGGTCACCAAATATTCTGATGATCATTTTTAGGTGTAATCACCCCCATTTTACTAAGGAGAAGGCAGAGGTATGAGGAGGTTCAGTGTTTTCCCAAATATGCCAGAGCCCTTGGTTGAGACCCAAGTTCAAGCCTAGGCATGAGATGGTGGCTCTGGTCTCTCAGGGAGAAGCACCCTGGTGACCGAGCACGTGGGAAGGCACCCCTGAGCTGCTGGCTGGTGCTCCCTGCTCAGGGAGGGCTTCCCTGGTGGCTCAGATGGTAAAGAATCTGCAGATCTGCCTGCAACGCAGGAGACCCGGGTTTGCAGGAGATTCCCTGGAGAACGGAACAGCAACCCACTCCAGTATTCTTGCCTGGAGAATTCCAGGACAGAGGAGCCTGAAAGGCTACAGACAGTCCATGGGGTCCCAGAGAATCAGACATGACTGAAGCAACTAACACTTTCACTCCCCCCCCCCCCACCTCACAGGGAAGCTGGAAATGGGCCATCTGGGAGTGTTCACACCAAGGGCATTAGCATGTGCACCAGCCAGGCCAGAGGACCCTGTCGATTGACTAGACTTTAAAAGGTGAGCCATGCAGATCAAACCGGGAAAGGTTTGTAGCCGTTACATTGTGAGTAGCACCCAGAAGCCTTGCAATATTCCTCCAAAGTCTACAATTCGTACCCACTTCAGCAAAGAAGCCACATGTGTCCTGATGGGGGAGTTGGGGACGTTCTGCCTTCAGCATTCGTGGCTGTGCTTCCCTCTCGCTCCTGAACTCAAGCGGGTGTCGACGTCACCTTCCAGCCACACTCGCGGCAGAGGAGAACACGGGCGGAGCGCGGCAAGTCGGGAAGACCTGCAAGAGCTTTGTGTGGGGACCTGCTGGTTGCGGCGTCAGGAGGACACGGTATGTGGACCTGATTTGCGAGCTACGTACTACCACATCCCCATCAGGATCGCAACACAAGTGCACGTTTAGGTCGGCATCCTCCGGAGAGCCAGCNGCTCCTGAACTCGAGCAGGTGTCGACGTCACCTTCCAGCCACACTCGCGGCAGAGGAGAACACGGGCGGAGCGTGGCAAGTCGGGAAGACCTGCAAGAGCTTTGTGTGGGGACCTGCTGGTTGCGGCGTCAGGAGGACGCGGTATGTGGACCTGATTTGCGAGCTGCGTACTACCACATCCCCATCAGGATCGCAACACAAGTGCACGTTTAGGTCGGCATCCTCCGGAGAGCCAGCTTTGGAACGGTACCAGCAGCACGGTCCCAGCCCCGAGAAGGGCAGTGGGAAGGTGCCCCTGAGAGTCGGGGGCTCTCAGCACCCCCATCACCTCACTAACACCCCTTCTCTCACTTCCTCTAGAGTGCTCATTATCCTTGGAAACCTCCACCCCATCCTTCCTTTATTGAAGTAGGCAGGGACTATTATGGGCCATTTTGTCACCGTGGCAACCGCTGTGGTCTGAAGGGTTTGGAGAGCCCTGGTTAGGCTGGCAAGGCTGCTCTGATGGGAAGTGATGAGGACAGCATATCAAGGGGGGCTTTTATGAGGCTGCGCATGAGGCCCTCACCAAACATCCTCTCTGCACCATGGGGAGGGCTCCCACTGGCAGCTGAGTCCACATGGAAAACTAATGAGGCAGCATGATCCATGGGCCCTTGGAGATATCCTAACAAGCCCGTTTAGAGGGTGAAAGCAGCAGAGACCCACCCAGGCCCCTCCCAGGGAAAGGATGTGGGAGCTCGGCTTGGTCGGACCCCCGGCCATGCCCTGGGCACCTGGGGGCTAAGTCCTCACACAGGGAAGGTCACTCCCTATCCCAGGACACTGAGGGGTCTCAGGTGGAGCTGTCCTCAGGAAGGCCACACATCTCCCAGGAGCTCATACCCTATGTGTGAACTCAGGAATGAAAGCAACATGTATTCTGCAAAACTAATGACCACTAATTACAGGAAGGCTTCCCCCATCCTACTTCTAAGTCAAATTATCACCATCCTTCACTTCAACTATAGCTTTTTCAGATAAAGTAATAGCTAACACTTGCTGGGTTTTTCCTCCATGCCTGCCATTATCTAAAGTCTTTTCAGTGGTTATCTCAGGGGCACCAGGGACCCGTTTTGTGGAAGACAATTTTCTACAGACCTGGTGGGTGGAGGGGATGGTTTGGGGATTCAAATGTATTGCAATTATTGTGCACTGTATTTCTATTATTATTGCATCAGCTCCACCTCAGATCACTAGGCATTAGATTCTGGAGGTTGGGGACCTCTGGATTATTTCATTGAATCCTTCATAGGAACTTTAGGAAGTGGGTACAATTAGTCTCTGCATTTTACAGATGAGGAAGTTCAGTTCAGTTCAGTCGCTCAGTCGTGTCCGACTCTTTGCGACCCCATGAAACGCAGCACGCCAGGCNCCCAGGAATCAAACTGGGGTCTCCTGCATTGCAGGCGGATTCTTTACCAACTGAGCTATCAGAGAAGCCTCACAAATTAAATTTGTGAATTAACGATGACAACAAATTCTTTGGCACACTTCCCATTAAGAAGTGGAGACTATGTCTCTGTCTCTTGAAACTGAGCAGGCTCTGTGATTGCTTTGAACAATAGAATTAGAGGGATGTGACACCACATGGGCTATGCAATGTTGATGGAGATCTATGGAGAGGACCATAGAGAGGCCCACATGGAGAGGATCCATGGACCCAGCTGAGCTCTTGGGTGACAGCAGCATCGACCTTCCAGCCCTGGCAGGAAACCTCTCAGAAGAGGCTCTTTGATTCCAGCTTGGGCAGCTGCAGCTGACGCCACATGAATCAGAAGGAAGCTGTGGTCATCCACCTACCCAAACTGTAAACTCATGAGCAAATGAATGCTACTGGTTTAAGCAACTAAGTTTTGGGCATGGTTTATGATTCAGCAATAGATAACTGAAAATCTTTGTTCTTTTTGGATAAAAACATCCATCAGTGGGTTGCGATGATAATGAGGATTAGCATCTCTATGATGTTTATGTGAATTTTATCACAAGTACTGTCAACAAGACAAAAGCAGTGATACTTAGAACAGTGGCAAAACAGCTATGAGTTCTTGTGCCAAATTCACAGACACGTTGTGACTTTGGAGTGCTCTGTTGACAAGGATGGTTATGACAGCTGGTTTCAGCAGGAAACCTGATTCTGACTGATTAGCTCTCTTTATTTCTCATTAACAACCTTCAGCGATTGGCCCATTCTGGGAGTTGCTATATTCGAGTTGGGGCTTCCCAAGTGGTTCAGTGGTAAAGAATCTGCCTGCCAAAGCAGGAGACACAGCTTTGATCCCTGAGTCAGGAAGATCCCCTGAAGAAGGAAATGGCAAAACACTCCAGTATCCTCGTTGGGAAATTCCATGGACAGAGGAGCCTGTAATTGAACTAAGTTTAAGTGTTATTTTAAGTGTTAGTTGCTTCCATTGTGTCTGACTCTTTTGCGATCCTAGGGACTGTAGTCTGCCAGGCTTCTCTGTCCATAGAACACTCCAGGCAAGAATAATGGAGTGAGTAGTCATTCCCTACTCCAGGGGATCTTGCTGACCCAGGGATTGAACCAGGGTCTCCCACACTGCAGACAGATTCTTTACTGTCTGAGCCACCAGTGCTGTGCTTAGTTGCTCAGTCATGTCTGACTCTTTGAGACCCCATGGGCTGCAGTCTGCCAGGATCCTCTGTCCATGGGAATTTTCCAGGCAAGAAGACTGGAGGGGGTTGCCATGCCCTCCTACAGGAGATCTTGCTATCCCAGGGATCGAACTGAATTGCAGATGGATTCTTTACCCACTGAGCCGTCAGGGAAGCCCCTAAACATATTAATTCCATGTGCACAATAGAGCAATTTGATGTTTCTACTCATTGCAAAATGATCACTACTTTTTACTTAGCTCATGTTCATAAGAAATTCTGACTAGAAGTTATACATACTTGAGTAAAAGTAGGAATATTAATTATAACTTAATAAATGAAAATTGATAGAAAAAATGTTTAAAAACATGGTATCTGTGCATGAACTTAAGTGTTAGTTGACAGCCAAAAACAGAGCTATTTCTATGTTGTAAAGACAGTGCCTGGAAATGAAGGTGAGTGTCTGGTATGGATTCTACCTCTGTTTTTGCCTTTAAATCTCTTTGAAACTCCGGGCAGATAATTTCACCCCAACTATCTTCTTATGTAACACACTAGGACAATGATTCTCCACTTAACTCACTATTTTTTGAGAGGTTGAAATAAAATAACATGCAAAATACAATACTTTAGTGATCTAAAGACATCCTCTGAATGTGTATTGGTTGAAAACAAGATTGGGGTTCTAACTTGAATATATCTTTTTTTTGGAGATGAAGAACTTTAGGACCCAGATGGTGCTTTCATCTTTGCTTCTAATGGAAGTTGGGACTTTGGAAGAAAAAGGATGCTATGGGGGTATGTGTATCTGGCTAATTTGCTGACTGGCAGCACTTNTTTTTTTGGAGATGAAGAACTTTAGGACCCAGATGGTGCTTTCATCTTTGCTTCTAATGGAAGTTGGGACTTTGGAAGAAAAAGGATGCTATGGGGGTATGTGTATCTGGCTAATTTGCTGACTGGCAGCACTTAATGTGATTTGGCTTTTTATCCAACGAATAAACTCAGAGTGATAGACCCTTGGCTGAGGCACCTGAGAGCTTCTAATGAGAAGCAGAAAGGAAATATCTGCCTGGAAACTTGCCGACTTCATCAATAAGACTCATATCTAAATTAGAATCAGAGAGAGGGAAAAAGTCCCAGATAAAATTACACAACCAGTACCGAAAAGGACATGGGGAGTGACAGAGGAATATCAAGACAGACACGCCCAATCATCTATATGAAAATATAACAAGAAAGGGTTTCAGGAAAACATTCTATGGACTCTATTGCCTATATACAAATAATATGTGAGGAAAAACAAAGTATTCTGATTTTAACAAAGGAATATAAACATAAAATTACAGGTAAAATCAAGACTGATACAATACAGATAAAATCCCAACAATGGTTGGGATTCAATTAGAAATTGATACTGGGAACAGATACTTTAATATATTAGAGTCTATATCATTCAGACTGAAATAGTTGATTGTGAGTAATTTTGTATAGAAAAAAAAAGATGAAAGCATCTATTTCACTTTAAAAGTGAGAAACTGGAAACTTTTAGAATATTGGATTAAAAACTAGAAAGCAAATATTTATGGGTCATATATGCCCCATATCATCCCATATTATCCTCACCATGTACCTGTGAAGTAAGGAGTAATGTAGCCTTATTGACACAGGAGGATACATGTGTGACTCATTATAGAAACAGATAATAATTATTGAATATGGTACAATGATTACAGTACCACAATTAGTTTTACTTGCCTGTCTATTTTCAAATTATACATAATAACCAAAAACCCAACAGAAATGTTAGGACAGTAGATTTTGGCAGCTTTGAATGTGAGGTTGGGTAATACTCAGGTCTAAGAAATATTCCTTTTTTTTTTGAAAAGTAGAATGAAAGTGGGCAGCAGAAAAGAGAACCTTATAGTCAGAAGAATTCAGAAAAACAGTAATGAAAATCTATGAAACAAAACTATGGATTTAAATTCTCCCTTCTTAAATCAACTTAGATTTTACGATTGAGGGGTGCATTAAGAAATAATCCATTCACTTCTTTTTAAAGGCCGCTAGACGAAAATTTACCATCTAAGCTACCAGGGAAGCCTAAAAATGTTCTAGTTACTATAGGGAGAATAAATTGGGGCTTCCCTGGTGGCTCAGAAGTTAAAGCATCTGCCTGGAATGCAGGAGACCGGGTTTGATCCCTGGGTCGGGAAGATCCCCTGGAGAAGGAGATGGCAACCCACTCCAGTACTCTTGCCTAGAGAATCCCACGGAGGGAGGAGCCTGGTAGGCTACGTCCATGCGGTGGCAAAGAGTCGGACACGACTGAGCGACTTCACTTTCACTTTCAGAGGAAAAGTGGGTTAAGTTTACAAAAGCTTGCTTTAAGCAATTAATACTTGAATGTACCTATTTTTAAAACTGAGGAAACAGAAAGGTGAAATTGACAGAGACACACACGTGCTCGCTCTGAGTAAAGAAGCAAATCAAGTATGACAAGTCCAATCTTGTGCAAAATAAGCACAAGTCTTACTGAATTGCTCAGTTTACAGTCAATGTTGAAAAAAATCTTTTCAGTAATAAGTCAGCTGTCAAAGCACTAATAAAGCACCATCTAAGAGAATATGGTAATTTTTTTTTTTAATGACAAATATAATCACTTAGGTCTTCTCTTTGGGCCTTTTCTATGCCTGTTCATGTACATTGCATTGCTTACAAAAGGAAGCTCTGAACGCCATAAGAATGATTGCTGCAGCTTTCCATTAAGATTAAAATTTTAAACAATTAAAGTCATCCATTTACATGATCTACATTTATAATTCATTGTTCATGCTTTGTTTAGGGAGTGCTGGAGGAAGAAGCTAGATTTAAAGAATAGTAAGACGTGTGCAGTCGACTGCAAGGAGATCCAACCAGTCCATTCTGAAGAAGATCAGCCCTGGGATTTCTTTGGAGTGAATGATGCTGAAGCTGAAACTCCAGTACTTTGGCCACCTCATNTTTCTGCCATAAGGGTGGTGTCATCTGCATATCTGAGGTTATTGATATTTCTCCCGGCAACCTTGATTTTCAGCTTGTGATTCATCCACCCCAACATTTTGCATGACATACTCTGCATGTAAGTTATATAAGCAGGGTGACAAGACACAGCCTTGATGTACTCCTTTCCCAAGTTGGAAACAATCTGTTGTTCCATGTCCAGTTCTAACTGTTGCTTCTTGATCTGCATACAGATTTCTCAGGAGGCAAAGTCAGGTGGTCTGGTATTCCCATCTCTTTAAGAATTTTCCACCATCTCCACATTCACTGCTATAACCCAACTTCAGCACCCAGTCATCAGCTCACCTACATTAATTACTGTTATCCTCCTCCCTATTCTCCTTCTAGTGTTGTTTCCTATTTGCTGACAGGCAAATCTAGCAAGCTGGATTATGAACTGTTTTGTTTAGTCGCCCAGTTGTGTCCAACTCTTCGCCACCCAGAGGACTGCAGCACACCAGGCCTCACTGTCCCTCACCATCTCCCGAAGTTTGACCAAGTTTATGTCCATTGCTTTAGTGATGCCTTCTAGCCATCTCATCCTTTGATGTCCTCTTCTCTTTCTGCCCTCAATCTTTCCCAGCATCATGGACTTTTCCAATGAGTCAGCTGTTCGCATCGGATAACCAAAATACTGGAGTTTCAGCTTCAGCATCAGTCCTTCCAATGAGCACTCAGGATTGATTTCC
>SJYV01028051.1:0-11631 GCA_006410875.1 Neotragus pygmaeus
CCTGTCAGCCTAGGATGCATTTATCTGAAAGCTTGGTTTGTGTTGAAGAACTGCTTTCAAGAGGACTCACTCACATAGTTGTTGGTAGGAGACTAGTTCTTTATCACATGGGCCTCTTCACTGGGCTGCTTTAGTGTCCTTGCTACAAGTTAGCTGACTTCCAGCTAGACCAAGTAGTCCAAGGAACCTAGACAGATACAGTAAATGTTTTCATGGTTTAGCCTTATTTTGTGATTTCTGCATTGTCCTATTGGTTATACAGGGCTTCCCTGGTGACTCAGTAAAGAATTTGCCTACCAAGCAGGAGACCTGGGTTCAATCCCTGGGTCCAAAAGGTCTCCCAGAGAAAGAAACGGCAGCTCACTCCAGTGTTTCTGCCTTGGAAATCCCATGGACATAGCCTGGTGGGCTGCAGTCCATGCGGTCACAGAAGTGTCACTACATGGCTTAGTGACTAAACAACAGCAGTTGGTTACACAGTTAGACCTATTCACTGTGGGAGGGAACTGCACATATCCCGGAGGGCAAAGATCACTGGGGGCCATCTTGGAGGCTGGCCTACCACACATACTATGTAAAAAGGAAGGGAAAGATAAAAGATTATGGTTATGACACTTTATTTTATTAGTTCCAGGATCATGAGATTAAAAAAATTTTTTTTTTTACATTATGCCTACTAAATAACAAAAAGGGAACTTGAAAGCTCCCCACACTGGATGTATATATAAAGCTCTTAAGTACATAATAATTACTTTGTCTATTTAATTCATATTTCTTATCTTATGAAAGTCATACCTTATCTAAGACTAGAGTCTGACCCATATACATTACTATGTGACCTTAGACTAACTTGGTTTATAGTCTGAAGCTGCCCTTGTAGAAGAAAAGGTTCGGACATGATTTCTAAAGCTCCTTTCTAGGTATAAAATTCAGGTGACAAAAGATAAGTAGTGTGAATGCTTTCAAGATAGGAAGCTGAAAGACCAAAGCCTCCTTTCCATCTCATCTAATGGTCCTGTCTATCTTGAAATTAGTCCTCTTTGGATTTTATGACACTATTCCTAAAAACATTATACATATTCCTGTCGTCATGTTCTGCCAAGTCTGTACTGAACTTTTATGTTCATGCGCTTCCCCTTGGTGTGCTTTGGCAGTAGGTGTATAAAGATGATTGGAGAACACTTTGCTTTCCAGGGCTCCTAGTCTAGGAAAGGCAAACACATAAATAAATCCTTGACTGTAAAATCAGTAACTAGGACCCATAATGCCTGCTTTTATCCACGTGAAGCTTAATCTCAGTTATATCCTGTTTCTTGATTTGCTTTGGCCTGGTTTTCATAGTTGAGTATCTTAGTGTATTGCCATTACCCAGAAATCCCACATCTACCAGTTTGTCTTTTGAGCTGTTACTTTTACACCAGGTCAACCCTGATGTGTTTTCACTTTTGTTGTAGTTAGACCACTCTTTGCTACTTGGTTAAGGAAAGCCTTGCCTTCTGAAGACACTAGCTGGTTTTTAGGAAAGAGGAAAAGTAGTCCTTTGGATAAGTCTTGCTAGAAGATATTAGAAGTTATTAGAAGGTTCTCATTGGCAACATCAGAAAAATTAAAAGAATGAAAAGGGTGATATTGATGGAAAATGGGGCCTTATCAGTGTGGTGTGATTACCACAGATTTTTAAGGAAATGCTGAATGTCTCCTTTTTTTCTGAGTGGTCATCCTGTTCAATTTTATGACAGTGTCGAAAATGTTCATACTTGGTCTGTTTATGGCCTGAGAAAGTACACCGTATCTTTACCAATCTTGATAGGCTGTAAGAATGGGACAGGAAATGGTGCTTATGAGGAACCTACTAAGCCTAGGGCTTCTTGAGCCTAGAGGGTTCCATTAACTAGGTTACCAGAGGATGCAGATTAGGATAAAAGATTCTTAGCCTGATAGATCAGACTTCTCATAATTTAACGCATCATTTCTTCACACCCATCTTGACACAACAAAATAATAGTCCCTGTGAAATGATAGTCCCTGTGAAATTTTCCTTTGTGACTTTGTCTTTTTTCCTTTCAAATGCTTTTCCCCTAATAAACTCATTAATACTTCAAGACTCACCTTTAACATCATTTCATCTTTGAATCTTTCCCTTTGAGTGGGTCTCAGAATTTTGTGTATATAATACTATTATTTTAAAAATAATCTTTTATTCTCTTGCTAATGGATTTTGAAAATCCGTGATCAGTGTGTTAACTTTGGTATTCTCATTGACTCCCATATTTCCTGCAACATGGCTAATAAACATGGATTTGAAGAGTCAAAATTAAATGTGAATGAGTTTTATTATTGATAAAAAGAAGACTTGATACTACTCCTATGTTTTTCCTTTATGAATGGTTCACATTCCTCTTCTGTTGACTTCATTGAATTATATCTTCTCTCATTCTCTAATATATTTTCCATTTTTTTGTTTTGAACCAGTTGTTAAGGGAATATTAGTCATCACAACAGTTCTCTGAAGTAGATGGTATTTTTACTACTTTATGGATAAGGAAACTGAGACTTACCAGGAATTAAGTAGCTTGCCCAGGCTTTCATGGTTGGGGTCAGAAGTCAGTATTTTACATCATTAAATATAAATAAAACACACATGACTGCTCTTGTCTTATGTGCTGGGTATTTTCTCTTTGTCTCTCCAGATCTGCTCTACCTTTCTCTCTCCAACTCTGTATGCCCGACTAACTTGTACAGTCAGTGGGCTGTTTTATGACTTTAGTGCTGTTGCTTGTGAATCCAAATAAATAATAAACCAGTGTGGGGATAGAGGCAGAAGTCTACTATGTACCCCATTTAAACTTTGCATCCTACATATGTACCATCTTCAAGAAAATTTCAAGCCCAAATTGGTATTTATAACATTTACTACTTTCCATTCCAATTTAAGCATTAAAAACAAAGTTTTAATATTAAAATTTGATGTTTGTTATAGAATGCACACATGTATAAGGTAAACTTTATTTGTGATTTATATATGAAATTACAAACTGAGACCAGTAGTCCGCAAAGTCTGCATTCTCCTGACAGAAACATTGAGAGGTTCTAGGTGAATAGCGTTGTAAAATTGTTACTGATGCACTAGATAACAAATGCTTCATATATTTAAAGGGATATTAGCTGATTTGACTTATTTTGTTCAATAATGAGAAAATGTTTCTTTTGTGACGTTCTTAGAGGACCATATTACTGATAACGCACCATTTAAAGTCAAATCTAAGTATGTCGTTATCTTTCAACCTTCTGTTCTTATAAAACAAAAACTTAGAGTGAGCCTCATTGTTATTTAATATGAAAGTGATACTCCTTTGAAAAGAAAATATGTATGTGTATGTATATATAATTTTACTTAACCAGTCTGACTTTTAAATATAATCATTACATTTCATTGGCCCTAAACATTTTGTCTATTTTGTATTACTATAATCATCTCAACTCACATCGCATTAGTATAGTTACACTGGGTCCTCGGAATATATGAGTATCTGTAGCTTGATTTATAATGTTGCATTCTACTCAACTATAAAGCTGAAAGGGTGAGAATAGCACTGTAAATTTTATAAAAATCCTCTAGTCATCCTTAGGAATGAAAGTGTAATATATAAACAGTAGTTAAAGAATGAAGGATGACAGTAAANATATATATAAATAAAATTTTTTTTTTTGGCCGCATCGTGTGGTGGGTGGGGTCTTAGCTGTCTCACCAGGGATCAAACCTGTGCCTCTTATTTTGGGAGTGCAGAGTCTCAACCACTGGACCGTCAGGAAAATTCCAAGCTTTCATTCTACAGGCAATGAAAAGGCAAGTTCATACATTAAAAAGTAAACTATTTCCATAGACATGCAAGTATTCTTCATTCACCACACAAGGGCCAGATATAAACATATATCAAAGATTTTACTTATCAGTATTAATTAATTAATCTGCACCTTATGCAGCTGTAAGATAGACAGATGATAGAAATTTAAGCCCAGTACCTTGCTCAAAGAACTAGTAATCTCTTTTTCCTATTTTTAAGTTTTGTATTATCTTGGATTATTTGAATTATTTGTCTAGTATCTCCCCTTGTCCTCTTAGCTCCTTTGATCATAAACAATTTTCAAAGCTTGTTCTTCTTTTCAATAAGGATTGGTCTGGTTATATTTGATCTGTGGCAAGAGTGTAAAATAATCATATAACTCTCCTTGAATGTTCTCTGAGAAACTGGAACAATATAGCGTTGAGTAAACAATATTGCAAAAGAATTGACTTGTGTTTGAAAATGTCATAAGGAATCCTGTCTGAACTTTTAAAAAAAGCCTCTCTCACTTTTCTATCCTGAAGCTAGAAAGCTAAGTCCAAGGCATAAGATGCTCCACCAGATTTCATTCACAGTTTTCATGAATTTGGCTGAATTTCTCTCTTCTTGAAGTTTGAAAATGCTTCTAAAGTCCCTGACTTTCCAGGAAGTGGCTCCATCACTACCTATGAGCCAAGCCACGTTTCTGGAGGAATTTTACAGGCATCGGCTGCACACGTAACTTCAGTCCTTGGTCCTCACCACTGGTTTTGCCACACCTGATTAAATGAGAGTCTTTTTCAAACATGACACTGCCCTGTGATCTTGGTTGCAGAATCCATTTGTCCAATTGCATCCTGGTTCAAAGAGGGGCAGAGTCTTATCCAGATCAATCCAAGCATTTGTTTCTGCATTTTCAGAGACAGGAAACTATAGCAACACTTCACAATGTCTCATTTTGGCTTTCACTTGCCTAGCCTACCAAGTTGATGTTTAGAAGAAGTAGGAGAAAGGACTTCATGTATCCATGAACATTAAAATATAGTGCCAATGTCATGCGTTCTAAACAAGGAATCACAAGACAGTTCTTAGTTCATTATGTTCTATGCAATATATTCATGTTCTGCTGGATGCTGAGGGTGAGTGGATTGCTTTCACGAAGTACATCTGCTTCTGGACTCCGAAGAGTCCTGGGACCTAGACTCAGTCCCTTCGAGCAGTCTGAAATTGTCTAAGCAACGTTAGCTCAGAATCCTGTCGCCACAGCCTGTTCGTGGATGGATCAGAAGCTCAGATCATCTTTCCACAGCATCAGAGACTCTTCAGTGTCAAAGACACAAATTCCAGAATGTAGTCTGTAGTAGAAACCAATCAGCTTGCTATCACTCGATCTGTAGGCAAGTGGCACAGGATAACAGACTCATTTGATATTAAGAATGAGAGTCTGTGGTTAATTTATCACAGTAACCAAAATTATAAGGATGGGAGAAAAATGCTACTGGAATTTGTTACATACCATTTCATATGGTATCACTATTTTCTTTGAGGATGAGGATGTATTATAAACCGAGAAAGCACTGAAAAATCTCTAGGACTTGCCCATAAAGTGTACCATATTTGAGAAAAAAAAACAAAACACCTTAGTAACCTCCTTTTATCTATATTGACTTTATCTAGAAGAGGCTGATCTGACAGCTCTTCTCAAGCAGAGTTTATAATAAAGCTGGGCTAATTAAGAGGCATGGCACATATGAAACCATCAGAACTGTTTCTAGTTATCTTTTTCTTTTTATAAGATGAAAGAATAAATCACTGTGAGTTGCCAGGGGCCCTCTAAGAAATCCTAAAGAGTTTTAGGTGGAAAGCGTGGCCTGGTTTTACTCCTTAATTTTAAGGTCTGAACAACGGCAATAGGGAAGACAAAAATTGAAAGTGTTGACAGGTGATTTTGCCACTTGGTCGCAATAGCCTCAATGAGACCTGGGAAATAACCATTGATCACCTATTCAACCCATAAACTATTTTAATATATACCATAATATAACATAGTTTGTTTAATAAACTAGCATAGTAAGGAAACATGATTGCAAGGAAATTTAACTTTATAATAAGAAAGGCTTTCTTTTTTCTAATAATCAAAGATGTAACAAAGTGAACACAAATCACAGATAATTATATAAGACATGAAACTTCAGGATTGGGAGCTTGTGTACACCTGTGGTGGATTCATGTCGATGTATGGCAAAGCCAATAGAGTATTGTAAAGTCAAATTTAAAAAAATATATATATATATAACTAAAAAAAAAAAAGAAAGAAAGAAACTTTTACTATCCAGGCAAATTACACAGACAATGAAAAAACAAACAAACAAACAAAAGTTTATACAATACCTTGTAAGAGCTTTAAGAATACTTACGTTTTTAACTGAGTCAGTTCAAAATTTGCTTTAATATGATATTTGGCAGTGAATGATTCACCAGTTTTTTTTTTTCCTCCTTTTAAGTAAACCCAATAAACTGATCCAGTTTTGAAAAAGTTTTAACACATTTTACTAGTTCTTTTTAGGTTCATGTATTTGCAGATATTATAAACCAAAGTGAAGAAATTCCTGTAGCCATCCATGCTTCCTCTGTCACTGTTATCTTTCACGTTCTGGAACAACAAGGCACTTAAAGAGAAACTACCCCCCACACCTTTTTTTTCAGTATTGATAAACTAAAACCCATATAATTATTATGCACACTTATCTGATACCATTGGTCCCGTGTCATTTTATGTTTTGAAACTCATGTTAATTTTAACTTTAAACCAAAGTAACTTAATTTTGACTTCACAGAGGAGACTAAGAGGTAGATAATTACTAGTCTCAGGGTGATGGATGGTTTGTGATGATGAGATATTTCCAGCAATAGGAACATTACAAATTACTTGCTTAAGGTCAGGACATGTTTGGTGTCTTCAGGGAATGGCAAAACCATGATCTTTGTAAAGCATAGGGTAGGTATGAGGGAGATTTGAGAGAAGGCATGGAATTCAACCAGGAAGGGTCACCAACCCCAGGAAACTCATTCGCAAAACTGCTGGGAACCTGTGAATAGCAGGGAAGGATACGGGGTCCACTCCACTTCGAAACCTAATAGTCTGCCTCTGATAGCACCAACCTCCTCCCTTCTCCCTCCCCCACCCGCTTCCCCTTCGGCAACCTTAAGTCTGCCTTCTGTGTCTGGGAGTCTGTCCCTATTTCACGATAAGTTCATCTGTGCCATATTTTAGATTCCACGGGCTTCCCTGGTGGCTCAGATGGTAAGGAATGCGCCTCCAATGCGGGAGACCTGGGTTTGATCCCTGAGTTGGGAAGATTCCCTTGAGAAGGGAACAGCAACCCACTTGAGTATTGTTGCCTGGAGAATCCCATGGACAGAGGCGCCTGGGAGGGCTACAGTCTTTGGGACTGCAGAGTCAGACATGACTGAGCGGCTGCCACTTTCACTTTAGATCCCACGTGTAAGCGAGACCCCGCCTCTGCCTCTCTCTTACCTGACTTCACTCGGTCTGATCGTCTCCAGGTTCATCTGTGTGACTGCAGAAGGCATCATTTCATTCCTTTGTATGGCCGAGCAATACTCCAGGGTGTGTATATTTGTACTTCATCTTCTTTATCCCTTAATCTGCCTCTGATCCCATTTTACATGAATTTTCACACTGCCCGTCATGACCACATGGCCAGTCACATGGCCTTGCTTCCTGGGCCGTTGAGCTAGCTGGGCTCTCCTGTGGGTTGCTCGGTGACCCCCACAGTTATGTCCACTCTCATTTTCTGTGCTGGCACCTAGGCAATTTAGCAGATGTGGTCATTTCAACAGTTTTACTTACTATTCACTCAGCAAAAAAAAAAAAGATATCTGTGGAAATAGTCTCTTGTCTGTGCCTGAGTCACTTATACACTAACCATGGGTTACAGGACCTTTCTGCAAAATCATCATAAATATCCAAAGGAAATGTTCAGAAGAAGAAATTTTACAACCATCACCTGATTCTGTCCTCCTTGCGTCCCGCTTGGCTTGTTATTATTCCCACAATCTTATCCCTTATAGGCAGTTTCATCAATAATATTCTGCCCCAATTCTTGTTTTTGGATGACTTTGTGAAGCAGTCTATTTCTCATCTTAGATTAACTCACAGCACAATGGATGTGAAGGTGCTGATTCATTTCCGTGGTTATCAACCACTGGCAGTCACAGACCCACACCCGGGAATAGCAGCTCTCCGGTAGACAAAGAGTGGAAGTGTGAGTTACTCAGCCGTGTCTGACTCTCTGCGACCCCGTGGACTGCAGCCCGCAAGGCTCCTCCGTCCATGGGATTCTCCAGGCAAGAACACTGGAGTGGGTAGCCCTGCCTTCCTCCAGGGGATCTGCCCAACCCAGGATCCAGCCTGGGCCTCCCACAGTGTAGGCAGATTCTTCACCACCAGGGAAGCCCTCCGTAACAGAAATCCACACATAAATCCTCTAGAAATCCATTAGCCAAAGACTAGGGAATTCTGGTTGAATCCAACACCCTGGATTTACAAATGGGTGAGATAAATCCCAGAGAAAAACAAGACCAAGGGCATGCAATTAAAGAGTCTTCAGACTCTGTACCGTGAAGTGCGGCTTCGTAACCAGGATGTTGCTGACTTAGAATGAAATCTTGGATTCTTTTAAGCAAATTTAGAATTTTGCTTCTAATGCACCTATGCTATTTTTTTTTCTTATCAACACTTTATCTGAAGGCTTAATAGTTGAAAATTTCTGAATTTGGCAAAAGAATAAGCCCATGGTCCCAAGAAACAGAGTGACCCTCCAAAAGAACAAACACAAAGAAACTCAGAACCAGAGCCTCCGTAATCCAGATTCTGAAAACTAATGGCAAGAACAAAATCTTGACAGAATTCAGAGCAAAAAGAAATTCACTTTTATAGGGAATAATGGTTTCTCCTTAGGTACTGTAAAGATCAGAAAGAAATAGCACCACTTTTCTAAATGATGAAAGAAAATGGTCACCCACCCAGAATCTATATTCAGTAAAAGTATTATTCAACAATGAAATTGAAACAAAGATATTCTCAGATAAAGGATAACTAAAAGATTTTTCCTTCTGCCAGTAGATTTGCAGTAAAATAATTGCTAAATTATGTCTTTTAGACAGAAGAGAAACGATACCAGACAGAAATCTGAAACGCAGAGAACCAAGGAAGAGCAATAGAAATAGTAAATATTTAGGTAAAAACAATGAACTATTTTTACCTTGAATTCTTTAAAATAGGCTTCATACTTGAAAGCAAATTATAACATTATTTAAGGAGGATTTTCAAGTCTGCAGGGACAACATCTGACAATATAGCACAAAGCGTAGAGAATAAAACAAACTTTACAGCGAAGTTTCTATTTTCAATGTGAAGTAGTAAAATTTTGATTCTAAGTAGACTGATAAAGATTAAATATATATGTTTATTCATAGAATCATCACTAAAATAACTCTACAAAAAAAATCAAAACCTCAATAGATAAATTAAAAAGGAAGACAAAAAAAAAGAATATAGTTCAAATAACCAAATAGAAAATAAGAAATGGCAAATAATAGGATGTAAGGAAACAGAGGGGGAAAATAAACAAAAAATTTAAATGGTAGACCTAATTCTAGAGATATGAGCAATTGCATTACATACAAAAGTCTAAATATACCAACTGAAAGACAGAAATTATCAGAGTGAGTTTTAAAATATGACCAAACTCTATGGTTTCTATAAAAAATACTTCTTTCACTAAATTGTTATTATGATCATATTAAAATCAGACCTGAGCAACGCAAGGCCTTGTAATGAATTCTCCTTATCTCTTCCTCCCATGCATATTTCTCACTGCTCCACATTCTACTTCCTCAAATATTATTTTTGTTATACAGTTTCTGTTGCCTGTTACAGGGTCAGGCACAAAATAAGTTCTCTATAAAGAAAGCTGAGCACCAAAGAATTGATGCTTTCAAAATCTGGTGCTGGAGAAGACTCTTGAGAGTCCCTTGGACTGCAAGGAGATCCAACCAGTCCATCCTAAAGGAAATCAGTCCCGACTATTCATTGGAAGGACTGATGCTGAAGCTGAAACTCCAGTACTTTGGCCACGTGGTCTGAAGAGCTGACTCATGGGAAAAGACCCTGATGCTGTGAAAAACTGAAGGCAGGAGGAGAAGGGGATGACAGAAGATGAGATGGTTGAATGGCATCACCGACTCGATGAACATGAATCTAAGCAAGCTCTAGGATTTGGTGATGGATGGGGAAGCCTGGCATGCTGCAGTCCATGGGGTTGCAAAGAGTCGGACACGAATGAGTGACTGAATTGAACTGAACTGAACTGAACATGTGCTGAACTGTATTGAACTGAACATCCCAAACTCCATAACTATCCCTTCCTCCCATCCTTCCCCCTGGCTGCCATCCGTTCATTTTCTGTGAGTTTGTTTCCACCACCTGCCCTCTTGCAAAGAGGCTTGCAAAGAGTCAGACACTACTGAGCAAATGAAGTTCTCAGTACATTCCTATGAAACAGAAATTTTAATCTTCTCAGATTTCACTGACTACAAAGTGCTTGCAGAGTATTTGCTGGTTATCTTAAATCAAAGTGGCTAATTTCAGGTAAAATTATACGTCAGAACAGTGTCAAACCATCTCATGTTTTCCATAATGGCCTATCCTACTCTGAACATTTTAAACTAAAACTATATTACAACTGATAAAGAAAATATTGGGTTGACCAAAAAGTTCATTTGGTTTTTTTTCCCCCACACAGTTGCATGGAAAAACCCAAACAAACTTTTTGGTCAACCCAATACAAATTACTTCCACTGTATAATTGTAAGGGATTTGATTTAGGTCATACCTGAATGGTCTAGTGGTTTTTCCCTACTTTCTTCAATTTAAATCTGAATTTGGCAATAATGGAAGGGCTGATGCTGAAGTTGAAACTCCTTTACTTTGGCCACCTGATTTGAAGACGTGACTCATTGGAAAAGATCCCGATGCTGGGAAAGATTGAAGGTGAGAGGAGAAGGGGACGACAGAGGGTGAAATGGCTGGATGGCATCATTGACTCGATGGACATGAGTTTGAGTAAACTCCAGCAGTTGGTGATGGACAGGGAAGCCTGGTGTGCTGCAGTCCAAGGGGTCACAAAGAATCGGACATGACTGAGCAATTGAACGGAATATAAATTACACATATAATGTTGTACNTGACTCGATGGACATGAGTTTGAGTAAACTCCAGCAGTTGGTGATGGACAGGGAAGCCTGGTGTGCTGCAGTCCAAGGGGTCACAAAGAATCGGACATGACTGAGCAATTGAACGGAATATAAATTACACATATAATGTTGTACATTTTAATAAAAGAATAATTTTTGATGATTTTATAAACAGTAACACCCAAGAAAACACATATTTGAGTTAAGATCCCTCATAAAGTGATAAAGGAGTGAAAACTGAAAATCCTTCACATAAACCTTGCCTTTTATTATTGAGGTTTTTCCTACAATAACATTGCTGACCATTTTCTGTGTAAAAGACATAGGCTACATGGCCTTTTTTTTTTTTTTTTCCATCTCCTCATTGAGCATAGAAATCTACAGGGTCAGTGTGGAGGGACAGAAGATGGAGAGACTTTCAAATCCGAAGATCTGAGTTTGAGGTTCAAAGACTTGGTTTACACATTTCTTAAAATCTTTCCGCCTTTGTGTCTTTAGCTGAAAAACGGCAAGATGCTACAGTTCC
>SJYV01028052.1:0-19100 GCA_006410875.1 Neotragus pygmaeus
AAACTGTGGAAAATTCTTCAAGAGATGGGAATACCAGGCCATCTTACCTGCCCCCTGAGAAAACGTATGCAGTTCAAGGAGCAAAAGTTAGAACTGGATATGGAACAATGGACTGGTTTAACATTGGGAAAGGAGTACATCAAGGCTGTACATTTTCACCCTGTTTATTTAACTTACATGCAGAGTACATCATGCGAAATGTGGGGCTGTATGCATTACAGGCTGTAGTCAAGGTGGCCAGGAAAAATTTCAATAACCTCAGATATGCAGATGGCAAAAAAGCAAAGAACTAAAGAGCCTCTTCATGAAAGTGAAAGAGGAGAGTAAAAAACCTGGCTTAAAATGAAACATTCAAAAAAATGAAGATCATGGCATCTGGTCCCATCACTTCATGACAAACAGATGGGAAAACAATGGAAACAGTGAGAGACTCTTTTGGGGGAGCTCCAAAATCACCTCAGATGGTGACTGCAGCCATGAAATTAAAAGACATTTGCTCCTTGTAAGAAAAGCTATGACCAACCTAGAGAGCATATTAAAAAGCAGAGACATTACTTTGCCCACAAAGGTCCATCTAGTCAAGGCTTTGATATTTCTAGTAGTCATGTATGGATGTGAGAATTGGAGTATAAGGAAAGCTGAGTGTGTAAGAATTGATGGTTTTAAACTATAGTGCTGGCAAAGACTCTTACTGAGAATTCCTTGGACTGCAAGGAGATCCAACTAGTTCATCCTAAAGGAAATCATTCCTAAATATTCACTGGAAAGACTGATGCTGAAGTTGAAACTCCAATACTTTGGCCACCTGATGGGAAGAACTGACTCACTGGGAAAGACCCTGATGCTGGGAAAGATTGAAGGCAGGGGGAAAAGGGGTCAACAGAGGATAAAATGGTTGGATGGCGTCACCGACTCGATGAATATGAGTTTGAGCAAGCTCTGGTTTTCGTGATGGGGTTGCAAAGAGTCAGACACGACTGTGACACTAAACTGAACTGCCTGAATGAATTACTAGTATTGTGTAAAATGCATAGGAAATGTAGACCATTGAGCTGACTTGTGGTCTTTACAGACCGGGACCTGGGGACTGGAGTCAAGGAAAAGAAAGTGACGAAAAGAAGGACGCAGGGGACCCAAGCCTCGAGTGAAATAAGGGTGCTTTATTCATGGCAGCATGTGCATATATATTGTTATACAAGGAAGCTTTAGGCAAAAAATAAATTTGAGCAAAAACACCGAAACCAGATACATAACTACAGTGACTAAGGGAATAACAATCGTCACAGGGCCATGACAACAGTAACTAGGGGAATAACAATCGTCACAGGGCCAGAAGACAATCCATGTCTTGAGAAATAGGAACATGATTAAGTAGTTTTACAGAAAAGTAAAAAGTTACTGAAAGGAATCCACGTATGCTTTCCGTCTCATGACCTCAGTCCTGAGAACTGCATGCAGCTCTGCTCATTCCTGTTTTCCAGGAACTGATAAAGAACAGAGGGCCCTTGAGAAACAGAAAACAACATACAGGACTTCTTAAAATTAAACAATTCCCTGACACTGACTGAAAAACGGATTCAGTAGAGCTTTTCCAACACAAGGAATAGTTGACAAACATTAAATTTTATGTGCTGATTTTTGCATTATGAATAGCACATGGGTTGTATGCACATTACGACTACACGAACATAGAGAGCTGTAAAACAATTACATAAGTACCATAATATTTAGGGGCAGAGACTGCAGTGGCAGTAACTACTTTATTGCAGTACCAATATACACTACATCTTTTTGATGCTCATTTTATTGATTTTATTATTTTTATTTCCTTTTAGTTCAGTTATGATGATATGCATGTGTTCTGTGCTAATATATGTGGACTCTAATATGGAATGTTCAATATATCTGTTCTGTTTTCTTGAGTTACTACAGCAGTGAACAGCTTTTAGTGAGACTTGTTCTTTTATTGACCAAATCCATTTAATATTCAGAATGAGCAGCTGCCCATCAATATTAATATCCTTAGAAAACAGTTCTAGAATCCCCATGTATATTTTACTGCTGACCTAGAAGACCAGTGACATTGTAAATCTTTAGTATCAAGCTCTTATGCACAGGGTGACTTAGAAAAAGTTATGTTTGTTTTTAAAAATCCATAGACACATTTGTAAAGCCTGTTATGAAGTTGGCAAAGATATGTTATTTTTAAGGATATTTAATTCAAATGCGTCAAGCCTTTACCTGAAGTACATTTGACTTACTTGAAAGCAAAAATGATTTTCAGTTTAATGAAACTATTGATATTCTGTCAATAATCAAGATCCAAATCCAGATTTAATTTCTTTCTCTCCCTCTCTTCATTGTCTACCCCCACTATGTACCAGTATCGGTGTGTAAGTCACTTCAGTCATGTCTGACTCTTTGCAACCTGCTGGACTGTAGCCCTCCAGGCTCCTCTGTCCGTGGGATTCTCCAGGCCAGAATATTGAAATGGGTTCTCATTCCCTTCTCCAGAGAATCTTCCCAACCCAGGGATCAAATCCTCGTTTCTTACGTTTCACTAAATTGGCAGACAGGTTCTTTACCCCTGTTGCCACTTGGGAGGTTCACGTGCAAGTACAGTTTACACCAAATCCTGACATTTTTCTGCACACTTCCCAAGTGTTTCCTACAACTTTAGCTTGAGACTTAACATTTTGCTTCTTTGCCTTTTGATTGATCTGACTTTCAGATTTTTCTTCACTCCTCATCCTTTCTGCAAGTTGGTAGCTGAGTAATCTTGTGAATCCATTGTTCTAATGGTGTCCCTGCTTTGCTGAAAGGTTGCTGAAAGGCTGCCAGTTGCTTCTGATTCTAAGGCTTTTTTTTCACCACAGTATTGGTTCTTCATCTCTGTTTCTGCCCTTTATTTAAGGTCTGCTCTTTTTTTTCATTGTACTCTTGTCTGTTATTCTGATTTATTCTCTAGGATTGCAATGCTCCAACTCTCTCTTATTTGTAGTCTGAATCCTACATGGCTCTCAAGGCTTATGTACTTTGGAAAAACATTCCCTTGACTGTCCTAGTCTACAGTGGCCTTTTTTTCTCTCATGAGATTTAGGGCAGCTTCCTGTGAATAACACAGTTTTTACTTTTGTGGCTTGTTAGGTATTTAAATTTTTTATTTAGCAAAACTTAAAACAACATTTTGTTTGCTATCATTCTTAGGGATTTTCCTAAGCCAGTTCACAGTACAGTTTAGACAGATCTCCCACTTTCTCCTTTAAGGCAGCTTGGGATCATACACAGGCTATGATGTGCCTCTCCCTGAACCACCTCTATGTTTTCTTGACGCACAAATCTAGATAGTGTTGGAACCCTTATTTTATTAACATGGAGAATTGAATTGTATTTATGATATTTAAATCTTTAGGCAGTATTTCAGCCTTGAATCAGAATATCTGGGTTAGTTTTATCTCTGCTATTCATTGATGCTTAAAACATGAAGGAAAACGTCTTAGATGATTAGTTTCTTTATATGTGAAATTTATTAATAGTATTAGTAACAAACCTCTCATTTTGCAGGGTTATTCTGAGTCTTGAAAATAAGACTTAATATTGTACTTAACCCATTTGGGGGCACTTGGTATCTACAAATATCATCTCATGCAATAATTACCCATTGAACTCACAGTACTCTATAAGGGGGCAACTACATGTTTGAGGAAACTGGATAGCATAATAACTGCCATTTCATAAGTGGTCAGTGATTGTGCTGGAATAGATATCTGGCAGTGTGACTCTGGATCCTAGTTGTAGCCATGCTATCACCCTGCTTTTCTGTAAGTAGCACTGCTAGTGTAAGCCACCACTGCCCGATGTGTTATGATTTGCCTTCTCAGACAAAAGTTTAGGAATTTCAGGGCTATCTCAAGTCAAGTCAATTGTGAATTCAAATTTTGGAACTTGTTTTCCATTTTCATTTTAATTTTAAAAAGAAAGAAAACAAATACAATGTCTGAACACTCATAATAACAAACTAACTTAGTGATTAAAATAACAGAAGGCTGTGCAAACTTAGGGGACAATCATATGCTAAAACTCGTGCATTTTGAGCTCATTTTTTTTATTATTGGAAGTTAGAGAATTCAGTATCTTAACAATGAAAACAATGCAGATATGATGTACAGAATACATAAAGACAGTTTGGGAACTTAAGAGCCTTAATCTTTTTATCTATTTTAGGACTTTCTGGGACAAGTGTTTTGTACATTGGGGGAGATTGTTGGTTCACAGGGAAGTCGCCTGGAAAAGTCCATAGTGTAAGTATTTTTTAAAATTTTATACAATGAAATGTTAACTTTTTATTTTCTATTTTGAAAGTTTGGAATTGATGAATATGTGGTTGTAGACCAAAACTGTGTTTTAAAATCTTGAGTTTTTTACTTCCAACAAATCATTTTGACTTTTTTGTAAAGGATAATTTGTATTTCAGCTGTCATATGCCATGCCACAAAATGTTCACAAAATGAAATGAGAAAATTTAAGCAAGAAAACGTGTTGTCTTCCTTTTGGTTTTAATATTACATCTTAGATACAGTACTTTTTGGAGAAGAGATTTTACTTCTTTGGGCCAATGAGTATATGTTTAATAAATGCATGTTTAGTGATTGAGAGTTTAATAACAATTTTTAGTGAAAATTTTGTCTGAAAGAAGGCAATGTATAAATGTTAAGAAAAGGTGTTCACTAAGAACATTTTTTGTATTCACCTTCAGTTATGGAAATAATGTTTAATTTCCAGATTAATTACATATGCTGGTCTATTTTCTCTAGTTCCATATAGGACAGTAAACAAACTATAGACATTCTCCCTAATCTTTCCCTCTCCTCTTCATCCTTCTTCTCCCATCCCTAAATTTTGATGTTTTGGATTCAGTTAACTGTTTTTAAACATCAAAAGATCTAGGAAGATCTAAGGCAACTGCATACTGAACCATAGTGTCTAAAGATCGGGGAGTTTTGAAGTCTCTGTCTTCACTAATCTTTTAAAAATCTCAAACTCATAATATAATGATGTCAAAATCCATCAAAGCTATTCACCTTTGACATCAAAAATTGAAATGATTAAAGCATCATTCTCACATTCCCTGTATATAATGAAACTTTATACTTAATGTGTTTTTCTTAGGTTAATAAGTCTATTAATTCTAACTTCCTTTATTTATAACTCGATTTTCTTAGAAAATTATTGTGAAATATCAGTAGGAAAGCTTTTGCATACCAACTGCCTTTTAAACATTCTTTTTACATGTAATTTGTTTTTTATATCATTGTAGGATTTGGAAGGGTTATAGGATTTGGTTCACATATATTTATGCTCACTTAAATAAACCAATGATAAATAATCTATAAAGAAAATACAAATATTTTTATTAAACATATATAATTCTTATTGCATTGTCTAGACTACTGAGATAAGCCCATAAGCATTCTTCAGTTCAGTTCAGTTCAGTCGCTCAGTCATGTCCGACTCTTTGCGACCCCATGAATCGCAGCACGCCAGGCCTCCCTGTCCATCACCAACTTCCAGAGTTCACTCAGACTCACATCCATCAAGTCAGTGATGCCATCCAGCCATCTCATCCTCTGTCAGCCCCTTCTCCTCCTACCCCCAATCCCTCCCAGCATCAGAGTCTTTTCCAATGAGTCAACCTTCATATGAGGTGGCCAAAGTACTGGAGTTTCAGCTTTAGCGTCATTCCTTCCAAAGAAATCCCCAGGCTGATCTCCTTCAGAATGGACTGGGTGGATCTCCTTGCAGTCCAAGGGACTCTCAAGAGTCTTCTTCAACACTACGTTTCAAAAGCATCAATTCTTCGGTGCTCAGCCTTCTTCGCAGTCCAACTCTCACATCCGTACATAACCACAGGAAAAACCATAGCCTTGACTAGACGGACCTTAGTCGGCAAAGTAATGTCTCTGCTTTTGAATATACTATCTAAGTTGGTCATAACTTTCTTCCAAGGAGTAAGCGTCTTTGAATTTCATGGCTGCAATCACCATCTGCAGTGATTTTTGGAGCCCAAACAAATAAAGTCTGACACTGTTTCCCCATCTATTTCCCATGAAGTGATGGGACCAGATGCCATGATCTTCATTTTTTGAATGTTGACCTTTAAGCCAACTTTTTCACTCTCCACTTTCACTGTCATCAAGAGGCTTTTTAGTTGCTCTTCACTTTCTGCCATAAGGGTGGTGTCATCTGCTTATCTGCTTATTTCTCCCAGCACTCTTGATTCCAGCTTGTGTTTCTTCCAGTTCAGCATTTTTCATGATGTATTCTGCATATAAATTAAATAAGCAGGGTGACAATATGCAGCCTTGATGTACTCCTTTTCCTATTTGGAACCAGTCTGTTGTTCCATGTGCAGTTCTAACTGTTGCTTCCTGACCTACATACAAGTTTCTCAAGAGGCAGGTTAGGTGGTCTGGTATTTGCATTTCTTTCAGAATTTTCCACAGTTTATTGTGATCCACACAGTCAAAGGCTTTCTTAGAAAACTACTAAAACATCCTTTCTTTTGCTAAAAAAATAATCAGCATTCTCTATTCAATGCCACCTTAATTATGCCTTTAATATTCTTTGAGAGAAAACAAAAGTAAAAATGTAGAATTTTTATTTCAGAGTAACAGAATGGAAATTTTTAAGGAGATTTCACTCATAATTTTAAATTGCTGATTTTATTAAATAGTTTTATTTCATTTTATTTTTTCCATTAAAGGAAATAATAATTCATTTCAGAAAACCCTTAAATACCATAAAATTTTTCCCAGTGGAAAATCACCTTTATGTTAGTCTTCAGTAGAGTTCAGTTCAGTCGCTTAATCGTGTCCTACTTTTTGTGACTCCATGGACTGCAGCATGTCAGACTTCCCTGTCCATCAACTCCCAGAGCTTGCTCAAACTCATCTTCGTCGAGCTGGTGATGCCATCCATCCATCTTATCCTCTGTCATCCCCTTTTCCTCCTGCCTTCAATCTTTCCCAGCATCAAGGTCTTTTCAAGTGAGTCAGTTCTTCACATCAGGAGACCAAAATACTGCAGTTTCAGCTTCAGCATCAATCCTTCCAATGAATATTCAGTACTGATTTTCATTAGGATTGACTGGTTTGACTTCCTTGCAGTCCAAGGGACTCTCAAGAGTCTTCTCCAACACCACAGTTCAAAAGCATCAATTCTTCAGCGCTCAGCTTTCTTTATAGTCCAACTCTCACATCTATACATGACTACTGGAACAACCATAGCTTTGACTAGATGGAAACATGCAAAATACTAGTATTGAAAGATAAATAATAAAAAGTATTAGTGTTGAAACATGCAAAAAGTTGTTATTATATTGATTGGGGTATGTGGTAAATAGAATGTAGTATAAGATGTGGTCCTTATTCAACTAATTCAGTAAGTTCTACTAAACAACACCAAAAGAAGCAAATTCACGCTATGAAGTGAAGATTCCTAGAGTAATGATTGGCAGAATATGCCAATTGTAGGGCGTATTTGCCCACAATTGAGTCATAATGATTTTACATAATCAGTTTCGAAGCTTCTGCTGAGGCCAGAGTAGCACAAATGAGGCAAAACCTTGGAAACCTTTTCAGACAACATGGATCATTATAACTACATGTTTCATCTATAGGATATTTTGTAATTTAGGCAGGTTTATCATAACTGTTAATATTATACCTTATTGAAAAAGATATAATTCATTCATTTTTTTTAAGTATGTGTAACTAACCTTATATACAAAGTCTCCCTTAGGCTTTATTGGGCAACCTTACCAGATACATTTACATTAAGGAAAGGGCTTAAATAATAAGGGCTTATTGTTAAAATTGTGGAAAGTGTTTTTATTTTCTAAATAAGTTTAGCTAGGCAAGTGTTAGTACTAAATGGGTAATGAAGTGTAGAGTTTGAGTATAGCAAATAAATTGGCTACCAAAAGAACCAAAGAAGAAACTATAAGAATTGTAGAGTGGTGGCCTATTACATGAAGGGATTAAATTAGATACTTGAGATTAAAAGATCAGAGGAAATACATGAGAGGGTTTTGAGGAGATTAATCAGACGTAGGACAGTACAATAGTACAAGTGAATGCATTTAGCTTGCTAGCAGAAGGATATTTTGGACTTACTCATCAAAACATCAGGTAACATGTTCTCTCACCTGAGCAGTTAACTCCAACCCAGGTGGATAATGGATTAGATAAAACACACAAACAAATATTTTGTAGTCTTGCTTGAGAAAATACTGGCTTTTATTAAAAACTCAGTATGTCTGTATGTGTGTATCTGTGCTCAGTCATGTATGACTCTTTGTAACGCTATGGATTATAGCACACCAGGCTCCTCCATCCATGGAATTTTCCAGGTAAGAATACTGGAGTGAGTTGCCATTTCCTACTTAGGGGATCTTCCTGACAGGAATCACACCCATGTCTCTTGTGGCTCCTGCATTGGCAGATGGATTCTTTTCCACTGTGTCGTCAGGGAAGCTTTAAAAACTCTAGCTATGAGAAAGGTATTTGTCTAGAGAAAGGGGAGCATGTGAATTAAAGAACCAGGTACACTGGCTAAGCATTCTGTCTTGGGGTCTTGGAAGTTCAAGTGCTTTGAAAAAAGATACAGCTTCTATTCAAATGGTATCCCACCTCTTTATCTCAGCTTCAAATGAAAAGCAATCTAAACTATTCATAGTTTTTATTTGAAGGAGCATGGCTTGGTTGAGGACAAAAGTGAAATATCGCTTGCATTGAAGCTATATTGCTCATAGTGTCTAAGTAAGGTTTCATAGCAGCTGGTGCACTCCATGGATGTATTCAAATTCTACACTTATTCCTGCTATCTCCTGATCAGTGCCACCTTTTTTTCCATGTATTTGACTATTTTGAACAAATCTAATGGACAGATGGTAGGGAGAGATGGGAAGATATGGCATTTCAGTGCAGAAGGGAATGGCTTTGGAAGAAAGGATAGAGCCAGGTTGGGTACTGGAGTTGATGCAAAGTCATGGACATATTTTGCCTGACAACTTCTAAAGATTTCTTGTTTTATCACAAGATATATAAAAGTAGTGGAATAAATGAAAGCCTGGTAGAAATAATGAGGTTCATATTGGGCCAATAGCATTATATATATTTAACATGCAGATCTTACATCCATTTCTCATAGTTCATTTTGCTTTCTCTCATCTTTCATCACCCTTGTGAACAGATCTAGCCAGACTTAGCTATCTAGGGCAAAGATAATATTGTAGGATGGTCATTAAAGATGTTTTCATGGTTTACTTCTCACAGCTGGAGATAGAAAATTTGTAAACTCTCCTGCAGCTATTACCTTTGGCAATTTTGTTCAAGAGTTAGGGAATTTTTTGTGTGTGGTGAGGTATAGACTTAAGAATAGTAGCACAGGACACCTCCTAAGCCAGATAATCTACCTGCAATTAATACAAATGGCTCATTGTGAACTTTAAAAGTCTTGTGTCCTATATATTATTTATCTTAAATAACATCATCCAAATGATTTAGTGTTTTAGATTGGAGTTTTGTTTTCCAAATAGTATCTCATTTATATTCTAAGCTATTAAAAATATTCCTTTGTTTTCTTCTCTATAAACGGCCTAGTTTAAATTATTTTTGGCTAAGGTATTGTGAAGAATGTCTGTCGCTTTTTAGTTGCAGTTGCGTGATACTATACGCTCAGAGAAGGCCTTTTTAAAAATGATGTTAAATATGAAATATGGAATTTTATTATGACCAGTGCCAGTTCAGTTCAGTTCAGTCACTCAGTCATGTCCGACGCCAGGCCTCCTTGTCCATCACCAACTCCCAGAGTTCACTCAGACTCACATACATTGAGTCTGTGATGCCATCCAGCCATCTCATCCTCTGTCGTCCCTTTCTCCTCCTGCCCCCAATCGCTCCCACCATCAGAGTCTTTTCCAAAGAGTCAACTCTTTGCATGAGGTGGCCAAAGTACTGGAGATTCAGCTTTAGCGTCATTCCTTCCAAAGAAATCCCAGGGCTNTCACTGAAGAAGGCTTTCTTATCTCTTCTTGCTATTCTTTGGAACTCTGCATTCAGATGCTTTTATTTTCCTTTTCTCCTTTGCTTTTCGTTTCTCTTCTTTTCACAGCTATTTGTAAGGCCTCTTCAACAGCCATTCTGCTTTTTTGCATTTCTTATCCATGGGGATGGTCTTGATCCCTCTGTCCATAGTTCATCAGGCACTCTATCTATCAGACTGAGTCCCTTAAATCTATTTCTCACTTCCACTGTATAATCATAAGGGATTTGATGTAGGTCATACCTCAGTGGTCTAGTGTTTTTCCCTACTTTCTTCAATTTAAGCCTGAATTTGGCAATAAGGAGTTCAAGATCTGAGCCACAGTCAGCTCCTGGTCTTGTTTTTGTTGACTGTATAGCACTTCTCCATCTTTGGATGCAAAGACTATAGTCAATCTGATTTCGGTGTTGACCATCTGGTGATGTCCATGTGTAGAGTCTTCTCTTGTGTTGTTGGAAGAGGGTGTTTGCTATGACCAGTGCATTTTCTTGGCAGAACTCTATTAATCTTTGCCCTGCTTCATTCCACATTCTAAGGCCAAATTTGCCTGTTATTGCAGGTGTTTCTTGACTTCCTACTTTTGCATTCCAGTCCCTTATAACGAAAAGGACATCTTTTGAGTGTGTTAGTTCTAAAAGGTCTTGTATGTCTTCACAGAACCATTCAACTTCAGCTTCTTCAGCATTACTGGTTGGGTCATAGACTTGGATTACTGTAATATTGAATGGTTTGCCTTGGAAACGAACAGAGATCATTTTGTCGTTTTTGAGATTGCATCCAAATACTGTATTTCAGACTCTTTTGCTGACTATGATGGCTACTCCATTTCTTTTAAGGGATTCCTGCCCGCAGTAGTAGATATAATGGTCATTTGAGTTAAATTCACCCAATCCAGTCTGTTTTAGTTCGCTGACTTCTAGAATGTCAATGTTCACTCTTGCCATCTCTTGTTTGACCTGACATTCCAGGTTCCTATGCAATATTGCTTTTTACAGCATCGGACCTTGCTTCTATCACCAGTCACATCCACAGCTGGGTATTGTTTTTGCTTTGGCTCCATCCCTTCATTCTTTCTGAAGTTTTTTCTCCACTGATCTCCAGTAGCATACTGGGCACCTACTGACCTGAGGAGTTCCTCTTTCAGTATCCTATCATTTGCCTTTTCATACTGTTCATGGGGTTCTCAAGGCAAGAATACTGAAATATTTTGCCATTCCATTCTCCAGTGGACCATATTCTGTCAGACCTCTCCACCGTGCCTGCCCATCTTGGGTGGCCCCACAGTGCATGGCTTAGTTTCATTGAGTTAGACAAGGCTGTGATCCTAGTTGGACTTCCCTGGCAACGTGATTCTAGTGTGATTAGATTGACTAGTTTTCCATGATCATGGTTTCAGTGTGTCTGCCGTCTTGCAACACCTACCGTCTTACCTGGGTTTCTCTTAGCTTGAACGTGGGATGTCTCTTTACAGCTGCTCCAGCAAAGCGCAGCCACTGCTTCTCATTTTGGACAAGGGGTATCTCCTTACTGCTGCCCCTCCCGACTTGGAACATGGAATAGCTCCTCTAGGCCCTCTGGCTCCGACACAGCCACTGCTTCTTGGATGTGGGATCACTCCTCCCATCCGCTGCCCCTGGCCTCAGGCCAGGGTAGCTCCTCTTGGCTGCTCCTGCGCTGCAGCAGCCTGGCACTCTTGACCACCACCCCTGACCTCGGACACGGGATAACTCCTTTCAGCTGCCACCCCTGCCCTTGGAGGTGGGGTAGCTCCTCTTGGCCGTGCTCTGCGCACCATCACAGCCACGCATGCGGGCGACCGGTGCCAAGGGGCTGCCAAATTGCCAAGGGAACACACTGGATATAGCAAACACCATCTTCCAACAACACAAGAGAGGACTCTACACATGGACATCACCAGAGGCTCAATGCTGAAATCAGATTGACTATACTCTGCAGTTGAAGATGGAGAAGCTCTATACAGTCAACAAAAACAAGACCAGGAGTTGACTGTGACTCAGATCATGAATTCCTTATGGCAAAATTCACACTTAAATTTAATTCAGTAGGGAAAATCACTAGGCCAACCAGTATGACCTAAATCAAATCCCTTATGATTATACAGTGGAAGTAACAAACAGATTCAATGGATTAGATCTGGTAGAGTGACTGAAGAACTATGGAGGGAGGTTCAGGGCCTTGTACAGGAGGCGGTGGTCAAAACCATCTACAAGAAAAAGAAATACAAAAAGGCAAAATGCCTGTCTCAGATGACCTTACAAATGGCTGAGAAAAGAAGTTAAAGGCAAAGGAGAAAAGGAAAGATATACCCATCTGAATGCAGAGTTCCAAAGAATAGCAAGGAGAGATAAGAAAGCCTTCCTAAGTAAACAATGCAAAGAGAGAGAGGAAAACAATAGAATGGGAAAGACTAGAGATCTCTTCAAGAAAATTAAAGATACTAAGGAAACATTTCATGCAAAGATGGACACAATAAAGGACAGAAACAGTATGGACCCAACAGAAGCAGAAGATATTAAGAAGAGGTGGCAAGAATATACAGAAGAACTATACAAAAAAGATCTTTATGACACATAACCAAAATGGTGTGGTCACTCACCTAGACCCAGACATCCTGGAATGTGAAGTCAAGTGGACCTTAGGAAGCATTACCAGGAACAAAGGTAGTAGAGGTGATAGAATTCCAACTGACTTATTTCAAATCCGAAAAGATGGTGCTGTGAAAGTGCTGCACTCAGTATGCCAGCAAATCTGGAAAACTCAGTAGTGGCCATAGGACTGGAAAAGGTCAGTATTCATTCCAATCCCAAAGAAAGGCAATGCCAAATAATGTTCAAACTACCACACAATTGCACTCATTTCACACACTAGCAAAGTAATGCTCAAAATTCGCCAAGCCAGGCTTCAAAAGTACACGAACAAAGAACCTCCAGATGTTTAGGCTGGATTTAGAAAAGGCAGAGGAACAACAGAATCAAATTGCCAATGTCTGTTGGATCTTAAAAAAAGCAAGTAAATTCCAGAAAGACACATGTTGCTTCATCGAATTCTCGAAATTCTTTGACTGTGTGGATGACAACAAACTGTGGAAAATTCTTAAAGAGATGGTCATACTGGACCACCTTACCTGCTTTCTGAGAAACCTGTATGCAAGTCAAGAAGCCACAGTTAAAACTGGACATGGAACTATGCATTGATTCCAAATAGGGAAAGGAGTATGTCTAGGCTGTATATTGTCACCCTGCTTATTTAACTTATATGCAGAGTACATCATGTGAAATGCCAGGCTTTATGAAACACAAAGTGAAATCAGGGTTGCTGGGAGAAATACCAGTAACCTCAGATATGCAGATGACACCACCCTTATCGCAGAAAGTGGAGAGGAGCCAAAGAGCCTCTTGATGAAAGTGAAAGAAGAGAATGAAAAAGCTGGCTTACAACTCAACATTCAAAAAATGGTCATGTTATCTTGTCTCATCACTTCATGTCAAATAGATGGGGAAACAATGAAAACGATGACGGTCTTTGTTTTCTTGGGTTCCAAAATCACTGCAGTTGGTGACTGCAGCCACAAAATTAAAAGATGCCTGCTCCTTGAAATAAAAGCTAAGACCAACCTAGGCAGCATATTAAAAAACAGAGACATCAGTTTGTTGATGAAGGTCCATGTAGATTTGGACCATAAAGAAGACTGAGCACCGAAAAATTGATGCTTTTGACCTGCAGTTTTGGAGAAGACTCTTGAGAGTCCCTTGTACAGCAAAGAGCTCAAACCAGTCAATCTTGATTATTCATTAGAAAGATCAATGCTAAAGCTGAAACTCCAGTACTTTGGCCACCAATGTGAAGAGCTGACACATTAGAAAAGACCCTGATGCTGGGAAACATTCAAGGCAGAAGGAGAAGAGGTTGACAGAGGACGAGATGGTTGGATGGCATCATTAACTCAATGGACATGAATTTTAAGAAATCTCTGGGGGATGGTGAAGGACAGGGAAGCCTGGCATGCTGCAGTCCATGGGGTGGCTAAGAGTAGGACATGACTGAGTGAACAGTGCTGCTGGTGCTGCTAAGTCACTTCAATCATGTCCAACTCTGTGTGACCCCATAGACGGCAGCCCACCAGGCTCGCCTGTCCCTGGGATTCTCCAGGCAAGAACACTGAAGTGGGTGAAAATTGTTATGTTGACTACAAAGGAAAAATGGTTTCTTGTACATAGCTTGATAACTTATTAAATAATCAGAATTTGAATATAAACTTATCTTTTCATTTTCTATGCTTTAGTTACTGCTGTCACTTTTAAAAGTAGATTTTTCTCATTTTTATGAGAATAAAATTAATTTTTAGCTATTTATAGGAAATTTTATGTGGAATTTTAAAAAATTGATGTTGAAGAATTCATAGTATCTCATAATTTTCATAATTTCCAACAGTGTTTCCTGTTGGATTAATGTTTGAGCAAACACATTTTTTACATTTCTTGTATTCCATCCTACACTTTGATCTTTTCTGTGAACTCCTGAAGTGAGTCTTGTGCTGCTTAATTTATCTGCAACATTTACTGTGTCTCCCTATGACTCATCAATTTTACGTCATCCCTTTATTATGTACCATTAAACCCACTCAGCAGTGTGTTTTCTTATGCTGTGAGATTATAGCCAGTTTTCTTCAGAGAAATCTGTCAGAGAATCTCTATCTTTAGAGATCTCATTCATGGTACTGCAAAACCTTCCAAAATATTAGAATCAGCACCAGTTTAGTAATTATTGCCATTGTCTCCTCTGGAAGGAAAGCATTTATTATATTCATAATGTAATATACCTGTTTGTTCCTGTTACTCACATCCAGACTTGACTGATTCCAAATAAAAGAATCAAGTAAAAAGGTAGGGACAAGTTGTTAAGGTTAGAAAGAAGATTCTTACTCTGGGGAAGACTGGCAATTCCAGGGGTTATGGAATCAAGAGCTCTTTTGGCTACAGGGAAAGGATAGTTCTTTATAGGCTGACTATAGCAGCTTGTGACCTGGCAATGAGTAGAAAATAAAGGGGAGATCCAAGAGGGATCCATGAGTGTCCTAAGAGGTGTGAAGAGTACAGAGATAGGAACTTGAAAGCAGGTGATAATTGGAAAAGTAGCTTTTAGTTGTCTGATTGATATTGGAATCTCAGTTCTAACATAGAGTACAAGGGTAGAGCCCATTATATGCTTAAGTTCAAAGGAGAAATCTGGGAAGAGGAATAAACCAGAAAGAGAGCTTTGAAGTAAGGCAGAAGATTCAAATAAAAGAACAGGGCTTGAGGGAGACCTCAGAACCTTAAAGCACTGGCTTAGAGATCTGTCTCAAATGTAGCCTTGCCCTGAATGCCATGCTGAGGCTGTAAGTGTTTGCAAAGCTCAAGAATCAGCATGAGGAAGAGGAGTACAAAGAAGGATAGAAGAATAGTTAGTCTTAAAGGTGAGCCACATACAAATTTACAATAAAGCAGTACATGTCTTTATGGTGCAACTTTTGCATGTGAAAATATAGTCAACTTGGGATGAAATTTTGACTTTCAAAGTCTTCTTGACTTTATTAAGTTCTCTGAAAATTAGATTGATACAGTTACTCTGTCTGGTTGATTTTGTTAGAAAGAATATGGGTCTGGGAATCAGATGATATTTAAAGTCCCAATTGCTACTAATTTGCTATATAATATTGCAAAATTGATACATCTGTGGTTTATATATATATATATATATATATACATATACATACACACACACATATATAAGTCACATTTTTAATATGAAGAATTTAGTCTCAGAGAAGGCAATGGCACCACACTCCAGTACTCTTGCCTGGAAAATCCCATGGACAGAGGAGCCTGTGAAGGCTGCAGTCCATGGGGTCACTGAGGGTCAAACACGACTGAGTGACTTCACTTTGACTTTTCACTTTCATGCGTTTGAAAAGGAAATGGCAACCCACTCCAAGTGTTCTTGCCTGGAGAATCCCAGGGACAGGGGATATGTCACATTTTTAACATGAAGAATTTAGTCTACAGATAAGTAGATAGCCACCATAGTGAAGTTGATAATACATAAACTTTGGGGCAATCAGACCTGGGTTTCATAGGTATATAATTTGAGCAAATTACTTAAAATTCCTGAGCTCCAGTTTCCTCATCTGAAACATATGAATAATACACTTTCAAAAGGATTGTTGTAAGAAGTAGTAATACTTGAACACTGGAATCTAATAAACACTTAATAGTGGTTATTATTAATGTTTTTGTCATTATTAATATAGTCAATATATTTTAAGTGTCTTAAATGGACTCACTCAATAATCTTCCTTCCATGCTCCCTCATGGAGTTTGCCATTTAGTCATTAAAAAATAATGACAAATAAGTATAATTGCATATTGATATAAGCTATGAAATTGAGAAGGGCATGGCAGCCCATTCCAGTATTCTTGTCTGGAGAATTTCATGAACAGAGGAACCTGATGGGCTTTCAGTCCATGGAGTCACAAAAACCGAGACATGACTGAAAGGCTATAGCATGCACTTAAGCTATGAAAATTAGGGTACAGACTAAAAAATAGGCTGTTTTTAATAATTTGAATTTTATCATAGATGCAGTTGAAAAATTCATGATTTTTATTCAAAGATGTTCATTCACTTCTTTGTGGGAAAAGATTGTGTGTGTAAGAGAATTATCAGCTATTTAATTATTGATGAAATAATCTAGTTTGGAGGAGTACTCCACACTAAGAAGATAAGGAGAAATGAACAGATTAAAAACATACTTTGAAGGCTGATTTTTTTTTTTTTTTTGGTCATGCAAGTTGTTTTTAAGAATGGGCTTTGTTTCTGAAAAAATGATGGAAATAATATCAGGTATGAGAAGTTAAATACTGAAGAATTATCCATTCCAAAGAACATTTTTTGCAACTTTTTTATTCTGGTGAAAAACTATTTTTTTAACATGAGAATAAAACATGTGAAACATGAGAATGGCTTAAGACTTTTCCACAAAAGTAATTTGTGACTGTACTCTGACCAGGTTAGATATTCTGTATTCTGACCTGGTCAGACTATATTCTGACCAGATCAAATAAGTGTTATTTGAGTTCTCCATTGATTACTCATTATATCATCATAGTCTTTTTTTTTTTTTAACTTTATTTTACTTTACAATACTCTATTGGTTTTGCCATACATCAACATGAATCCACCACAGGTGTACACGAGCTCCCAATCCTGAATCCCCCTCCCACCTCCCATCCCACAACGTCTCTCTGGATCATCCCCATCATAGTCTTGATTGTTGATAAGTTGATAGTCTTGGTTGAAGAGGAAAATTTCGAGGATGACTTTCAGATTTCTTATACAAGTAACTGAGTGGATGGATGTACCATATTCTTACAAAGAAAGGATCATCCATTTCCAGGTTTTTCACCGATCACTAAGCTTTAGGAGTGATGGGTCATTTCAGTCTTCTGTTGTAGATGCTTGTGTTCACCTAGAGTGTAATCATCTACAAAACTTTGCTTCTGTTTGTATTTGCCTAACCCTACTGGGTTGGACTGATAACCTGGTAGAAAATCCTAATGGAATGAAAGAAATAATGAGACATGAGCTGTGTTATTTTGAAAGTGTGTGTTAGTCTCTCAGTCATGTCCCACTCTTTGCAACCCCATGAACTGTAACCAGCCAGGCTCCTCCATCCATGGGATTTTCCAGGCATGAATACTGGATTGGGTTGCCATTTACTTTTCCATTATTTTGAAAGATGGGTTCTAAATTATATAGTACCTGCCTTTATTAAATAAACATTCTTAGTTTCACTTAATGTTAATATTGGGTAAGTTTCTAAAGGGTAACTGCAATGACAATGTTTACATACCACATCGGTGTAAAATCTTCCAAAGAAATAAGTTTCTTCTGTGAAATTCATTGCTCTTTTCTTCCTACTTCCCTTTTGTATATGGTCTTAATTTGCTGATTCTGAAGTTGAAAAATGCAACCTTGGAATGATAGTTCTATAATTAAGCAAGGTAACTGGTGCCTTGTCCATAGTTTCTTGGTCTAAATTCTAACATACTGATGAAATCAATGTTTGGAACAAACATTTGGGGATTACCTCAGCTCCTGTGCTTAGACTCATTAGGTTCTTTATCATGAAAGCAAGTGAGACGGACTGGTGAATTGTTTTATTTTAAATAATATCAGGGCCTAACTTGATTGAGTTCTTACTTCAGTTCAGTTCAGTTCAGTTCAGTCATTCAGTCCTGTCCAACTCTTTGCAACCCCATGGACTGCAGCACACCTGGCCTCCCTGTCCATCACCAAGTATCAGAGTTTACTCAAACTCATGTCCATTGAGTTGGTGATGCCAATCAACCATCTCATCTTCTGTCAGCCCCTTCTCCTCCCACCTTCAATCTTTCCCAGCAACAGGGTCTTTTCAAATGAGTCAGCTCTTCACATCAGGTGGCCAAAGTACTAGAGTTTCAGCTTCAACATCAGTCCTTCCAGTTAGTATTCAGTACTGATTTCCTTTAGGATTGACTGGTTGGATCTCGTTGCAGTCCAAGGGAATTTCAAATCTTCCCCAACAGCACAGCTCAAAAGCATCAGTTCTTTGGTGCTCAGCTTTCTTTACATTCGGACTCTCACAACCATACATGACTACTGGAAAAAACCATAGCCTTGATTAGATGGACGTTTGTTGGCAAAGTAACGTCTCTGCTTTTTAATATGCTGTCTAGATTGGTCATAACTTTCCTTCCAAGGAGCAAGTATCTTTTAATTTCATGGCTGCAGTCACCATCTGCAGTGATTTTGGAGCTCCAAAAAATAAAGTCTGACACTGTTTCCACTGTTTCCCCATCTATTTGCCATGAAGTGATGGGACCAGATGCCATAATTTTAGTTTTCTGAATGTTGAGCTTTAAGCCAACTTTTTCACTCTCCTCTTTCACTTTCAT